>CM020516.1:6092500-6215000 GCA_009823395.1 Thamnaconus septentrionalis
TCCCGGAAGGCCCCCCCTCCTTCTAGCACATTTACATTTTTTTTTTTTTTATTATTTGTTTGTTCGGGGAGAAAAGTCGTTGTTGTGTTGTTTGCTGAAGGGATTTTGCGGCCTCGTACAGCCGCTAAGCTAAACAGCTAACAGAGATGGTTCCCATGTCCAAACGGCACAGAGCAGCGGCAGTAGCTGTGTTTCCATCACCCCTAGAATTGCGCAAAACCTAAATATCACAATAAAAACTGCTAATGGAAAAACCTCTTGGCCGCCCGACTTGGCAGTGCATGGCGTGCTGGAGGCCCCGCCCCCATCAGGGCAGAGTGACGGGCGGCTCTTTCAACAGGAACAGGGGCCCTGTTGTTTCTCTCTGCATTCTTGAACCTTGTCCCGCTCCTCCGTCATTACTTCCCCCGCTGTCGTTTCCTCCTCCTCCTCCTCACCTCGCCCCTCGCCATCCTCTTGAACTTCCTGCCCGGGCACAGAGTTCGCCTGCGTCCTCTTAGGTCCCGCCATTTTTTTTTTGCGGCCATTGGCGAGCACCAAACCCAAAGTCATTTATGAAAAATAGCAAAACACACACACACAAACACAAAAACACACATAAGACAATTTAGCTCACCCTGTACATCCTCAGTGGCTGTTGACCTTTCCATAGTCAAATAATAACCCATCTCTTTTTTTCCAGTGGGTAGTGCATGTGCTGAAATCCCATTGGACACTTTGGCCAATGTTAACCATGCAGTAGTTGGCCTCACACATCAATCATGTCTGGAAGGCAATGGCCACCACCACTTTGAGCACCTCTTGTCATTGTAGAGGCCAAAAGTCACTTGTATTAATCTCCTGATGTCAGAATAAATTTGGTATTGAAATATTCAGGCACACGTTTTTCTTTTCCTGATGTGTGTCCACATTATTTTGGCTGACTGTATGTATCAATATAGTCCCACTGAAAGAGTGCTTTTTGGCGAGCCTCTTATTAGCACTCGACACCACTGAGTTGTGAGTCAGCGGGTCACTCCGGTCATGAGGGAAAATTTTACGGGTTCAGGCTGTTGAGTGACGCTGTCACTCTGGACGACAGCGTGTTGCACTCGTCTCTCCCCCCACCGTCTTGACACAGCCCTTGCTGAATGCACTGTCTCTTCCTTTCTCTCGCTCTCTCTATCCGGCAGCGGCTCTCGACAGAATGGGAGGGTTCAAGAGGGCAGCGCCGTGTTTTGACTCCGCTCCTTTCACATGTCTTTTAGGCCCCGCCGCTCGGCTGAAGCCCTTCTATAGACTTTTCTTCTCGCTGCTCTCTCCGTATCAGCAGAGCAGCGAGACGGTCACCGAGCAGCGCCCCCCCGTACACTCCCTCCACCTTTCAGACGGACACCCAGCCAATCAGCGGCTTTCTCCCACTCGCTTTTTTTCCTCCTTAAAGCTCCTCGCCGTCGTCCAATTCATTTGTTTGTTTAGTTTTGCTTGTTGAACGTTGAGTGAGTGGCGGGAGGCGGCGCCCCCTTGCTTTCAGTGCCACAAGCATGCCTGCATATTGATAGCACTGTGGAATGTGTGTCCGGGGTCTCGACCGTGTGTGTCTGTCAGTGGTCCACCCTGCTCGGCCAGGATATGAGGTCACGTCCACCTGACCTCGGTGCACCTGCGTCTTCTGTTACCACTCGTGTGTGCTTCCCTTTGTTTTGGACAGCCAAACTTCTCTTTTGCTTCTCGAATATCGGCAGATTTAGCGAAAATGAAATCAAATAATGTCTAATAATCGCCTCCTTTATGTTTTTTTTTAAATGTAGGTCTTTGTAGAAATGTTTTTTTGAGTCTTTGTTTTGCTACTTGTCAACAGGTGGTGCAGTATACAGAGTCGGCCAACAAGAAAAGAAAAACTTACATAAATATTTCAATAGCAGATTTATTCTACAATGACAAGAGGTGCTCAAAGTGGTGGTTTAATACGTATTCCATATATGTTCATTTATAGTTGGTTCAGTGACAATCTACATTGTAAATAGTCATGAAAATGAAAGAAAGACCATTAAATCAGTAGTATGTGTCCAAACGTTTGACTGGTAGTGTATCTATATGTATAGAAATACAAATGAAATATTTCTTCAAATTTTTCTTGACCTGATATGTATATACATTATTTTGACCTGACGGCGTCCCTCTCGTCCCTTCTCCTGCAGGTCCAACCCATTCTACGAGCCAAAGAACTCGAGCCCCCCGAGGCCCTCGGCCGGCGGAGGAGCCGACGCAGATGTGGTCGGCGTCCAGAAGAGGAGGGCTCCGGCGCCCCCTAGCTCCAGCCCTGGCTCTGGCCCCGCCGGTCCTTCAGCGGCGAGCAGGCCCGGCTCGGTCCCCTCTGTGGGGGGAGGGCCCCAGCCCGCTGGGCCCGGTCCAGTCGCAGCTGTGATGGGGAGAGAGCTGGCCTCCTCCTCCTCCCCCAAGGTAACCATCACATTTTTTGTTATGGGACTGGTGACAGTTCGCTGGGTGCTGGTCACTGATGGAAACTGCATTACAGCTTCTCTCCTCATATTCACACCCAAAGCGAACTTAAAGAACTTTATAAAAAAAAAAAAAAAAATAAAAATGGATGTACACACAAACACGCACACACACACATATATATATATAGTAATACATTACCGCTTCTTACATGTGGATTAGGATGATTCCCCCTTTAATACTAAGTATATCAATCAATCCCATCATATGATGATATGGCAGAGTTTGTATATTTACTATCAGTAAATGTGCTTAAACACAACTTGTGTTGCAATCCACATCATTCAGAAAAAGTTCACCCTTTCCAGAGGCTCTGACCCATTCTGTGGAGTTGGTCCCATTTAATAGTGGCTGACTTAAAAGCAATTTATGCATGTGTGTGTTGGTGTGCGTGCGTGCATGCGTACGTACGTGCACGAGCACTTGGGGCCATGCTTGTGCGGCACGTCCAGTGGTCCTTACATTAGCCTTTTTTCCGCCTGCACAGTCCCATCTCCGGGCCCCATTCTTTATGCTTGCGAAATTCCCGAGCTGCTCATTTGAATATAGGTATTTGTTTATCGGGGTGTTTTCATATGTTTATTTATTTATTTAAATTAGCTAAATGGCGGCTGGCTCTAATTAAATGGCTGATGGTCACACACACTCGTGGCAGGAGTCAGACCACTGGTGGGGAATGATTGGTTGCGGGATGGGTCGGGGGTTAAGGGAGTGTGTGTATGTGCGCGCGCATGCGTGCGTGCATGCGCGTACCCATGTGTGTGTGCATGCGCGCTCGGCACGCTGGGTGGGGGTGGGACTCAATGAGCCTGTGTGGGGCTTAAACACAGGGGGCTTAACTACAGCAGAGTGATCACAAGGGGGTGTTGACCCCCTCTGCACACAGACGCGCAAACACTCCATACAGTCACTTTAACACACACACACACACACACACACACACACACACACACACACACACACACACACACACACACACACACACCACAGGTCCCACCCCACCTCCCCTCCACCCCACCCCACGCAGCTGGCTTGCTGACTGTTTTAGTGTAGCTGGGCGCTGATGTTGGCCGTCCATGTAATTATGGCACAGTGCCTTTATCACCCAGCTGCAGTTGCCTGTGACCGTGAGGGTGAGGGGACCTAAACCACTTTAATTACCCAAAGCCACTGGGCTGTGGTGGGTCCACACTGCTCTGCCCAGAGATGCCCCTGCTGCTGCTGCTGCTGCTGCTGCTGCTGCTGCTGCTGCTGCTGCCGCCGCCTCTGGAGCCTGCAACAAAGGGAGGGGGGGAGAATGCAAAAAGTCTAAATTGTGGGTGAGGATTGAAAATGGGGGCGGGGGGTCGGCAGGTGAAGGAGGAAAAGGGTGTGATGGTGAAGGGTGGAGGAGAGGAAACAGTGGGAGGAAGAGGAGGAGGAGGAGGAGGAGGAGGAGGAGGAAGGGCGAGATAGTCCAGGGAATAGTGGAGAGATAGTGAACCAGGACAGGCCTACAGGCTGTGTTGACATATACAGCCGCTGTGAATAGGTTTGGCTTTCTTTTTCACACCGAGCAATACGACACACACACACACAAACGCACGCACGCCTCCGCGGCCATGTGTAGGCCGGGAGATGACCTTTGAATGTATGAAGTCAGAGAGGATTAAGAGGAGACATTCCCACTATGAGAGGCCAAGACGGAACCGACACATCATCACGCTGTGAACGTGCGCCGGCTGCAGATGTGCTCCCTCCTCTCGCTGGTGTCGCCCCTCCCCTTCCTGCCTCGGCCCCTGGGCTCAGCTGTTTGGGTGGGGGTGCTGTAACCACCCCCCCCCCCACCCCCCCGACCCCACCAGAGCGCCGCTAACCTCCGCCTCTCTCGCAAAACAACAAGTTTCCATTTCTATTTATTTGGGCGGCGCCCCGACTCATGTTGGGCAATTGGCGTGAGATAAACTCGGGGCGCGAGACATCTCCGGTAGGTCTAATCTGGGAGGGTGAATAGAAATTGATATTTTGAAAAGGCGCCACGCTCAGTTATGCATTTACAACCTCCCCCTGGAGCGTTTGAAACGTCTGCCGTGTGTTTTGTTAATGCGGGATCCCGTCTTTGCAAACCTAAAGAGATTAGCGCGCCTCGCATCGCATTTGCATTTTACACATTTTTCTCCGGTGCAAAGGTGTCGTGAATGCGGCGCTTCTGCAGGCTGCAACTGCTCCAACGAGGAATTTGTGCCATATTAGAAAAATATGCAAAAAAAAAGAAATGCATAAGAGAGGACAGTCGCGTAGAACATTGTATATTTTTGACTTTGCCAAACTACCTCATCGTAGCGTCAGACTTTTGCTTTACATTTGATTTTATCCTCCTTGTCATCGCATTAAACCCGCCCACTTCAGGACCGGCTTGTGAAAAATCGGCACATCTGCAGGACATATGCTCGGCGCCCACTTCACTCTTTAAACAGGTATTACGCCGCACGCGCACGGATTTGCATTAAGCTCCGACATGTGTTTTCCGCAAGGCTTTTCACGGTCAGAGCGTGGAGAGCCGCGCTAACATGCGTCTGTTAAAACACGCCGTTTGCCGTTCGCCGTTCATGAAACCACGGCTTAGCCCCTTGACATTAGCATGCGGGATCGGCACACGACGGAGGAGAGACACGTGTGGATGCGGAACAGGCGGGATCAGAGAATGATGTGGAGAGTAATGAGGAGCAAGAAAAAAATCACAGAATAAAGAGAATATACCAAGATGGCAGCGTGTTTGTAGTGCTGTAGCACTAGAGATTGGTCTTGGTCTCCATAGCTATAATGGAGCACATAGAGCTTTAATCTTTCCATCAGAAAACATTTTTCACCGGTCCTGACCTGCTTGCCGAACTTCGTCAAAATTGAATAAGGTTAAAGGGCTCGGGTCTTTCGCCCTTGCGCAAGACGTGGCTCGTGATCTCGATGCTGTCTAGTCTTGATGATGTCTTGGTCTTGGTTGGTGCAGTCTTGACTACAACACTACGTGTGCCACTGGTGTGAGTGGTGCTGCAGTCCAGATTTGCTTGTCTCTCAATTAATAATCAGCTGGAAAGGCATGAAGTCAGAACTTTACATGACGTTGAAATGACTGACAGAAATACTAAAACCTCAGTATAATCAGCACGCATTTTAAATACAGTAATAAGAGATCCCATTTTTGCCTACCTGGAGTTAAAAAAAGATGTAACGTATTGAGCAAAAACTACCCAAATATTGATACCTTCCAAATGTATCTTGTTTCTTCTTTAATACCCACTTTAATCTAAATGCGTTTAAAGTTCATCTTGCTTTGCTGAAGCTGTAAATAACGACCGCGAGCTTCCAAAGTGCAGCAACTGCATCACCACTGCGACCCTGGAGCGGAAGCAAAAGCTCTGTTGGCTTTTGTTACAAAAGCGGCTGTTGGAGAACAGAGAAAGTCAAACACACAACCTGTCAATATTTTGAATATTTCTCCAGCTTCTCATTAGCTGCCTGGGCTGCTTCAGGTCCGTAAGTCCATCGTCCCGTCTGCGACATATAGATCCTCGGGAAAAAAAGGCGTCGGGTTCAAATTTAGCATCCGTGAAGAAGCCGGAAAGATGGAAATGTCGGCGGGATTAATGTAAATGAAGAGAGGGAGTTCCTGTTGGGCGGGCCGCCGCTCCGTCTGGCCTGTTTCAGTCCATCTCTTCTCCCCGGGGCTGATTCCACTCATCCCCTCCCTGCTCCCCCTTTTGTTTCATCTCTATCTCCATCCCGGCGTCAGGAACATTCTACACTTAGATGCTCTGATCTTTGGATTTTCATCAAGGTTCCGCTTCATGAATCATTTGCTTTATTTTCATATGAAGAAAAGTCAAAGCCTTCCCTCCCTCCCTCGCCCCCAACACGTCTGTGCCAGAGGGCAAAAGTTTGAGCGACAAAGTTTGATTGCAATATTTACTTAAAGAATCTTAGAAGGAGTGAGATATCTTCTGCATGAAGGAAGTGGAACTTATTGGATCAGCCAGTTCAAGTGGATCCTGCGGAATAGAGGCCACGTCTCATTCTCATGACTATTGACACTGCAGTTTCTCACTGAAGGCATCAAAACTATGTAAATTATGTAGCAAACAATAAAAATGTAAAATAACTCAAACACGTTTTATATTTCAATCCTTCAAAATAGCCACCTTTCATTGGAAGCATTTTTCAAGTTATTTAACATGTTTTTCTTTTGCTGAATAATTACATATATCTTGCTCATATATTCAATGTCTTCAATATCTACCTGCAGTGTAGAAAGTTGTAAAGATTAAAAAAAAAATACATGAGAAGGTGTGTCGAAACTTTTGACTGATACTGTTTAAAAACATTCTCTGTGCACCGCATCTTCCCGTCCAGCCGTGAGACAGTGAGACATTGTTTCCTTCTTCCCCTCTGCTTGAAGGGCTCGCGCAATGACGACTTCTTTTTAATCAAAGGGTACAAATTAAATGGACTTGCGCAGGTTGTGAAGCAGCTCCTGTACCGGGGGGAGGGAAAAAGGCCAGTGCTCTCCTTTCCTCTGCCACACTTTTGTTTCACATCCCCCTCCTTCGGTTCACACCGTCGCCCAAATTGAAATTAGAATAAATTAACGTGATTTAATTGAGTTCGCAGAAGGCTGCGATATTTCTTAATTAGCTTTCGCCGGGGTCCGCGGCAGGAGAGGCCCAACCATCGCGTTGGCCGGCGAGGCAAAGCAGCCGCTCGGGTTGGAGCGACGCTATTGGAGGACGGAGGGGGAGCCCAGGAGACGAGGACGGTCGTCTGCGGCCCTCTGATCTCCGCCTGTTCCGCCATCTCTTGTCTTCTTATCGTTCCATCCATCCAGGATGACGATGACTTTCAGATACCCTCCAGCCCCCCAAGTCTCAACCTAAAGAAAGTAACAGTAGCGGTGGCTCACTTTCCTCATAGAGACTCGGAATGTTTTCATACTTCTTATTGGACCAATTGGACAAGTTTTTTTGCTGTGTGTCACATTTGCTTTCACTGAGAAAAAAGAAAATGCAGGAATAATAATTAGGGATGCAAGAATACCACTTTTTTACAGAACGAGTCGAGTTTGAGTTCTTGCATTCAGTACAATACAGTCGATACAGATACCACACAATGGGTTCTGAAATCTGACCGGGGCCGGCACAGCCGCAGATGGATGGAGTGTTGGTGACCCACCTCATAGGAGGAAAAAATGTATCTTAGGATATGTAGAAAACATTCATTCATTCATTCATCTTCTATACCCGCTTATTCCTGTTCAGGGTCACGGGGGTCTGCTGGAGCTTATCCCAGCTGTCTTAGGGCGAAGGCAGGGTACACCCTGGACAAGTCGCCAGTTCATCGCAGGGCCACATTATGTAGAAAACATGTTGCTTTAATGTCAAAAGCAAAGTTCCAACAAAATCAGTGGCTTTGAAGCCCCATTTAGCTCTTTATTGAAATGACTCTTAAAACACTGGAAACATGGATGAAATACAGCTTTTATGACTTACTTACGATTAATATAATTTCTTCAAGTTCCACCGGCCAAATTAAAAAGCTTTAATGGGCTACATATCGCCCCCTGGCCGTAGTGTGCCCATGCCTCTTCTAGAACATGGGTGATTGTCACGGGTTTCACTGCACAAAACTAACAAAATTGTCATATTTGCACATATTTTACGAGTACGAGTAGAGTACTCAACCCCAGTATCAGTACCGATACCAGATACTGGTATCGACATCAGTACATCCCTAATAATAATAGTAGCAGCATTTTGACACCTGTGACAAAATGCGTTTTTGCTCAGTGCCAGTTTCCATGCGTGTTTTTTTCCATTGAAGATATTTTTTCTTGATCCAATAATAATTCCCAACTGTTGAAAGTCCAAGAATGCCCAGTTTAGTCCTCTGCCTTTGTTTTTAATTTGTTTTTTTGGGGGGGGAAAGTCGCCGAGGAGCGACCCCTCCGTCTTCCATTTCTCAAACCAGGTCAACGAAAACTCGCACCGGCCTTCTGTAAGCGGTGTAATATTAGGAGAATAATCCCACAGAGGCACAAGGCTGAAAAGTCAGCGCTGCCTCTCAGCGTTGGCATTTTCCCAGCGCGACCCCTCCCCAGTTCTCGGATGGATCCAACCCTGTCATTGGATCTGGTGGGAGAGCGAGAGGGTCCCAGTTTTCTTCTCAGTGGGCTTCCTGTCGTCTGCAGCCGCTGCAGGGCATCGCTGTCATCACGTGGGGCAGGAGGGTCCCAGACTCAGCTAATGACGACCCACTTTCTCAAGTTGTTCTCGGGAAGGTTCAGGTGCGACTTGGGAAAAGCTGAAGGGTTTTTTTTGGGTTTTTTTCTGCCCACGTTGGCTTTGAAGCAGCAGCGTTGTCTTTGAGTTGTGGCCACACTGGAGTACAGAGCAGCACGCAGAATGCTAAACCTGAAGGGTTTTTGGGAAAAAGCCTGAAAATTCCATTGACTTGTATAAAATAAACCCAAACATTTAGTGACGACGGTTCCAGGTCAGTTGCCTTTGCTAATGTGAAACCTTGTGATTTATTGGGTTGTTTTTGTTTTCATTCATTTCCAGTATACAGACGCATTTCAATCCGCTTCCTTTTAGCGCACGTATCATTTCCCTCCAATTCTGCCTCTGCTGGTTGCACGTTGGGTTCACGAGTTAAGCGGCGGCGGCGGCGAGCTGCCTCTCCCCAACGCCCGCACCGATTGGTGTAAAAGAGGCCTTCCGCTAAGCGCAGCTTGTAATCTGCCTTTGGTAAGTCCTCCTTAGTTTTATCTGCCAAGGATTACCTCACAAGCTGCAAGCGGGAGAGAGAGTGAGAGTGGGAGGGGAAAACACCGAGGCAGGAGAGAGAGAGAGAAATGAAAAGCAAGTCAAACGGGGTGGAGAGAAGGAAAGAAAAAACAGGATGAAGATGGAACAAAACAGAATCGCCGTGTAATCTCCCAAAGAGGGGAAACCTTCCTTTGAGTTGAGGGGAAGTTTCCCTCGCCGCTCATTTGGAGAGAGAAAGAGAGGGAGAGAAAGAGAGAGAGAGTTGACTAATCCCTCTGTGATTGATGTCTGCTATGAGAGGCTCTGTAGCAGCTAATAGGGCTTATGAGGATGACCACAGAGTCCTTTGTGCGTGCGTGAGTACGTGCATGTGTGTGCGTGAGCGAGCGGAGGAACCAGAAGACCACTTTTCCCTTTTCTTTTTTTTTTTCTTTTCCTGGTGCGTCCTTCATCCCAGTGCTGGTGCAGGCCGGGGGTTTGAATGTCATAGGGGCCGAGGGAAGGAGTAACTTTATCTTAATCTGGTCTTAATCTATCCCACTCATCCAGGTGTGTGTGTGTGTCTGGGCTTAAACCCAGAAGGGTCCCGTTTTTTTTTTTTCTAGGTTGGGGGGTGAGTTTTTTTAAAGAGAGAGAGAGAGTCACATACGCACTTGAAGCTCCTTCAACCTCCAGAAGGTCTCCAGACCTCCCAGGCGTTCCTTCCTTCTTTCCTTCTTTCCTTCTTTCCTTCTTTCCTTCTTTCCTTCCTTCCTTCCTTCCTTCCTTCCTTCCCTTCTTTCTTTCCTGGAAGGCGGCTCTGACTTCAGCTTGAGCCTGAGCTCAGCGCCGCTGCCACCGTCCTGAAGTGGCCGCCGCCACCGCCACTGCGTTTTAATTGAATTAAACCAACCGTCCTCCACAATTTAAAAAGAAAGACCTCAGAAGTGCCTTATGAATTAGTGGGGGAGATTGGTGCGTTTGTGTTTAAGTGTGTGTATGTGTGTGTGTGTGTGTGTGTGTGTGTGTGTGTGTGTGTGTGTGTGTGTGTGGGCTGCTGTGCAGTCATGTCTGTGTTTGAGTGAAGGAGAGCGAGCGTCGAAGTGATAAGGCTTTAATTGCCTCTACAGAAAACCCTCCATCCCCCACCCTCACTCCCTCCACTCTGCACCAGCATGGTAGGCAGGTGTGCTGCGCCCACTCGGTCGGAGTGCTCGAAGAAAGGCTGAATGGCATTTCTAGCGTTTGAAGGAGCTCGAACACGCAGAGTGATTTTGCTACCGCTAGGCCAGTCGTCACTAGCTGTGTTTCCATGACAGTTTTTTGCAAAATAAAAGTGATATTTCTGAAACTTTGACAAAGTACGATTGCGATTTGCAGGCGTTTCCATTTAATGGTGTGAAACGCAGAAGCCGTAATTCCGAATTTGTTTACGTTTGTTTGCTGCCAAGATGGTTGTTATATTTTTTCACTTTGATTACTTGTAAATATAATATTCTGTGTTTCGGTTTTGCATAATTCAAGGGGTCATGGAAACGCGGCTGCTGTTGTCTCGGACTCCAGGTGCGACTCTTTGTTTCTAAAGGACACTCACTAACCGTGTCATTTGTTTCTCTGCGACAAGTAGACGTTAAGAAGTAGCTCGATGACCACGTGACCAGCCGAGCATTGCCACAATGATTCCCCCCGAACTGCTTTCACACGATTTTAGTGTTTCTTCTTCTCTCGTCTTCACTCGTCGAGGCCTCCTGCTGCTGTTCTTTGCGTGCGCGACGACTCACGTGCACATATTCCGATCAGGTGTCAGAGGGGCGAATCTGTAATTATGTTCATTTTAATTGGCTGTGCTATCGCCCCCCCCATCACTCCCGAGTCCACGCTGCACCGGACAATGGCGCTCTGAGGAGGGGAGGCTGCACAACTGCTGTGTCAAGTAGCAACACACACACACACACACACACACACACACAGGTAATTCCTAAAGTGGCCTCCGTAATGAGTTTTCCGGGCCGGGCTCAGATCCATTGATAAACGACGGCCTTATCGCCGAGGACCATCTCTGATTCCATTGCGCCGCTAATTTGTTTGTTGAACATGCCAGTTAAAGGAGATTAATACATTACAGATTTATAAGAGCGCCCCCCCATCCCCTCCACCACTTCACACCCCCTCCTTAAGCTTATTTATTTACCAGAGGTGGCAGAACGTGCCGCAGCCTTTCATGGCTTCTTTGAAATCGGCTGTTTTCAAAGGGCCGACGTTTCTTTGCATGTTGAACATCATTATTATTATTATTTTAACTCCTGCTGGACTTTTTATGCTCTTTTAGTTTTCATATCCGCCAGCAGCGCTGCTCGATTCACAAACACTGTGGAGCCAGTTGACGGAGCCATCCTTCAAATTGTCCGACCGACATTCTGGCAAAATTTCGCTGGGTAAAATTTGAGCTCCTGGATCGTTGGGTTGAACTCAAGACTTCTATTCTTTTTCTTTTTCTTTTTTAATTCAACCATCACCAGGACATCATCACAGAATGTAGTCGACTCCATTGTTTTACACGCATATTCGCCTCACGCAAGGTGTGCATAGGAAAAATTCACTGGCGAAAAATTTGCATTTTTGCGTCGTTTATTTGCATCATTTCGCCTATTGCCCGGTGTGTGAGGACCTTTAGTGTGGCTGCCGCTACGACAAGCTCACAGACAGCAGCGCTTCCCTGTCATTGTGCCCCTGCTCTGGGCGAGGGAGCAGGCGGGCGGGCGAGCGAGGGCGATGGTGGGCACGCAGCTCGCTGGCAGAGCCGCTGGCTCGTCTGCCGCCTCCTCCTCCCAACGATGTTATTTCACCATGTCCCTTTTTTTTTTCCGCTGAATGCTTTTTATTTAAATTTCAAAGCCTCTCCCGCTCTTTTTTTTCTTCATTTTTTTATTCCATCCCTGCTTTGCATGGTTATGCCTTTGGAGCAGAATAGGCCCTGGAATCCAAAAAAACGGTCCTGGAAACGGAAACTGCCTGCTTTTTTTTCCCGCTCTCTCTCTTTTTTTCCCCTCCTCCTCCCCGCCAGATTTTTGCATTTCACATCTCGCTCGCCAACAGCCGAGAGGCCCCTTCTTCTTCTGTCTCGGCCCCGCAGGTTTTCAGCGCTCGATGGGAGGAAAAAGCGTATCTCGCTTGTTCGCAAATCGCGAGCGAGTCCCTTCCTCCCCGTTTTTGCCGTCGCTACGTCTGAAACGTATTTACATATCCACCCCCCACTTTGTGATATTGCAAACACGGCACGGCATGAAAGATTTGTGTTTGTGTTGTGTCGTGTTTGTGTTTTCTTTTAAAGGGAAACAGGGAGCAAGAGCCTCGACTGGCTGCGTGTCAGCAGCAGCAGCTCACACAGCGAGCGCCGAGCTCCAGATATCGCTGCCTTTCCACCTGTTTGCATACGCACCAATCAAAGCTTGACCTGCGCGCAGCGTCTCGCACACATGCACACACACATGCGCGCGCGGAGACGCACTTCCTCTCACGGCTCTCTCCCTCCTTGATGTGATTACAGCAGTAATGCCGTGGTTGCCTTTGTATGTTAATGTGTATTATTTTTCACGCTAGGCTCCTCTGCTCCTCCAGCCTCCCATTGTTCCATCCACTCTACATCTCAATTTACATAATTGAACTTTTGATTGGACTTTGCTCCCCTCCCCCACCTCCACCTCCGCCGCCACCCATCCCTGCGCTCTGACACACGCAACATTTCAAATCTGGTGTGTAATTTCAGCGCTGTAGTCGCTGCGAAAGGCCGACGTGCTGTCGTTTGAACGAGAAGCGCAATTGAAAAAAAGTAGCAGAGCTAGCAGGTGATTGTTTTTGATTGTTTTGGGGCCCGCAGCCAATCAGAGGAGCAGGATGGGCCAGGTCACCTAAGCGTGATCCAGCCTTCATCCTCAGGTACTGTAATGTTATTGAAGGAGGAGCTGGATGTGTGTGCGAGTCTTTGTCCTGCACGGCTGAGCGACAACAGACACGTTGTCATTTAAAGTGAATCTGCTCCGTGTGTGTGTGTGTGTGTGTGTACGCGTGCGGACCTTTTTTTTTTCACCCATAGCTGTAGGCTCCTTGAGCGGATTACAAGTTTTAAAGAGTAGGAGATTCAACACCTCCTCAAATCTGACACTGTGTGACGCCGCTTTGAAGCCATGAAAGTGAGATCGGAGAGACGCCCAAGCTCTCTTTTTTCCTTCTCCTCCTCCTCGTCCTCCTCCTCCTCCTTCTTCTTCGTCTTCTTCTTCGCGCCGACTCGCGCCGGGTTTATGTGGCGGCGTCGAGGCCAGTTAAGTTTCCATCGGAGCGTCAGTGCCCCAGAGGGAGAGACAAAGCCGCCACTTAAAGCCTTTCTCAATCGTGTTTGTGTGGGTTTTTTTTTTTTATGACCCTGAGCGGACACTTTTAATGGTCGCCGCTGCACCCTTGAGCTCTTTGATTGCTGCTAATCTGTGAAATTCAGGCCAACAGACGGACGTCAAGGTTGAGTAGTCGAACTGTTGCATCTCCAGGAGAAGTTTGTTTTATTTCCTGAACCTGGACCTCATTGAAAACGTATTTAAGGCCCCACATTTTACAGTTGGTGGGTCTCTTTTCTTTTTTTTAACGCTGAACTCCATGAAGCAGACCTGCAAACTTAATTATCCAAAAAAACTTTACATATTTACAGATTCTCCCCCCCAAAAAAACATACTTAGCCCTTTGTTTACAGCCTTCCACAACAATGTCGTGCTTTAGGCTGACGTTTCAGTTTTGGTTTCAGAGTGAGGACCAAACACCTGACTATTGACGTCCTCCACCCATTGTGACATCACAAAGGGCTACTCGGAACCACGGGGGGCGCAGACAGGGTAAAACAATGGGTTCACTGGTAGACATCAGACAAAGATCTTAACTTACTGCCCACCAAGTCTGAGAAAAGGGGAGGAGCTTCTGATCAGATCAGGGAGCTGCAAAATTGTTCTTTTTTGTTGGAGACCTGTGACAATTTTCTAATTTACCGTATCGGGGTTCATCCTGCATCTTGAATCGAATCCCACAGCCTCGTCTGCTGCTCTGTGATCTCCGCCCTGACACCGTCACCAACAGGAGCTCCAGCGCCTCGGTCCCCAGCCCGCCTCCCTCCCTATCTTGTCATTCAGCCATTGTAGTCGCTCGCCCGCTCTTCCCCCTTTCTCTCTCTCTCCGTCTACTTTGCCCTGTCGGATTCATGTTGTTGACACTGAGGCATCAGGAATAATGGAATAGCTTGTCAGCGGCTCGTATTTTATTTCATTTATTTATTTATTTTATGTCATTTTTTTTTTCTTTGCCTGGGCTGTTTGGGGCTGGAGTATAATAGTAGCGGAGGAGGAGGAGGAAGAAGAGGAGGAGGAAGAGGGAGACGGGAGGTTATGTGCCACTGATAGTAATGAAGGTTGCCTTTTCATTTTTAATATGGAATGTTTGTGGGCCGAGGCAGCGCTCGCCACTAATCCTACCCTGGAGCCCAGCGAGCTACACGGCTGTGTCAGTGTTACACACACGCGCGCGCGCACACACACACACACACACACACACACACACACACACACGTTCTGTGACATTCACACAGACAGATAAAAGACAAACACAAACAAAAAAAAAAAAAACCTGCACATCTGCCTCCGGGCTGAGACGGCAAACTGTTTGATAAGTCCAGGGTTGCGATTTCTTGTTCCTCATGAAAATTTCACTTGTCTTGTGTCTTAAGGAAATGTGGCGGCCGCTGAACTGGAAGATATGGTGTCAATTAATATTTGATACATATGAAAGGTGGATGGAGCTTTTTTTATCTGAACAGAAACGGCCCAGACGGGCAACTGAGGAAATGAATTCCATGCTCCACAAATCACCACGTTAATAAGCTGGTAATATTTTGAAGCATATATATATGAGAGATTTACATGTTTGCTGGAGTTTCTGAACTCGGCTCCTTCGGTTGCAGCAGTATGTTGCTTTTTTGACTCTGATACACAGGTGTTTATTTCTTTATTTATTTTGTTTTTTGGGTGTTTTTTTTTTTCTTTGCTCCTCCACCCCTCCCACTCCTCCAACGTGTTGTGTGTGTGCCAGGGAGGACAGAGGGTCCGCGGCGCTGGAGTGCGCGCTGTGTCTAATTGCTTTAATAGCACCTGGTCTCTAATCCCAGGTAATTAGAGTGCTCAAATTAGACAGCTACTTTCAACCGTCACTTGAAAAAAAAAGCAGGAAGGGAAAGCCTGGAGGAACAGCGCTGAAACTCTACCCACACACACGCGCACACACACACACACACACACACACACACACACAAACACCCACAGATGAGGCGGCAGCAGAGGAAAACAGGAAAACTAGAGAAACAAGTTTAGTTTAAGAAGTGACAAGAGGGCCGAGGTTAGGTTAAGTTTTTTTTTTGTTTTGTTTTTTCATTTTTAAATTTTAAGGTTTCTGTCATCTCTCATTGAATTTCCTGGTGTCCATTTGTTTTGTTGGATAATCCGACATATGAGACTGTTCTGCTGGAGTCTGAAATGAAAAAGAAATAACCTTCTGAAAATGGGCAGAATATGGAATCTTATCGTTTTGTTCCTTTCTATTCTTTTCTTTTCACTCTCGCCGCCCAGTTCACGCCATCGCCGCCCTCCTCGCTAATATTCCTGCGACGCCACCTTACAATCTTTTCTTTTTCTTTCTCTCTTTTTTTCCCCCCCAACTCCCCTTGAGTGGCACGCAGGCACCGCCGAGGCCGCCTAAAACGTGTCTGGAGAAGCTGCGGGTAAAGGTTAAGGCCCCTCTTTTAAAAGCCGGAAATGTCAAGTGTCTGCCCCTCAGGCTGCTGCCACCGTCTCCCTGTGCTGAGGCTGCCGGGGGGGGCTTGCATGACAAGACACACACACACACACACACACACACACACACACACACACGAAGCGGTGCAAAGGTTAGAAGTTGCTATTAGAGATGGCCCCCAGACTCTTTCATGTGCCTGGCCCTGGTGGCAGGCCTCAGGCTTCCCCCCCTCTCACTGGTTGGACCACAGCAGCAGCAGCAGTCAACCGACTTCAACTGCTCCGCTTCTGCTGTTTGCTTTCTTGCTGTTTGTTTTCCTTCTTTCTTTCTTTTTTACTGTTAACAATACAAACAAGTTATTTATTTTACTGCAATTACCGTACGATGGGTAAAAGTCAGGAGTTACAGGCTTAGTGTTGTATGAAGCAGGTTTACTGTCTGTTCAGACCAGTGGGTTCTTAACTGGTGGAGTCTCAGGACCATCATTGTTTTTTTTTGCCTGATTATGAAGTCGTGACCCAAATTTATTCCACAGCACTGAAATTTATTCCACAAAAAAAAAAAAAAACTTAGCCCACTTTCTATTGGTGTCTAGTCAATAAATTAATGAAAATATTAAATTGAGCAGAATAAATTCCCCAACATTTTCTCTATAAATATATATATTTTTAAATATCTTTAAAATAAATAAATAAAAGGGGGTGACTGCCCACAAATCCGCCACCCAATATGAACAGCTCCTCGACCCACTCTTGGGCGCAACCCACCAGTTGAGAAAAGCTGGTTCAGATGGTCTTACTGCCGCTTTGTAAGGCAAGCTTGAGGATTTTATCCCAGAATCTTCTAATTTTCCAACGTTCCCTCCTCCCACTAAATGGTCCTCGGCAGTCTCCAGGTCCTTCAGGCCGACTCACCTCAGCAGAGCATCGCCACATCTCGCTGCTGCTGCTGCTGCTGCTGCTATCCAAACTTTGTCTTTCCTTCTAGCCGTTCATTCTGTCGACTTTGCCTGCACTAGCTCGGCGCCGCCAACAGAGGGGGTTGGTTGTCCACTGCAAGCACGGAGAGCGGTGCTCTATTCACACTCACTCTCAAGTCTTTTTAAAAAATAAAAAATAAAAAATTCAAAATGTACATCAGCATTGTGGTCAGTATCACGCTAATTTTGATACTGATTTGGCTGATTGGCGAAATTTAAGAAATGTTTTAATTTTACCGCTATGTATTAACATTGTTACTTTAAAATAGGTTGTGAAAGTTGCAAGGCCGTGTTGCCATGTAGCTGAACAGTGCACACTGACAAAAGGAACATTTGATATGGAAAAAAAAAGATTCTGCCCTCCAAAAAGCATGAAGACGTTGATAAGCCAACATTCAAATTCCACCCCCCTAATTCTGCCCGAGACCTTATTGAGACATAATAAAAGCCATTGATCCCATTCTAGTGCTCTATTAATGCCATTTTCTACACGCACGCTCGGACTTTGAGCACATTTCAGCCCCTTTTGATTTTTGAGCCTCTAATGAATTTAATCAAATCTCAATGACATTTTCTCCCATTTCTGTGCGAAAACGATCAGAGCGCATTAGCCTCCGTATCAGTCATTCCATAACCAGATTAGTGAAGAGGCGGCCGGCTAATCAGAATCGCCTCGGTCCCGCCGGCCGTCGCAGGGAGGAGGAGAAGAAGAAGAAGAGCAGCAGCAGCAGCAGCAGTGTCTCCGCACTGCGCCGCCGAGGATTTGTGGGATTTGGAGTCTGGGAGAGGCAGCGAGGAGGGGGGAGAGAAAGGCTCCTAATGGCCAAAGCTTTTGACCCAGATAAGAGTTGAAAGGCGGAGCTAATTAATAAGATGTTTACATTATCCACGCTCGCACGCTGCTCCTGCGTGCACGGCCCTTCATTACGCCGCCTCTGTCAGCGGGTGTATGTAGATGCGTTGCCTCGCTGCTTGTCAGAGCATCAGGCTAATTGGATGCTGTCAGGATTTGCTGAGTGAAACATTTTTGTGCCTGGAAACAAATATTTTGAAGCGACGCGGACACGGCAGAAGTGATAAGTCGAAGTGATGGTTAGCGGAAAAACAAAGCAGAGGCAAAGATTCTGGGCTTGTCTCCACAATGTTTGGTCTTTCCGACAACACCGCCAGTCAAAAGTCTGGGCACACCTTCTCAGGCAATTACAACTTTCTACACTGCGGATAGATACTGAAGACAACAAATATATGAGCAAGATGTATGGAATTATGCAGCAAAGGAAGACACGTTAAATAGCTTGAAATATGCTTTTTGCTAAAACTTTTGACTGGTAGTCTATACTCAAATATACCACATCGTTCCTCTTCCTCGGGTCTTTTCCGATCAAAGTGTACCAGCGTATCATCAGTGGCTCAAAATTTAAAGGCTCATTTTTTTTTTTTTTTTTTTGCAATAATATATTTTTTTCCTCCTCCCGCCCACAGGCCAGCCCCGTCCCCAGCCCCATCCTGGGAGGGAAGCCCAACGCCAGCCAATCCCTGCTGGCCTGGTGCCGCGAGGTCACCAAGAACTACCGCGGCGTGAAGATCACCAACTTCACCACCTCCTGGAGGAACGGCCTGGCCTTCTGCGCCCTGCTGCACCACTTCAGGCCCGAAGTCATGTAAGCAAGAGAGAAGCTGCGTTTCCATTCCACCTAGAATAGCGCAAACCCTAAATATTGCAACAAAAAAAAAAAATTGGTAATGGAAACAGCCAAACTTGGAAAAACCTCACAAATATGGCTTAAAGGGGGGGAGCGAATGAAAAGGCGAAGTTTGGAAGCGTTGACGGATCTCATGTCAGGCATTTAGCCGCCGACTGTTTGCTTTCGCCTTCTCTGGCGAGCGTGTCGTGTTTGAGCCGCTTGCCTGTCAACGCGCTGCGACGTCGCATCCTTATTTCTGTCAGCGCCCTTTGTTAATTACAGGTGACGTGAAGTCCGCATACCTGTGTGTGTACAGGGACCTGTTGCCACACACACACAAACACGTCTGTGTGTGTGTGAGTGCATGTGAGTGTTTGCAAAGTGTGTGGCGATTAAAAAAAGAGAGAGAAGTTGAGGTGGGAATTGAATGTATTTGACACTCGGAGGTGAAACATATGGAAAAAGCTGCAGCCCAATCAGCAGAGCAGGTGTGGAAATAATTCAGCTAAACCTCCTCTGCTACATCTGTTGTCTCCATCCGTCTGTGTGTGTGTGTGTGTGTGTGTGTGTGTGTGTGTGTGTGTGTGTGTGTGTGTTTATGAACCTCCTCCTTCGCCCTCCACTGTGTTATTTTTACATATTTTCCACTCTATTAGTTCTCTTGATTGCTCTCTATAAAATTGCATGTTACAGTTCTAATGCCATTACATGTGATGCATATTTAAAGACAAGTCTTTCTCCGCTATCTCCTCTCCCTCTCCCCCTCTCTCCCTCCCCCCTCACACCCACCCACCTCGTCCCCCTCCCCCACTGTTCCTTCAGAGACTACAAGTCACTCAATCCTCAGGATATTAAAGAAAACAACAAAAAGGTAAGAGGCAGCCACCGCTGGGCCCTTCACACCACTTAGCTTCCTCCCATCCACGTCTCCATTTGGCCTTATTTAGAGATCTGCCATTAATCCCTGGATATGGTGTGTGTGGTTGTGTGTGTGTGTGTGTTTCACGCCTTGATGGGGGGGCGGGTAGAAAACACACACCAAGGCAAATAAGTGCACTCATAATCACACACGTGCGCGGCTACAGCCAGGACATTTTTAATGAATGTGTTCTTAAGACGTTCACCCCGCTGCGCTGCGCTATGCTTTGGATGTGTGTGTGTGTGTGTGTGTGTGTGTGTGTGTGTGTGTGTGTGTGTGTGTGTGTGTGTGTGTGTGTGTGTGTGTGTGTGTGTGTGTGTGTGTGTGTGTGCGTGTGAGAGAGAACACTTTGTCACCTGGCAGAGGTAAGATGGTATTTTACCCCCGCTGCCTGCTGGGAGCTCTATAAACAGCCTCAGCTTTGAGCATATTTGCATAGGGGCCATATTTTCCTGCCGTCTTATTAGGCCGCCACGCGTCCCGTCCGTGCGCCGCTGCACAGACGTGGGCGTGCATGCGTTTATTTTGTGTGCATTAACCGGTGGCCTCGTTTGGTTTCAGCCCCACGGAATTACAGCGCCGTGCATTCGCTCCTATAGCTGGCCTTTTTTTTTATTTTTTTTTTACCCCTCATTTTCAATTTTATCTGCACGTCCGCAGTCAGAGGTGAACATCTCGCACACATCCCCCTGCCTTCCCTTTTACCCCCTCTGGCTTTTTGTGCAGACATTTTACTTTTTTTTTTACATCCGTACTCTATTGCAAAACGTGCCCTGATGGTTTTTTTTTTTTTTCTTCCCCGCCTCGACTACACAGAATGTGAACACTGTCACACACACACACACGGCAGCGCCAGCGCCCTGTCGCCCCTCGACGGGCCCTGAGGGCTACACAGAACGATATGCGTGGCGCTCCTGCAGCTTGATTTCCTCTTCTCACACACACTCTGGCTGGCTGATAACCTCTGGTGGCCCTGTTAGGCATGAATGCCAGCCTGTTGACAATAAACCACAGTGGAGGCAGAGGCACCGACCCAATCCCATATCTGCTAACTGCCCCACCCCCCCCTCTCCCCTCCCACCCTCCCTTCAGGTGCTCAAGTAGCCCTGAAGGAATTGGCCAGATATAAGTAATATGGGAATATGCTGTAGAATGTGATACCCGCTGAATGGCCAGTGCGCCGCTGTTGGTGGAGCGGCTTGTCTGCCGGGGATCTGCACTGGTGGCTGCTGCACCTTCAGCCCAGCCACAACAGCCAGTCGGGTGTTTTTTTCCCCTCGCTCTGCGTTACGGCGAGAAGACGGCGTCCGTGTTGCTCTTTGGGACGCCGATGTACACTACCAGTCAAAAGTTTGTACACACCTTCTCATGCAATTTGTTTTTATGTTGTTTTTTTTTATCTTTACAACTTTCTACACTGCGGATAGATACTGAAGACATCAAATGTATGAGCAAGATATATGTAATCATGCAGCAAAGAAAAACACGTTCAATAATTCCTACATCATTCCATGTGTGTTTGTAGTTTTAATGCCTTCAGTGAGAAACTGCAATGTCAGTAGTCATGAGATTGAAAGAAAAGACATTACATTCATAGGGTGTGTCTAAACTTCTGACTGGTAGTGAACTTTATTGATCCCAAATTGGGAAACTACACTGTTGCAGCATTAAAAAAAAAACAGGACAAAAAATAAACTATACAGTAGTTACAAAAACACTCAACAAAAAATGGAAGGAAAATCCTTGCAGGGGGAAGAACTGCTGCTCGCTCGTCATCGTCATCATCCTCTGGAAGAAGCAAACTTCTTCAACACGCAGCATACAGTAATCTCCGCCCAGCGGTGATATTTAGGGTAGTGGGGGGGTTACTTCAGGTGGTGGAGAGAGAGCACTGATCCTGATACAGCAGAGTCTTCAGTCTCCTCAGTCTCCGCATGGCACCGACGGCAGGACAGAAAAACCCAGAGCGACGCAGGAGAGTCGATGTACAGCAGCATTTAAAATGTATAGAATTTATTGAATGGGCCGGAGAAATGGGAACGTATAGGATAGATGCGACGACTATCTCTGCCTTTCATTGCTGCCCGATACCCCCCCTCCCCCATATACATTCTGTCTGGTGGCCGTGATTGCAGCGAGCCCAGACTGAGCTGAATTATGACAGATAAGGACAATCGATATCAGGAGGTGTGTGTGTGTGTGTGTGTGTGTGTGTGTGTGTGTGGGAGAGGGGGTGGCAGAATGAATATTAAAAACATTAGCGTCCTCTGAAATGAAATATTATCAATAAAACTGTTTGTGATCACTGGTACTGCTGGAGCGACACGTCGACTGTGTCCGTCCCTCCGTCCGTCTGTCTCTCTGTCCGTCACTCCGTCCCTCCGTCCCTCAGTCCGTCCCTCCGCCAAGCGGCCGCGCCGTTGTGTTTGTGCGCGCGCGTGTAATGAGGCCGAGCAGAAGTCATTTGTCCCGCCATCTGATAGCGGCGGCGGCAGGTTGAAGCTCCCCCGCCGTCGGTGATTGATAGCGATAGACGGCTGTCAGTCACTACCAGGGGGCGGGGAGCAGCGCCCCGGGGGCGGAGCCTGATAATAGAAGGTCTGGGAAGTGGATGGGGAGTCGAAGGGTGAGTCGGGGGAGGGGTGGTGGTCGGCGATTGGCTTCTATTTGAGGGGGTTTAGATTCAGATGTCGTCAATCGCACGCAGAGAGGCCAGATTGTCACCAGAATCTGATCATTAATGCAAGAATATTAATAATAAAGGAGAAACAATGAGGTTTGTATTACTTTTATGCAACAAACAAAACTAAATATTCTAAATAAAAGAAAAAAAACTGAACCATATTGCAAAAGCAAATATTGTTTTTGTCAATGTTTGTTTAGTCTGATGAATTTTGGACAGACAGTTGTCTCACATTTAAATAATCTCCTGACCTTTAAGCAAACTATCTCCCCTTTTATCATTATTACCATTATTATTCATTGATCTGGAGAGCAGCCGTTTCAGTTCACCTGCTGCAGTCGAACGTCCGGCCGCCCGCATGGCCGCGAGTCGACCGTCGACCCCGACAATAAACCTTCTACTCAGTTTGGCGGAGAACAAATCGCTGCGCGGAGGTCAAGAAAACTGTTGCGTGTGTCAAGTCAAACACGGAGCCTGAAACAGAAACTGGCCGCCGACCTCCCCCTTCCACCACCCCCGCCCTCTCTCACTCACTCTCTCGCTCTTTCACTGCGGCCCCATTGAGGCTGCCGACTGGTCGCTCTCTTTCACAGGGGTGAGAGCAGAACAATGGAAGCACACTTTCCTCCCCTGAATACTTGTTAGAAACCCAATCAGGCCCTTTTATTCCCTATATTCTCCTCCTTTGTTTTCTCCCCCTCTTTTTTCCTTTCACTCCTTTTATTTCCAGTATTGTCGCAGGAGTGTCTTGGGGTTGCGGGGGTGTTTGTTGTGAAGGCAAACTCCTCTCTGTTCTCTCTCTTTATTTTTTCTTCTTCCCCTCCCTCTGTTCTTCTCTCTTCTTACCTCATCTCGGCGAGCACAAACACCTACTTTCCATCAGAAGGGGTGGGAGTGAAAGAAAACCCCTCCTCCCTTCCTTCCTCCCTCCCCGCACCCTCCTCCGTCATAATTGATTGTAAATGGAGGTCCCGTTTAAACGAATACAGGTTTCTCTGAAAACGCACGAATATTTACGGACTGGGATATTGAGGCGGGAAACCTAAATGACAAAAATGTTCGCGAACGTCTACTGGTACGACTCCCAGTCAACCTTAACATGGAGCTTTTAAGGCTTTGCGTTCAATTCACCTCACATGCATGTTTTTGGAGTGTGTGAGGAAGCCAGAGAACCCAGCAGACACAGGGAGAACATGCAACTCCACACAGAAATGTCCCAGGCCCGGAATCGAACCCACAACCTTCTTGCTATGAGGCGGCAGCGCTAACCACTGCGCCACCGTGATAAAATAAAAATTTAAAAAAATGTTCAGGAAAACAAAACGGAGAAGGTTGAGGATGAAGAGAGAGAAAGAAGGAGGTGGAGAGAGAGGGAGAGTGACAGACTGGGGAGGCGGTGAAACAAGCGAGCGCAGCAACAGGTTGGAATTAGATCAACACTATCGAGCAGGTCAGATACAAGCAGAGATACCTGAGAGAGGAACCGAAGGGATACACAGGTGTGTGTGTTTGCCGTGCGTGCACGCATGTGTGTACGTTGGCTTTTAATCTATTTATTTACCTGTCATTGGCTGCGATAATGGTTTTCATCCCTTCATCCCTTCTCTGTCTGCTGATCGGGGGAGGGGGAGAGGGAGGTGGGGGGGTGTCGCTTGATAATCAAACCCCAGTTTTCTCATCAGACTCTAATCAGACCAATTACACGCGTGACGGACAGCGTGGGCGGGTTGATGTGGGCGGGTGATAAAGAGGCGAGAGCGCGCGCGCGCGCGCACAAACACACACACACCCAGGATTAAGCACTCTGTCTTGGTGTATCTGCGTCTCTTATCTGGGACAACAGTTCCTGACATGACCTGTCAGCAGCCATGCCAAAGGTGTCTCCCCCTCTCCCACACACACGCACATACACACGCAACATGTACACAGTAAAATTACCCCCCTCCATTTCCCCATGCCAGCGTTACCTTTTCACCCTCCTTTTTTTTTTCCATTTTCCGGAATTTGGAAACAGCCAAACGTGCTGCAAAGAGCAGGCAGGAAAGCTATCGGTTCCCTTTGTGACATCATTAAGGGGCAGATCTCTAGACGCCGTGTTTCAGCACGAACTAAAGAGTTCAAGTTCTCTGGTCTTGAAATTTGAACAAGATACAGATTTATTTTTTATTTTTTGGTCAAAGGGAGTTGATATGGGATCAATCAAGATATTTCTGAGGTAAAAAGCACTTTTGCCTGCAAGGCGTCATATATTTCAGTCATCTTTGGCACTAGATTTCTATTGTTTTTCTGCTTTTTTTTACATGGCAAAAGAAAAAAATCATTCATTAGCTTATTTAGGTGAACAAAACCTTTTTTCGCCCCCATTTTATTCGGCAAGCTATTCTTCAAATACAGTGTTTATAAACCTTTTTTGACCCACAGCAATTATTTTTTTTACATTGAAAAAATCCCATAGCACACCTGTTTAGATGCTCACATTCCTTTTAAAGCACAGTCACTCCGCAATGGAGTGTTGTTATACTTCTTAGACCAATTAAGTGAAAAAAGTTTGTTGATTTGATTATTTTTAATTTCAGTTTCTTAAATTATGCTGAATGTCAAATGAAACGTTTGTTTCTTCCTGTTTTTAATTTTTGTATCATTATTTTTCCAGGCCTACGACGGCTTTGCCAGCCTGGGCATCTCGCGGCTGCTGGAGCCCTCCGACATGGTGCTGCTGGCCATCCCCGACAAGCTGACCGTCATGACCTACCTCTACCAGATCCGGGCGCACTTCTCCGGCGAGGAGCTCAACGTGGTGCAGATCGAGGCCAACAGCAGCCGCAGCACCTACAAGGTGGGCGACTTTGAGACCGACACCAACTCCTCCATCGACCAGGACAAGTTCTACGCCGAGCTCAACGACGTGCAGCACCAGTGCCAGCACCAGGCAGAGCACCAGCCTGCGCCGCCAGGCAGCGAAGCGGTCGCCGAGGAGGAGACGACGACGGCGAAGTCGGACGGCGGAGCGCCCGCGACGCCCACCGCCGGACCTCCCTCCCCGGCCCCGCCCCGTCCCGCCCCCGCGCGCGCCGAGCCCCTCGGCCAATCAGGAGCCTCGGCCGGTCCGGGATGACAGAGCGACACTGGCCAAGGCCGACACCCTGGACCTGGGCGAGCTGCCGCACAGGGCGGAGAGAGAGTCCGAGCCGGGGGAGGAGGGGCGGAAGGCCGGCGCAGTACCGGCGTCGCCCTCCGGAGGGGCCGCCTCCTCCACCACCACCACCACCACCACCTTCGCCCCGCAGCAGAAGCTGGGCTTCTCCTACAACAGGGACGCTGACCTGACGAAGAAGAGGAGGTCGGGCCTTCGTCACTCAGAGTCGCAGCCTGCAGCCTCGGAGAGCAGCAGCAGCAGCAGCAGCTCGCCGCCGCCGCTCAACCACACAGGCGCTGCTGCCAAACAGGTACAGCACACTGGGCCTGATTTACTAAAAGTTTGGACGCGACGTACTTGGTCACGTGACCAGTTCACTTCAAGTGAAAATGGCGCGTTTTGTTTGGATGGAGGAGGAGACAGAATATTTTTTTACAAGTAATCAAAGAGAAAAATTTAAAAACCATTCTTGACAGCAAACAAACGTAAACAAACATTCTCATTAGTCTGACTCACTGCATTAATTTCCTCTGTGTTTGAAATATTTCAAAAAAATTTTTTATCCCAGTTGCATACAGAAAAAAGTCTCGCAGCTAATAACATCTCGATGGATGGTTCCGTCGTTGACGTGGATTAATTCACGTCACGCTACTCAAGTCACGTATTTACAATTCCGACTGCCGGAGACTCTGAGTAGATCGTTGATCCGTTCAGCTCCACTCTTGATTGAAACTTTCCCAGCGCTGTTGGTCCGTCGGTCGGTGGGTCGGAAACGGAGAACCAACCAGAACCTCCCGTCTTTTTTTCCGTCCTCGTCGTCCCGTAAGCTTCAAATCACTACCTGGCCGCCGCCGCCAGATGACCGTGGCAGAACCCCTCTTTCCTCCCCCTCCCCCAACCTGCCTTCTGCATTTAGAGATGTTGTCGTCTCCTGTCTCGGCGTCGACGGCCGGGGACCTTAACACGCCGTGGCGGCGGCGGCGGAGGAGAAGCCCGCGCTTTGACATTTCATTATATTTTTCATTATATTTCTCATCCCTTCACTTGATGGCAGTTGGCGCTGTGACCGCTCAAGCGTGGCGCCGCGTCGCGCACACTACACACCATCTCATCTCGCACGCACGCACGCACACACACACACGCACACACCCACACACACACTGTGAATACATTGCGGCCTTCTGTCGGTAAAAGCCCAGATTGCTGCTTCCTGTTTACAAGTTTCAAAGGTCAGCAGCCGGGTTGGGGGGGTAAAGGAGAGGAGTGAGGCTAGGGGGGTGAGATGAGGAGGGGCGGGGCTATGACAGCTCTGACAGCCTGTTCCGATGGGACGCTCGCCAATTGATGGGACGCTAACCTCAGCTGTCCCCACGCAGCCTGATACGACTGATCATTCATCTGAAAATCAGTTCATAAGACAGCGTATAGAAAGTAGAAGAATAATTAAAATAAAGAATTTGAGGTAATAAATGGTCAAGTCTCAACATTTCTATTGAATGCATTGTTTGAACGGGCCCAGTCGGGTCAGTCGACACTTCCAGAGCGTCACAGTGTTGATTTTCTCTCTTGAAGGAACCGCAGGCCGCTCCGCTGTCGAGTCCTCCTGCCGAGAAGGTGAGTCAAAGTCAGCAGAGTCTCGTTGTTCGGCGTCGTTCAAGCCTCACTCTCTCTCTCTCTCTCTGTCTGTCTCTCTTTGTGTGTGTGCAGCGAGTGTTGTCCCGTCAGGAGGAGCTGAAGGAGAGAGCTCGCCTCCTGCTGGAACAGGCCCGCCGCGACGCCGCCATGAAGGCCGGCAGCAAGAGCAGCGCCGCCACCGCCACCAACACATCTGGCAGGGCCACCAACGCCTGTGACGTGAGTACTGTGTGTGTGTGTGGTGTGTGTGTGTGTGTGTGTGTGTGTGTGTGTGTGTGTGTGTGTGGCCCTGGCGAGGGAGTCGTGTCGAGGACGCGCCAGTTAATAAAGCGAGCGCCGGCCCTCTTCAGCAGCCTTCTGCGCTCCTCTGCTCGGCGCTCGCTTGCCGCTGTGCTCGGCAACATGGCGGCGAGGAGAAGCCGCTCCGCACCGTCTGATCCCCACCAGAACATTCTGCAAAAAAATAAGACTTTTCTTTATTAACTTCCGACTCTCAGACTCTCTTCTGGGCCGCTGAACAACCACGAAAGGAAAAAAAACAGCTCAATCTTCCTTCAGAAGTTCCTTCAGTTCTTCGCTCCCTGGTTAACCTGGCTTTGCTACGCCCCCACCCACCCCCATACACACACACACACACCTTGCCCAACGCCCCCGACCCTCCTCCCCCCCCCTTCAATTTCCTGCAAACGGCCGCTAAACGTCGCCCCACAAACACCTGTCGGTTGACATTGGCAGCAAAGTGGTGCTATGAGATCTACTGTAGCGAAGCCAACCAGACCAGAGGAGTTGCGGGTTGGAAAAAAAAAAAGAGAAATTATTGCCCGGCGGTTCTGAAGCAAGCAGCACGCTCCGCTGAACATAATATACAGGGATGGATGGATGGAGGAAGAGGAAGAGGAGGAGGAGGAGGAGGAGGAGCTGATGGAGCAGGAGTTTGGAATCCTCAGCGGCGTCTTCAAATGTTTCAGAGAAAGGAAAGTGAGGCAGAGAGGTGGGGGAATGGGAGGATGGTGGGGTCGGAAATGTGGTGATGTGAGAATTGCGGCGACGTCGTATTGGAGGGTGAAATGAAATAAAGAGGCCTTTGGTAATGAAATATCTAGAAAGCAGCAGGCGCGTGGCCCCTGCGTCCTGCCGCGGGAATCTTGAAAGAGATATTTGCCCTTGAATTAGATGGCACTGCTCCGGGTGTGTGTGTTTGTGTGTTTGTGTGTTTGTGTGTGCACATGCGCTCGCCTCTGTTCGTACCCCTGTTGCCAGCCAGTGCGTCTGCATGCAAATGTTTGCGGGAAGAACCATTTCGGCATCAACCGAGCAAATAAATGAACTGAACTTCCAAGGACGTCTTCACAGGAACCCAAAGCAAATTAAAAGAGGTTTTTTATTTCAAAGCCGTGGCGGCCCCCCTTCAGACCCTCCTCCCCCCCGATATATTTCCTCATCGACCAAAAAATAAATAAATAAATAAGTTAAAGAGTGGAGGTCCTTGTGCGTCGCCCTTGTTGTTGCCTGGGCTTCAGATGAGCTCCTTCAAGTCGCCACCGCTTCTCTTCTCTTCGTCCTCCTCATTTCCTCACTCATTTCCAAGGACAATTGGTTAATAACCTCCTCTCTCACACACACACACACACACACACACACGCACACACACTCCCATGCATAAAAGGGGAAAGAGAGGGGGGAGGGGCTGAGCGCAGATATTGAATTGTTTACACTTTTTTTAATAGAAAACATTGATCAAAGGAGTCCAACTGGCCCGGGGGCCAACATGCTGATAATTGCTAGTGATTAGATTACTTGATGTCTTGTTTTGATTAGCGTGTGCGTGTGCGTGTGTGTGTGTGTGTGTGTGTGTGTGTGTGTGTGGCTGTGTTATCAGCTGGAGAGGCCTGATTTCCCCCTCCCTACCCCCCACCGCCCCTGTTTAATTCTCCATCCCTCTAAGTAGGTGCTTTGCGGTTTAGCATGCATAAGGTATAATTTAATTCAATTAAAGGACGCTCCATTCATCCAGACAAGTGGCTCATGTTGGAGGCCGAGGGAAGCGTTCAGGCCGAGTGGAGGGCCGGCCGGCCATGATAGCTGCTTTTTGGGGGTGGAGGGAGTCGTATTGAAATGACAGAGTGGTCCTCAGCAAGCCCCCTCCCCTCCCATCAATTAGTTTAAAGATTTTATTATTAGATTAATGGGTAATAATTGATTTATTAGAGCCTAATGTGGCGCGATGGTCGGGGGTGGTGTAGGGTGATTGAAGTAGAGGGGTGGAGGGGGGTAACTTTTTGACAGTTTGAGCCACAATGTGTTCTAAAATGTGACAGAGGAGGGGGCTGGAGGGGGCTGGAGCAGCAGCACATGGATGGAGTGTTTTGGTGACTCACCTCATAGGAAGAAAAAATATATCATAGGATATGTAGAAAATGAACGAAAGCAAAGTTCCATCAAAATCATTGTCTTTGGAGCCCTACTGTATTTAACTCTTTATTGAAATGACTCTTAAAACACTGAAAAAAAAATGGCTGAAATACAGCTATTTTATGACTTAACAGCTATAATTTTTTCTGTTTTGGCGGGCCGGATTAATAAGCGTAGCGGGTCGCATATGACCCCCGGGCCATAGTTTGCCCACGCCTGGACGGGAGTTGAGTTGGCCCCCTTTTCTCGTGCGTTGCATGAAAAGCTCAGAGTGTGAATTCAGTCGTGTCTCGTGGTCATGAAACAAATTGGAAACAAAGATTATGTTGAATGTTGACGGCCGTTTTAGATTGTTTTCATGTCACATCTTCTGAGCAGATCCACTGTCTGAACTGCTGTCCCTCCACTACGGTGCCATTAGAGGACTTTCTCTTCATTTTTTTACTTTTTCTTTTGTTCCCTCTTGCCTGAAACCAGGTGTGCAGTGGCTTCAGTGTTAGATTTTGACTCTGAAGAACAAGTCAAACACTCAAATTGCCCTTTAGCTACATTGACAACACGGCAGACTGAACAGACTGAAGGAGCTTGTAAGTGTAAACTTCCAGCACAGCTGCTACTGTCCTCAGATAGCAGCGTAGCATTTAGCGCCCGCCAGGGTGAGGCGTTTTGCCTTTGTGTGTGTGTGTGTGTGTGTGTGTGTGTGTGTGTGTGTGTGTGTGTGTGTGTGTGTGTGTGTGTGTGTGTGTGCTGACCTATGTTCTCCCTCCTGCCATCCCTAATTGTAGCCCACAGTGACGGGTTCTTTCATCTAAGGTCACAGGTTCACTTTTCTCTTTCTCTCTCTCTCTCTCTCTCTCTCTCTCTCTCTCTCTCTCTCTCTCTCCACCCCTCCTCTCCTCTCTCCTCTCTCTCTCTCTCCACCCCTCCTCTCTCCCTCTCTCTCTCTCTGTCTCACAACAGCCTATTTTTTTCTATACCTGCATTTGTTTTAGATTGCCGTCTCTTCTATCTGTACACTGCTCCTGTTTCTTCTCCACATCCTGTCTTCTCACACACACACACTGACACTGCTCTCTGCCGTCCACATCAGCCCTGGCCAGAGTTCAGAGCGCTCCTCCTCTTCCTCCACCTCCTCCTGCTGCTGCTCTTCCTCCTCATCCTGCTCCTCCTCCTCCCCCTCCGCTCCATCTTCCTTCTCTTTACACGTGGCCTTCACATCACTTCTATAATCACCACGCACGCCCTGACCCTCCTGCCAAACAAAAATCAGGAAGAATAATTTTATTCACTGAAGTTTCTTTTGCTTTGTTTGTCTTTTCACTGCATTTTGAAAAACCGTGTGTGTGTGCATGTGTGGGTGTGTGGGTTTGTGTGCTTTTGTGCATTTGTGCATTCGCTTCAGGTCTCCTCATCCATTAGCAGATGAGAACAGTAATTTCACACCGGCCTGGCCAGGCTAATTATTAGGATCCACACTAGGTTTGCTATAACGTGTGTGTGTGTGTGTGTGTGTGTGTGTGTGTGTGTGTGTGTGTGTGTGTGTGTGTGTGTGTGTGTGTGTGTGTGTGTGTGTGTGTGTGTGTGTGTGTGTGTGTGTGCGAGGCCCATAGTGGCAGAAGATCCTGCAGGTGTGTGTGTGTGTGTGTGTGTGTGTGTGTGTGTGTGTGTGTGTGTGTGTGTGTGTGTGTGTGTGTGTCCATCCAAAACTGTAAAGCAAAAATAAATGTGAGTCTAGTTTGGTCACAGCCTGCGTGCACCTTTCTGAATTCTTCCTGTGTGTGTGTGTGTGTGTGTGTGTGTGTGTGTGTGTGTGTGTGTGTGTGTCTTGAAAGTGGAAAATGCCTCAGTGTTGTTCAGGTAGTTGTTCTGCTGCTCACTGACTCGTTGTGATTCCTATAATTGGGTCCCGTTTGTTTTTTTGCCGACTCCTCCTCCTCCTCCTCCTCCTCCTCCTCCTCCTCCTCCTCCACCACCTCCCACCTCCTCCTCCTCCATCACCCCTTCCCCACCCAGCAGCGATGGGAACTCCCGGCTTTCTGCCGCTGTGACCTGTGGGTGTTGTCCTCCACTGCCGTCCGCTGTCTGCCCTCTGATCCCTGGGCGTTTTTCTCTCCGCGCACCCACTGAAACTTTGACGAGCAAATTGTTTTCTCATCTCTCATTGGGCCGCATCGTCCTTTTTTTCAGAGACCAACATATGCAACCGTTGTTGTGGTCTCCCCGCAAACAACGTCGAAATGCCGATTTGTACAAGGAATTGGAGAGGGAAACAAGGGAGAAGGACTTCGAAAATCTCGCAGGACGAGATTTTATGAGAATTACAGCTAAGGCTTTCACACCATTCAATGGAAACACCTGCAAATCGCAATTGTGCTTTGATGAAATTTCAGAAATATTGCTTTTATTTTGCAAAAAACTGTCATGGAAACTGGTGGTGGAAACAGCTGGTGCAGCTTGACCAGGGAACTAGTGTAATAAATGGCATGCAAAGAGCTAAACTGTGGTATAGAGAGAGATAAAAGTATGGTATGATATAAAAATAAAATAACATAAAAAGAAAAAAAGAAAGCAATTCAAATATGCCCCTGTGGGTTCTTTCTCTCTTTGTCCACTCTGTCATTTACTCCCTTTCTCCTCCTCCACCTCCCCCCCCTCGTCCTCCTCGCTTCTTTTCAACTTCCCTCACCCGCACTAATAGTTTTTCCTTCACGTCTCATTTTAACGCTGCTGTCTCTTTATTCACTCGGCTCCTCTTTTTTCCCCTCCCCTACTTTTCTCTGTCCGTCTTTGATCAACCTGCCGTTAATGAAAGCAAATAGTTTAGTGGCCAGTGGGTTCCTTTGGCCTGCGTGTGTGTGTGTGTGTGTGTGTGTGTGTGTGTGTGTGTGTGTGTGTGTGTGTGTGTGTGTGTGTGTGTGTGTGTGTGTGAAGGTATGTGTCGTGGCTGAATTGACTGGAATGGAGATCAAAGGCAGTCTCCAAATTGAGTGTGTGTGTGCATGCGCGTGCGTGCATGCTTGTCTGAGTGCATGTTGAGTTAACAAGCAGGTTAAGAGAGAGAGAGAGAGAGAGAGAGAGAGAGAGAGAGAGAGAGAGAGAGAGAGTCCTCTCCATTGCATCACAAGAGCTGATCAAGCCATCAGAGAGCTGCACAGAAACACTCACACAGACACACTTCTTTGCATGTTCTCTCTCTCTCCCTCCCTCCCTCTCTTTCTCCCTCTCCCTCTCTCTGTCCCTCTGACAGCCCTCACATGCCTCATGTTCAGGTCAGGCCAGTGGAACTTCCAGCTCTGATTTTTTTCTCTCTCTCTCTCTCTCTCTCTCTCTCTCTCTCTCTCTCTCTCCCATCCCAGCAGAGACGCTTCTTTTCGCCGTTAATCGTAAAATGCAGCTCCATTAGTTTGCTGCATAGAGAGCGTGTGTTAACATTTAGATAAGTAGCCGGAGCCTTTTTATTTTTGAAAACTAGTTTTTGGAGCAAAGTTTTTGACCATCTTTATCTAATTTTTTTAAACTTTGGGATTTAGTCAACTGCTTCAACAATTGTACGAGGTTCCTAAAATATAATGAATCAGGCAGATACAGATCGTACAACTGTTGTATTTTCAAAATACATCTCAGTCTTAGGAAGTGATGGCAAATCTTCCTTTTTGGTTTTCTTATTTATATATCTGGTTTATTCTACCCACGATAGTTTGAATCTCGGTCCCGCTGGTTGCAACCGTCCCCTGGTCACCCGTGTCTATTTTCCTCCCACCCTCCATCCCTCCCTCTCCCTCCTTTTAAAAGAAGTTTCTCTCATGTTCTTGCGTTGCTTCTCTCTTTCTCTTTTGTCACTTCCTTTCCTTTCTCTCTTCTCTTCCTGCCTCTTTTACCAGCAATTATCCTGTTCGTGTAAAGGGCAAAGCCTTCCCATCTGTCTCACTCGCCCGTCCGACACACACACACACACTTTGTGTGGCCTCGCCGCTCCACCTGTTCTACCTGTCTTGCCGAACACCCTTGTTCAGCGGCGCTGTGCAAACACACACGCATGGAGCGGCGTGACACGTTCAACATTCACACGTGGAAACCGCACTTGCGGAACCTCAGAGGTCAAACACACACACGCACACGCATGTGTGTTTACTCCAAAAATGTCAGCGCGATATTAAACACACTCGCCTTTGTTCTGCAAAGTTCTGGCTGCGACTCAACACGACCGCCGTTTATTTTTATTGGTGACGAATGCAAACAGCACTTGCTGTACGCTGCTGTTTGCACACGCACGCACGCACACACGTACACTCACGCACTCACTCTCATGATTCTGCACTTCCGCACCACTTGCCTGATGACACCCTTGCAGATTTATATTTATGTTATTTATGTGCATATTACTCTCCTCTCTCTCACACACACACACACACGCGCGCGCATGCATGGCCCCCTATCATGGACACGCACCCGTCAAAACATAATTAGTCCGTGTCGTGCCTCTTTGATAGCCGTGTACAGTGGCTCTTCTTTAATTCTTTATCAAATGCATTGATCGCTGTGGGCCTCGCGCGCTCATTGATCCACGCACTCCGTCTGGAGCCTCCCGATAAGCTCTCTTGCTCGCCCTCATTCTCTCTCTCTCTCTCTCTCTCTCTCTCTCTCTCTCTCTCTCTCTTTCTCTTTTTCTCTCACCCCTTTCTTTTTGAAACTGTCTCTCTCTCTCTCTCTCTCTCTCTCTCCATCCTCCTTTTTCTGCCTCTATTTCTCTTTTTCCTCCAACAGCAACTTCCAGCAGTGAGAGGTTTTTAGAAAATTTTCGGAATGTCCAGTCGTCCCTTTGTAAAAAGCCAAGTTTGGTCTTTACTTGGAGAAAACCTTTTTTGGTAGTGTTGAAGTATTATTATCTTTCTATCATTCAAGTCTTTTTGTTTCCACTGATACGCGAGATACGCAAGAGTGTACTTGTGACACTAGTGACTAGTGTGATGACTGACGCACTAGACTCGTTGTGTTGTTCATGTGTCATCCATTTTTCAAAAAAATGGTCAGTTATTATTGTTTTTGTTTTTTTACAAAAGATTGTTGATCATTGTTTTGTGAGATCATGAGAACATTTCCAACTGTCTTCTCCCATTTAGTTTTTTCCTACTTTGTTTTGTTTGTTCCAAAGCGTGTGTATTGTATGTGTATGTGTGTGTGTGCACATGTGACCTCTACCTGCTCCTACATCATTCCTCTGGTTGGAACTGTGTTGGTCAAACACATCTAGCGGTTGGTCATTCTGTGTGTGGGTGTGTGTGTGTGTGTGTGTGTGTGCCTGGACAGATAGAGACCTAAAGCACCTCTTGACTGTGAATTAGTCTGTCATGACAAATGTCTATGACTGCATGACTGGCTGCCAGACTGGCTGGCTATCTGGGAGGTTGGCAGCAGACCCTTTTAGATAGTGATTGTGTGTGTGTGTGTGTGTGTGTGTGTGTGTGTGTGTGTGTGTGTGTGTGTGTGTGTGTGTGTGTGTGTGTGTGTGGCATCACTCTGTGCCCACGCCAGGCCTCTGTACATGACCAGTGTTGCGTGTCCCTCCCTCCCTCTTCCTCCTTTGCCCAGAGAGGAGAGGGAAGGGGAGGCGGGAGGGGGGAGGCGAGGGGAGAAAAAAAGAAAAAGAAAAAAGAGCAGCTGAGGCGACAACCTGCTCCCTGCGCTTAAAAAGATCTTCCAGAGCGGAGAGAAGAGGGGCGGCCTGGTCCAAACAGCGGCCAGAGCTTATAGTGGAGCCCACGGTGGAGCTCCACAGTGCAGCCCACTATCTGGGCAACAATGGAGCCCACAGTGGAGTGAACAGTTGAGCTCCAAGATGGAGCCCACGGTGGAGTCCCTGGTGGAGCCAACAGTTGAGCTCCACGTTGGACCCCACGGTAGAGCCCACAGGGGAGCTCCACGGTAGAACCCACAGTGAAGCCCACAGTGGAGCTCTCCGTTTCAGTCTTTTGCTTCTGCACAGTGGACGATTGTTCCCATCCGACCAGGGAGAGTCTCCTCTCTTGTTCTTCTTCTTCGTCTTCTCCTCCTTCTTCTCTTCACCAGTGGTCCGTCCTGCCCGCTGACCACCACCACTTCCTTTCTCTCCTCCTGCTGCTCCTTCTTTCATCCCGGCCTTTGATCGACAACCGACCAACCAACCGGGCAGAGTGGCTTTTTCTTCTCCTACTTTCTTTTTGCAAAGGCGGCGCGCTCCCGCAGCTTTGGCATCGTTTTTTTTTTTTGGTTTACTTTTTTCTTTCGCATCCAGCATTCAGAAAAACGAAACAGGCCTATGCATGCAGAAAATATCAAATTAACTGACTTTGACTTGATAATTTGACATTGAACCCAGTGTTTTCTTACGGGAGGCTGTAAACAGAGGGCTAAATATTCTGTTGCAGCTAGAGATTCAGATTTAGACTGTCATGCAAAGCAGCTTCAACTGAGTGATATGAAACGTAAAAACTTGAAAAAGGTTATAACATGCGTAAAAACTCCACATTTCTTTTTGTGCCCTTGATTTCTTCACCTTTAAATGATGATGAAAACTCATCTAGCCATGTTTCTACTCTTTGGCCTTCGGACTCTATAGATGTCATGAATCTCTGACTCACATTTCACTGGAGTTAATCTTGAATTTACAAACATGCACACACATCACACTCATTTCCTATTCTTCCGACCTTCCAAGCGGACACTAATGCATACATATATATATATATAATATATATATATATTTTTTTTTATTTTTTTTTTAAATCAGCGACTATGTCACTTACCATGTAAGACGCTAGTCAGATGCATTTTTCCATAGTGTTAATCCTAGCCTCTGGACAGACACAGAGAATTTCCCATTTGCTGTCCCCCCCAAAAAAAGATGCTGGACTTAAATAATGCGGTGGGATGATTTTGGGTGTGGTGCTTGTCAGAGTCGTGCGTTTGCACACTGTCCTCTCCATATATCTTTATATAAATATATGTATATATATATCGTATTTTTTATATATATATATATTATATGTATATGTAGAGTATATAAACACACAGACACACTACCACTACTTAAATTGGTTGTTATGTCCGTATCAGTAAAGGCCAGATTGGCTATCAGGAACCAGTCCGTAGCCAGAAGGCCATTGGTGACATTACTTGTTATCATATTGAATTTGTAAAAAGCAGAGAGGTACATGAATATGAAATGTGGCCCCCAAAAAAAGGGACGAGGTGAGAGTGGAAGGGAAGAGAAAATCTGGAAGGGAACCTCACAGCCAAGAAAATATGCCAGGGAGGCAGGGCTGCGTTCAGATGTAGACAGCATTAATGATTCCTACCTTGTGATTTGCAATATATCTATATAAAGATTTTCTGCCTCCAATGACACAGATGGATCCTGAAAAGTGTTTGGAGGGAAATTGGTTACAGACAGCGTGAGGCTTGATGTCTGCTGGCCTTCAGCTGGAACACGTCTCACTCATTCTTGTCAGAAAACGTTGATTTTTCAGTTGAAGTACCAGATTAGATCAAACACACCAGCGTTGTGATTTTTAGAAACCTAGTCAATTTTTTTATTATCATTCTTAGGTCTGTTTGTTATGTTGCTTTGTTGCTGTGTTGCTTCTTAATGATGCTGCGTTGTTTCCTGAACGCAGCATCATTAAATCCAAATGGAACGTTTTTCAATGTCTCACATCATTTATTTTTCATTTGAGACTCCACAGCCTGATGAATTTGTCTGAAACGGTGCAGATCTCCAAAAGACAGAAACATATTTAGCACTCTGTTTGCAGCCCCTATCTAAACAGCACAGTAGTCTTAGCGTTGTACATTAAGCTAGATCTTTGCCCGAGCAGAGCGGGGAAAAAACCACCTGGCTGGTTCCTGATCCACGTTTCTCCCAGAACTCTGCCCAGTCAGGTTTTGACACGCGATGCTGAAAACTGCAGCAAAGTGTCAACACTTTATTTTCCTCTTTCACTCGTAGCTCCTTATCTCTCCCTCAATCAGTCACTCGCTAAGGTGTGTTCCCATCTCCCCCCTTGGGCATCCCCTCAGGTCCCCCTACAGCACACACACACACATACACACACACGCACACACACACAGAGTGCATTAGGGTTGCTGTCATTTACAATACAGCCCCATTGTCCCGGCTTGACAATGGCTACAAACAAACAATTGACATGGAAATGGAGAGATGTAGCTCATTAGCGGGCGCCGCTTGTTTTGTTAATGGATAAATGGGCAGCTTCAATGGGAGCGGCCCCGAAAAGGCCCCGCGTCAATATGGAGCAGGCTGATTGAGGAGACACGGGGAGGCCGAGGGAGACGCAGCGCTGGAGGTGCGTTCACCACCAGGTGCGTCGGCGCGCCGGTCCGAGTGGTGCCATCTGTCTCAGTGTGTCTCTCGGATCTATTAAGTTTTTTAAATTCAAATTGAGAAAAACTTTATTTGTCCCCAGGGTCTAGTTGAAGGCACACAGAGTGTAGCATTACAGCTTTAGAAAGGTTAAAACCGAACAAAAGAACAAAACAGAAACAAAGTGTTAGTTGAGTAAAATATACACATCTACAAACTTACATAAAAAAATATGCACGATATATGTTTATGAGTGGAGCAGGAATATAGAGTGCAAAATTGAGTCAAAAATACTATATATATATATATATATATATATATATATATATATATATATATACATATATATATACATATATATATATATATATATATATACATATATTGTATGTTGTACACAGTTTTGATAACAGAAGTTGAAATAGTGAATGAATGAATGAATGAAATAGTGGTGGGTGAAATGTCAGAAAGTGTGTTTCCAGAAAACTGATAAACGACAGTTAATCTCACACACTGGACCTTTAAATCCTGCTGGCTGAATACTGTATTGCACTATTTTTTTTTCTTTGTTTATTTGTGCGGGTGGGGTGGGTGGTTTGTTGCTTGGTTATTGTCACTTTTTTTTTTCTTCTTCTTCTCTTCTTCTCCTCCGTGTGTTTGGTGTGTTGTGGCCCTCGGTGCTATCAGCGCGATCAGATTGGATCGGCCTGAAAATGACATTTCTGCCATTACTCTGATGGTAGATGCTCAATACCGATGTCCAGAGCCAGGATGGTCTCTCAGTCCGTCAGTCCATCTGTCTGTCCGCCTGTACCCTGCAAACTCCATGAGTTCATTATTTATCAATAGATACACATTCATTTCATAAGACAATCTTTTTCTAATATTATGTATATGTCTATAAAGACACACTCTGTATTGCAGACTGTTTAGACCTTTTATTGATCTTTACAAATTAAAACGTGAGAAACAGAATTCTTTCCTCTCTTTACTAATTTCAGGAAATCAAAATGCACTGATTTCAAGTCAACATCCAGGATTTTTTAACTGACCTGAATATTTCAAGTTCCACAGTTACGAGGGTGTATTTCATCCATCAGTGCATCTGATTTCCCTCCAGCCAGTTGTTCTCTCTGGTATGCAGATTATTCACCCACCGTCTTGTCTGTGTGTCTGTCTGCGTTGTTCATGCAGGAGCGGGACGCGGAGCGGCGGAGGCAGCTGAGGGAGCGGGCCAGGCAGCTGATCGCTGAGGCTCGGTCCGGAGTCAAGATGTCTGAGATGAGCCTGTCGGACTCGTCCAGCCCTGACAGAGGCAGAGGTGGCAAGACCAGCCTGGCTGGAGGTACAGCAGTGTGCTCAAAGCACACACACACATACACACACCAGGGATGCAACGGTAGATCTTATAACAAATTATTATTAGCATTTTTGTTAGATATAAAATCGCCAATAATAATTTGTTTATTTGAGTCGACTGTACTGCAGGAAGGTCAAGCTAGCGTGTCTTTAGCACGCGAGGCTGTCGCGACACACACACACACACACACACACGTCCCGACCACGACTCAGACATTTCCATTATGTTCTCTAAAGGGGGTTCCGTCTAATCCTCGGAGGAAACCGAAATGCCATTTTGCCACGTCGGCGGGTCTAAAGCCCGCCGCCCTCCCGCTCCGCTCGGCATTTTACAACCCGGCTCCACCTCCGTCTCATTCGCCCGGTAATTGTTAATCAACGGAGCACATTGTGCGGCCAAATTACGCTCCGACAACAGCAGACTCGTCTAATAACGGCTCGCAGGGGTGGGCCAAGGTTGCCCGCACGTCTTTCCCACTGCTTTCCATTTCCTTGAAATTGGGGCTATTATCATAATGACCATTATTAGGCATCTCTGGTCGTTTGTCTTGCAGATCCGTTTGCAAGTTACACCCCTTCTTCGGGATGTTTTCGGGCAGCCAGACGGAGGCGCCCCGGCTGAACTGAATGCTAATGAGAGCAAAGTGTGAAGGAAAGTGGCGGCGGGAAAAGTTGAGAGACGAGATGAAAGGTTAAAGCGGGGAAAAAGAATGTGGAAGTCCGAGTGTGAGGAGAGCCGAGAACAGCGATGGCTGGACTCTGGGTTTATTTAGCTTGTTAGAGCAAACGGCTGCAGCGTGTTCTTCAGCCTGATCATTCGTCAATGACTGCTACACAGACGTCACTAGCTGCGTTTCCATTAGCCCTAGAATTGCGCAAAACCAAAATGTCGCAATAAAAACTTTTCATGGAAACACCCAAACTTCGAAATATCTCTCAAATATCACTAAGGTGATGAGGTGAGTTTTTCAGACGTATCGTTATAGAGGTATATCGCAAAAGTGCCATGGAAACACTTTGTCGCATTTACACGTCAGCGGATGTGACGTACGGGGTCACGTGACCAGTTCACTTCAAGTGACAATGGCGCGATATGTTTGGACGGAGGAGGAGACAGAGTATTTTTTACAAGTTATCAAAGAGGAAAAATTAACAATCATTCCTGACAGCAAACAACGTCGAAATGCAGATTTATCGCAAAATGTAGAAACATTTTGCGATAAACTGTCATGAAAACGCAGCTGGTGTTCCAAAAAAACAACAGGAGCAACTCAAAGGAGGCGAACGGAACATTTCCAACAAAAAGCGTCAAGAGGCGCCACCAGCACCTCGCTTGGTGAGGCCGAGGCAGAGGAGCACTTGATTTATTTGCTCTTTCAGCTGTTCTGAATCAAACTAATTGTTGATCTCATTAAAAATGGAGTTGGAGGGAGGGGGAGGTGGGGGGGGGGGTGAGGGAGGGAGGGACAGAGGGAGAGAGGGATGGATGGAGGGAGGGAGGAGAAGAGAAACGCTGTTGGCTGATACACAAGGCCTGCCGAGCAGAACGGCTAATCCTAGCCCCCGCGCTCTCCTCTGCCCCCTCCCCTCACCCCCCCACCCCCCCCACTCCCCCAATGCACCCCCACCGCCCCCGCCCAACACCATTCAGTCCTTTAATGCAGCTTGGCCACCCCCCACCCACCCCTCCCTCCCCTCCCTCCCTCCGAGTGTCTTGCTGCCCGTAAAGAAACTTTCCAAACTCCATCACCATGGCCTCCCCGTTAATTAGACCCCAGCCAGCCGCGCACGGAACGGCGCTTTGGAGTACACTGCGCATCTTAGCTGGCAAATTAGAGCGAGGGGTGGGGGGGATGGGTGGGTGAGGGTGGGGGGGAGGGAGGGCGGCGGCGGTGGAAAAAGAAAAACAGGAAACGCTGTTATTTTGATTCTCCCTGCGCTGGCCTTTGTTCTGGCCTCCACCCGCCAAGTGGTAAATGGCGAGGAGCGAGCGGTCGGCGTGATGGAGGCCGTTTAGCGATTTGAGTCGCCAGAATCCCCGGCGTCTCATTCACACAGCTTGAGTCTCCATTTGACTTTCCTTTTTTTCTCTCTCTCTCTCCTTCCTTTTCATATATTTCTCTGAGACCTTTTGTTCGTAACGTTAAGCCACCGTCGTTTCTGTCGAACCCTGCAGGAGGCTTAATGGAACACCAGCTCTCTGGTTTTTTATTTGTTTCGTTTTGTTTTGTTTTGTTTTTTTTGGAACTGTTTCTCTTTTTTTCAGAAATGGCCGAAAAAATGAGAACTGAATCTCAGCTACGGCTTTGATTGTCAGACACTTGGAGTAAACAGATGAAGACAGTCGGTCGCTCATCCTCAATCTCTGCTGGACTCAGAACTGGTTTGAGCTGGTTTGGCTAAAGAGCGTCAGTGATGCCAAAAAATAAAACCATTTGTGGTCCAAGTTAAGTCGCCTTTTACGAATGAAGAGAGTCTCAAAAACTTTGTTTAGTCCTTGTTTTACAGCCTCCAGCTTTTTTTAGATATTAAGATTTAGCAGGAATCTAAACTATTGGATGTCAGTGAGGTCCTTAGAGGAAGTGAGGGATCTTTTATTTCTGGGCATGTTCACTGACTGAGTGTTAAAGTGTCTTTTGCTACAAGCCTCACACTGATTTTTTCCAATGGCAGCATCGTCAAACCTTTGATTGGTTTGTGATGCACCAGTAAACGCTTTAACTAGGATGTTCTTTCTTTCTCTCTCTGCTCTTTCCTGGGACACTTCTTCCTTTCCTTCCTTCCTTCCTTCCTTCCTTTCCTCCCCGACTTGCCTCATCACCACTCCTCCCGTCTGTCTACCACCCGACCCCACCCCGCCCTGCTCCGGAACCCACAGGTGTGTCGGATGAAGTCAGACCTCAGCGGAGCCGTGAGAGGGGTGAGGAGGTGGAGGAGGAGGTGCAGGAGGAGGTGGTGGTGATGGAGGGAAGGGCTGGAAGAGAGCAGCTCCACTTTGACCTTGGTGCTAATGATGACGATGATGCTGCTGCCTCCTCTTCACTGGTCCCGAACCTGCTGCCGCTGGAGGCCCTTCCTCCGGCCCCGTCAGGCTTCCAGGGGCCCCAGCGGCCCACTAACCCCGACTCTGAGCTAACGTCTCCGGGTAAAACTCACTAACGCTGCTGCATGTCTTCCTTCCTCTGTCTGTCTACAGCCGCGTTTCCATCGCGCCTAGAATTTTGCAAAACCGAAATATCACAATAAAAAACTGGTAATGGAAACAATTAATTAATAACAACCATTCTTGACAGCAAACAAAGGTAAACAAACAAAAGCAAAGGTAGCAGAGTTCTCGGAAAATCTCGCGATATTTTACGCGAATTACGGCTTCTGCGCTTCAGCATCATTCGGTGGAAACACCTGCGAATCTCAACTGTGTTTGTCGAAATTTTAGAAATATCGCTTTATTTCGCGAAAAACAGTCATGGAAACGCAGCTTGTGGGTCTTTCTGTCTGTCCTCTGGTTTCTCAGTGGCTTCTGTCCTGCATGTTATAATATCAATAATCTGGGTGGAATGATTCTCTCTGCCTTCTCTTCCTTTGCTTCGTTGACATGTCACTAATCTCGTACCTGTTGACAGTGCAGAGGCAGCGCGGCCTTCCAACCCTCCCTCCTCTTCCTCCTTCTCTTCTCCCCTCAGATGAGGATGTGAACAGGAAGACAAGGCTTTATTGCTTCCCAGACTTTTCACTCCAAACTCTGCTGGATGGATCTAAATTTCTTCACCTGTCTTAATCAATCAATCAATCAACTAATTAACATGCCATAGCCCACAACCATCCTGCTTGCTAGTGTTGACTCCTCTTCTACAGTCGACGCTCTGTTTTTCCCCCCAGCTTTCCTTCGTTTGAAACTTTTCCCCAAGAATTAATTAATCAGAAAAAAAAAATTAAAAACTAAATACTCCCCAGACAGAAATAAAATATCATATCTCCCGGAGAGCGTTGGCTTTAAATCTTCACAAGTGAACTAATTAATTTGTTTGGTATTTAATTTATTTCGTTGGCCTCCTTTGGGCTGATGTGAGGCAGATGAGAGGAGAGTGAGGAGCCGGAAGAGACGAGCGGCTTTGAAGAGCTGCGCTATCTCTGCACTCCGCTTCACCGCTCGCATGTGTTTTCTTTTTTGGAGGTGGGGGTTTGTTGTTGTTTTTTTTGGTTCTTTGTTGGCAGCAGCAGCTTTTCATGTCGTCCTGAGACAAACGGATGGCAGTGATTGGAAGTTCCAAATGGCCGATCAGCCTCCACATGTTTCTCCCCGCTGGTTCAAGTGTTCACTTTGAGCGACGCTCCTCCCTGTTTGTGCTGTGTGTGTGTGTGCGTGTGTGCGCACGCGCGTCAAACAGAGGGAGGTGACACATGAAACGACGGCTCTCCCGCTCTTTCATCTCCGTCAGTGCAGCGATCTGTTCTGGCAGCCAAACTGGTTTCCAGTCCCTGGAGGGGAGTAAAGTGACTGGGAGACTGGGAGAGAGGAGCTGGGGGAGGTGGGGGGCAGGGAGACGCTTATTAAGTTCAAACAAATTAATACAAGGTGGCATGAGGAAAATTGTTGTAGCATTCTGTTGATCATTCATTTTTGACCGCAAATAAAGAAATCACTGTTGCTGCATTCACTTTTTTAACATTTTTTGAAAATTTTAGTTTTTCTTTTCACCTTAATCTTTATTTGTGTGACTGACTGACTGACTGACTGACAAGTTCAGACTCTGGACTTTCAGCTCTCGTGTTTGTGCTGCTTATCAACGACTTTCTGGACATTCAAGAAGTTTGTGCACTTGAACTCAAACCAAGCCGCCCCTCCCCCACTCCAATATCCCCAGCAGTGTGTATGTTGCCTTGTTTTGTTTTGTGATTTATGTTTTGTAATGTATTTATTCATTTAAAACATCATCTTGAAATGTCTTCAGTTGTGCACCTGATTGATTCTCTTCCTCTTCTTCTTCTTCTTCTTCTTCTTCTTCCTCTCCAGGTGCCAACAGCAGGCAGGTGGACCTGAAGCGGACCCAGCCGGCCGAGGTCGGCGCAGGTCGAGCGACGTCCCCCTCGTCGCCGTCCTCCACCACCACCACCACCACCTACTCCTCCTCCTCCTCCTCCTCCCCCGCCTCCCCCGTCAGCCTCAGCGAAGGAGTGGAGGTACGCCAACACTCCATTTCTTTCTGGTCTTTTTTTTTTTTTTTTTTTTCGCTTTCTTTCTGCCCACCGCTTCCTTCTGCACCATTAAGAGGGTGGGGGGGGTCCCGTCGGATCGATGGATCGATCGGGCCCGGTTGACCCCGGCTGTCAGCTGATTGACCCTCCACTGGCGCATCAGTCGGTCGGACCACTTCATCTCAGGCCGCAGTTTATCACCACCACCACCACCACCCCCCACCCCAGTGTGTGTGTGTGTGTGTGTGTGTGTGTGTGTGAGGCCTCGCCGAGCAGCATCACCACTGCCGGTGCAACGTGTTGGCAGCCTGTGACCTTTTCACACCATGAAAGTCGGCTGCAGGGCTGTGAGCGTCTCTACCTGCTCGTGTGAACGCCGACGACAACAAGGAGGAGCCGCTCCTCGCATGTTTAATTGATTTTGAATGTCAAGTGGAATGAGGTGCGTGCGTGTTTGTTGGTGTGTGTGTGTGTGTGTGTGTGTGTGTGTGTGTGTGTGTGTGTGTGTGTGTGCATGCCTGTGTGTGTCAGTGGAGGCAAAAAGCCTTCATGCTTATGGCGACACACGGTGTCTTTGATCATCGATTCACATAAACACCCTCTTGTGTTCAAAGCCTAAAAGGGCTCAGAGTCCCTCATGGCCAAAGAAGTGTGTGTGTGTGTGTGTGTGTGTGTGTGTGTGCGTGCATCCACTTGACCCCTTCATAGAATTGGAATGAGCGTCTAACTGACAGCTCATCTCCTTTCTGAAAGTTCCCCTTTTTGTGTGATGTTTAATTTTTTATTTTTTTCAAGTTCTCCTGGAGTTCCTCCTCAGTCAGTGGTCATCACCTTATATGGCTCCAACACAGGCTGTGTGTGCGTGTGTGCGTGCGTTCGTGCGTTTGTGCGTGCATGCGTGCGTGTGTGTGTGCGCGCACCTCTGACTGAACGTGAGGTATTACGTGCTCTCAGGCTTACTGCCTTTTAGAAATGCATTACATCTAACAGCTTAACTGGCCGTTCTATCAGAATTCTCTTTTTTCTTTCTTTCTTTCTTTCTTTTTTTTGACCCATAACCAAAGATTCAGTTATGGTTCCACTGGGACGCCTTAACGATCAGAAATCATAAAGTAATATTTATGACTGATTTATAAAATTCTGTTCCTAATTTTATGCAAAATTTTGTTGTTTCCTTGTGGGTAATTTTTTCCCTTCTTTATTCATCAAGAAAATGACGCCAATGTGCTGTGTCAAATTAGTCACAGGGCGTCTCAGAAGTCCTCGGGGTGGCTGACAGCACACACACACACACACACACACACACTCTCAAACACACACACACACACACACACGGTCAGAGTCTCATTAGTGTTTAGTGTGTATGCGTGCGGCCGTGCACGGGGACGATAAGGCGTCGCGGCGCTCGGCAGACTGCAAAAAGCACCCAATCAGCAGTGACACAGCCACCGTGGCATTGGTGGTGGGTTAGGTGGGCTTCTAGCCAGGCTGGAGGGGCGGTGATGTGGGCCAGTCTCCTCCATGTGGTGGTGGTTGTTGGTGAGGGGGAAGCACCACGTAGAGGTTGTGTTAGGTCCATTTAAAACGCTGCATCAGCTCAGATGGGGTAGATAATGATTAAAAACATGTTTTCTACATCAAAGGCCTTATTGAATTGGTGGTCCTCAGCGCCTCACCGTGGTTCCTAGAACTCCTGGTTGACACAGAGGCCAGTTTAGAATTGAATTGAATTGAATTTAGAACTGAATTAACAATCAAAAGACAGAAAATGTGACACGCAAAATAAACCTTTTGAATTTTCGCCTTCATTTTTTTTTAAAGGCCCAGTATGTAAAAGGAAGGAAGCCCTCAAAGTATGGCGGCAGCTAACTGGGAGCAAGACCCTTATTGCTGTCATGTGTTTCTTATATGTATGAGAAAAACCAAATGGCTTTTATTGTACTGTCAGTAAACACTTTTCTTAATGTATTCATGGGCATTGACACCAGCGTTGGTATCCAATGGATGCCGGCGCAGCAGGATCGATACTGTTTCAAACTTCTGCTCTGCTGCACCCACTTCAGAATTTCTTGTTAGTTTGACTTATTAAAAAATGAAAAGGAAAAAGTAGGTGGAAAAAAAACAAAAAACGAGGCGCTAATGAAGAGTCAAAAAGTGAGAGCAGGCCCTTATTTTCCCTCTTTGTAAATTAAATGTTCTTTATACCTCTTACACACACACACACACGACGTTCTGAGCCAGTTGCGTTTTTAAAATGTTTAATTGGACATTTTGTGAGCAAACCCCCTCGGCGGCGGACGACAAATTTGCCGTCCGTCTGACTTGACACGCAATTTGCGGCGGTTGCAGAGGCGGCGTCCTCGCAGGGAGCCGCCGGCCGGGCTAATTGACAGCGGCGGCGGGGCTGCGAGGGCGCCGGCGCTGCGCTGACTAATTGCCGCCGTTGTTTTTGAAAGTCAATAATCTGAAGCTAAACTAACAACTTCGCTTCCGCAAACACCTCGTCTCTATTAGCCGTGTCTCCTCGCTCCCGTACGCCGCCGCTGCCGCCACCGCCACTACCGCTATCTCCCTCCGTCTCAAGCGGTTGGAACGTGTTTTGCCCTAATTGTCGACTTTATTACACGTTTCGTCGTCTTATTAGCGGCGGCGGCGCGGCAGCACCCCCGAGCCCGGCTCGCCTCCTCTTTCCACTCGGCTTGGCAGCGGCGGAGCTTCTGCGTGCCGTTGACTTGATAGAGGGAGAAGCCGCCGTGCAGCTTTCTAACACATGTTCACTTTGAAAACAATAGCCTGTTTTTTTTTTTTGTGTTGTTTTTTTTTTGGGCATTTTGCATTTTGCATAATCTGAATATATTTTCTGCATCGGGGTTTTGTTGAAAGTCAAGTTAATTGCCTTCTTTTTGTCTCTCTCTTGAGTGAGGAATTGTGTGTGTGTGTGTGTGTGTGTGTGTGTGTGTGTGTGTGTGTGTGTGTGTGTGTGCGTGCGTGCGTGTGCGTGCATGTGTGTGTCACCCCATTGAAGCCAACATATCTACTGCTACCAGTGTACCTCGCTGCCGTGTCAGATTGCGTTGCCGTGTGCATCTATTAGCATGTGAACTAATGATGTCTCTGTGTTTGTGTGTGTGTGTGTGTCATTGTGTGTTTTTTGATCACACTAATCACAGAGAAGCCAAAATATTTAATAGCTGCGGAGTTGAAGAAGAAGAAGAAATAACGAAATAACTGAATAGCTTATTTTGCCCTTAACGATTTACTTTACACATTGTTTGTATTTATGATTGAGCGCCGACGTTGAACGTTGTTTTTCTGGCTGTTTCATTTGAACCAACAACCTTCAGACTCTTGACTTGTGCGGCATATCAGGCCCCTGTCTGTGATTTGTGCATTTTCTAATGTAAATTCTTCCTCCCTTCCCTCCCTCCACTTCAGCCTAACGCCGAGGAGCTGCGAGCGGAGCGTCTGCGCAGGGCCACGGAGCGGCTGCGCAGCCCCGTGGTCTTCAACAAGGACTCAGCCGTCAGGAAGACGCAGCTCAAGTCCTTCAGCCAGTACGTGGAGAGCCGACCAGGTGAGGAACCAGCACGGCGGCACCACTGATCCACACCTGCCCGGCTCACCAACACCTGAGTGAAATCCCCCGCCGGCTCCCCCTACAGGCAGTTCCAGGAAGCCACTCAATAGTGACTCATTAGCCGAATTAAAAAACTTTCAGACACTCTTGGCGCCGTTAATGACGTCATCGCATGATGGGATATATTGCAGGGGTAGTGACCATTGGTTGCACATAACCGTCAGGACCAGCAAGGTCATCTCTGCTAGCCTAAACACTCTTGGAAAAGTACGCAATCTGAAAACTGACCGCTGAGTCACGCGTCACGTATATTATTTCAAGTTGCAAGTCATGTGACCTCCTCTGCCCCCCCCCCTTCCCCTCTCCTATCCTCTTTTTCTTTCACCCCTCAGAGGTGAAAAGACAGAAGTCAGTCCCGGACGAGCAGAAGAAGCTCGGGGAGGACGGAGGTTCGCCCGCGGAGCTGCTGGACATCCGTAGACCGTTCGAGGAGGAGGTTCGTCCCCGAGTGCTACTTCCTGTCACGTGACGCTGGAACCAGGGGCAGATTCTCACGAGAGAGAGAGAGAGCGAGAGGGAGAGAGGGAGAGAGGGAGAGAGGAAGAGATGGAGAGAGGGAGGGAGGGAGAGGGAGAGAGGGAGAACCGGCCCCAAGTTCAGCTTGTCCGACTCTCTTCCTTTGTCAAAGTGTCATTTTGAGTTTTCTTCCTGCCTCTCTGTTTACATTTCCCTCCTCCTTTTTCACAGCATCCACCTTTCATTCCTTCACACACACACACACACACACACACACACACACACACTCCTGAGGGCAGTCCACTTGATATCTGCCATTGTTTTCATTTAACTGGCTATTAGCTCTGTAAGGCTGAGGACAGCAGTTGGGTGTGTGTGTGTGTGTGTGTGTCTAAAAAAAGTTGTGTGTGTGTGTGTGTGTGTGTGTGCACACACACGCAGTCTACAAAAAAGGCCTGAACTTGTATTTGAACTGTGTGCCACCGATGAGTGTGTGTCTGTAGGAATGCTATTATTTCAGAGTGTGTGTGTGTGTGTGTGTGTGTCACACCGAAGACCATGAGGTGAATCTTTCTTCCCAAACAGCCTCTCCTACCCTCAATCCTGCACCCCACACACACACACACACACACACACACACACACACACACACACCCTCCTCCCAGCGCTCGGGCCCCAGGGTTAATGGGTGTTCAACCTTTCCATTATCCCGATCAGCCAAGAATTACCTGCTGAATGATGTTTGCATTAATATAATATATATGGTAATTTCCCTCCTCTTAATTACGGCCGGGCCGAGCGCGGCAAGGGGAGTGGGCTGATCATGTGTAAAATTGATTTGCCAAGGAAAAATATGGTGATAGAGCGAGAGGAGGAGGAAGACGAGGGGCTGCTGGGAATCAACACACACACACGCGCACACACAGTACAGGGGGGAAAGTGCTGGCCTGGGTGGAATAAAAAAAAAAAAAAACTTTCTCCTGCTCACTAGTTCCTACTTCCCATTAAGAAAAACGAAGTGCATCAGCAATAAAATAGAGATATTATTTTTCCAATGCATCCCCCTCTCCCGCCCCCACCATGGTGAATTTGAGCATTTTTCTTTCCTTCTTCCCCTCACTGGCTGAGTCAGATTTCCTGCCGGTGAGACAGAGGTGGACCAGGGGTCAGACAGGGGTCGTGTGTGAAGAGCGTGTGTGTGTGTGTGTGTGTGTGTGTGTGTGTGTGTGTGTGTGTGTGTGTGTGTGTGTGTGTGTGTGAGAATGTGAATGTGACGGTTGCTGGAAAGTACAAGTAGAAATTTCCAGACATGAGGAAAAGTCCATCGCTTGCACAAAGCGTCAGTTTTGGCTGGAGGCAGCAAACAGAGGGCTAAATAAACGGTTTTTCAAGAATCCAATTAAGTGATGCGACTCATTCACATGATACAGATGCTACAGCCGTCGTCGTTTCAGCGACGCCATGTCGTCGTTTCTAAGTCATGTTTGAAAAGTTTTTCTTTCTAGTTTGGGAGATTTGTGCACACACACACACCTCTCCCCCCTCCTCTGTCTGATGAATATTTTTATGTCCTTTTCATTTCATATTTCCCCTCTTTTATCTCTGCTTATTACCTTTTTTGCTTCCTTCCTTCTCTGTATTTTTTCCAACCTGCCCTATCGTCCTTTTTTCCCCTCCTCTCTCTCTCTCTCTCTCGCTCTCTCTCTCTCTCTGTTTAACGCTATATGGCCCTACTCCTCCTTTTTTTTCTCTCCTAACCGCTCTCTCTCGCTCTCCTCTCTCTCTCTCTCTCTCTCTCTCCTCTCTCTCTCTCCCTCCCTCTGGTCGACAGAAGGCGTTCAAAGACACCAGTCAGTATGTGGTGGGCGAGCTGTCTGCGCTGGAGAGCGAGCAGAGGCACATCGACGCCCGGGCGGCTCGCGTGGAGAAGAGGCTGCGCTATCTCATGGACACAGGTAGCCCCGGCCCAATTACACTGGAAAAACTGCTTTGGCAAATTGAGCGTGCGCACGCACGCACACGCACACACAAACACACACACACAGGGAAGCTCTCGGGGAGTTTCCGTATATGTGTGCGTGTGCGTGTGTTTGTGTGTTTTTTGAGAGAGAGAGAGAATCTTTGAAGCCCCCTCGCTCACTCTCACCCCACCAACACACACACACACACACACACACACACACAGAGTTGGATGTTGCTGGGTGGATATGAAAGGACGGGGATGGATGAGGGACAAGGGGAGGGGCGTGAGGGAGGGAGGGGGGAGGGGCCGGGTGGGAGGAGGTTGGGGGTGGCAGGGAGGGGGCGGTGGTGTGTGTCTCGGGGATGGGAGAAGAAGGGAGACCTCTCTGGGCCGGGGTGATAAGGGAGCCCTTCATGGGGGAAACGATAACTGGCTGCGATAGCGGCGGCGGCGCTGCAGCAGCAGCAGCCGCAGCAGCAGCAACAGCAGCAGCAGCCAGCCGAGCTCTGCAGTATCGAACAGTGTGCTCAGCCATGCACGGCTGCACACACACGCGCGCGCGCAAACGCACGCACACAGGCAGGCAGGCAAACTGCAAATCTGGCCTTCATTGATATGCTGTCTAAGGAAAAGACGGGCTTGAGTTGAAGGGAAGGAGGGAGAGAAGGAGAGAGAGAGAGAGAGAGAGGCCGGGGATATTTAAAAAAATAAATAAATAACTAGAGGAGGCACAACAACAACAACACAAACACGGGCTGTGACGCAGCGTGCCAATCCACTGCGTGTAAAAACGGGTCGCCAGCTTTGACCCGGAGAATCCTATTTGGGAGGGAAGTCCCCCTGCTCTCCCCACACCTCCCTCCCCCACTGGTCTCTCACTGGGAGGGAGGCAGCGCCCAAAATCCAGGAGGGTCAAATGTTGTCTTGTTTGTAAAATATTTCCTCAACCAGCGTCGCTGCGCCTCTCATGGCTGGTTTCTTCTTATTTTTCAGTTTTTTTTATTTAATTTTTTCTGATGTATCAGCTGTCAACTCGGTGGATTTACGAACCCCCCCCCACCCCACCCCCAAACACACACAGACATACACACACACACACACACACACACACACTTCCCACCCAAAGTCATGCTGAGGAAAAATGGGGAAAAAAAGAATGAAACACAACAGAGGAAGGGGGAGCGGAGGAGAGACGCTCGCTGCAGTGTTGGGATTTAACGCTCGCCGTCCCATTTGGCTCCCGATATCGAGACTATCTCTCCTGTTTGTTGTGTTTGCTCGCCCCTGCCGCCGCCGCCGTGCCCTCTTCCCCTTCCACCATTGTGTCAAGCTGAAGGGCTGTTTTCTCCTCTTCCTCCTTCTCCTTCTCCTCCTTCTTCTTCACCCACTGATAAACCAGCTGCTCACCAGCAAGACGCCGGGTTATTTATTTCCAAACACCCTCGGCTGTAAAGGTTTTTTTTTTTTGCACTTCTGTGATGCTCCATTCTGGAAAAAATGGAATTGAGTGGAAGGAGGAAGGAGGGTGTCGACGACAGGACAGCAGGGAAACTAATAAAGGGAAAGTATCGCAAAGAGAAATTCACCTTCAGGTTGCTTTTCACCCTCCTTACAGCATCAGGGAGGAATAGAAGTGATAAAATTGTGTTTTCCACACATTGGTGGTTTACACCTGGAGATACGCTGCAAAGGTCCCTGTTTTTCAAATTCAATATTCCCGCTCACATCAGAACCAGGATCATTAACTTGCTTTCTACACACAAGTTCATTTTAGCGCTTCCTTACGTTTGAGATTCAAGATCTTTATTTGTCATGCATTCACGCCGGATGTGCGGTGAAACTACAAAAGTGGCGTCGCTTTACGAGAAAATCGCACACAAACCGCAAAAATGACATTAAAAGCAAAGAAAGAAACAGCAAGAGCGGCAAAAACAATGTGAAATAACGCTGTAATAAACCGAAGACCTCGATTTCACTCACGAAATTCTTCTGCGGCGTTGCCTCATACCTAAAAATAATCATTTAAAAAAAAGTTTCACGCCACCCCTCCACCTCCTCGACACCCGAGCAGCACCTTTTCTTAGTTGCCGAGAGAGGGTCCATTTCTGTTTCCATATCTCATTTTGCAGCACTTATCCCACAGACTCATCCAATAGCTTATGGATCGGGGCCTGTGGGCTCCAGAGCTGCAGGCGTCACAGCGAGATGTGACAGCTCCTAACTGAAGTAACCTTTATCACCTGGCCAGCCGAGGTCACCTTTTCTATACGCTGTCATAGATGATAGATATTTCCTCAGCCCGGACGCCGGGAATGTCTGTCTGAAGTTTTGGCTGATTGGCTGTTAGCGAAGCGTCCAGTATTGATCCATCCGCCGCATCTGACCGGCGCCTGCCACAGAAATGACCGGCGGCCGCCACTACCGCAGATGATGATGTGTATTTTTCCCACTTTTGAAACCAAACTTTTCTTTTGGGTGGTGGGGCAGCCAATATCGAGACATCCTCAAATTTCCTCTTGGCCTTATCAGATGTTCTGGATCTCGTCTGGTTCACTGCATCGAGTTCTGTCAAGTTTCTTCAAGATGTTCAGCTTGAGTCATGCACAGCTGTAAACAGAGGGCTAAATATGACTGTTGTCTGATCTCTAATAATGAGTTACGCAATGCTGCTTTTACTCAAGTCCAGGTTGGAAAAATGATCAAAATTGATTGAATTCATTTCAAAGCACAGAAACACAAACAAATAAGGAACTGACCGCACATCTTTCCTTGAGTGAGGCAGAAGCTAAATGCTTATATACCTCTTGTCTACATACAAAGAATCATAATGATAATAATAATTATAGATAAAAGATCTGAAAATTGAAAAGCTCATCAGCAGATCGGGTCTCTCTCAGTCTCTTCCTGCTGACTTAACTGCTGATGTCGATTTAATTCATAGCTCGGCCATCTCCGCATGTCTTCGACGTGGCCGTGGCGGCGCCGTCGGCCGTTCCAGCCGGTGCGACGCGACGCCGTACCACCGCGAGCAGCTCGCTCACACAATTCGGACCTGGCGGACGCCGGTTTGGGTGAGCGACTGAGCGGCGGAGCGACTGACCCACGACTCATTGTTCATCTGGCCGCTCTGGCAGAGGGAATCCTGGATCCGCCGCTGCAACCCCCGTCATCACGTGTCTCAGTGTCCTTCCCTCGTCCACGGCTTCTAAACCTCCTTTTTCACCCCTGAAATGACTAGAAACCAACAAGGCCCACGCAGCGTTTCCACTGATGTTGCTGCCAAAACTGCATCAGTTTCAAGCTCACTTTTCACACTTTCCGTCCCACCTCCCCCACTGCATCACTTTTTATGTTGCTCCCTTTTCATTATTATTATTATTATTATTATTATTATTGTTTATTTTTTAATCCCTGCGAGTCTTTATTCCCGTCTCCTTTCTCTCACCCCTGCAACCCCCCCAGTTTGGGCACAATGCGTCCTTCGGCGGCCTTTTCTATTACGCGGCGGCCCTCCCCAGACGAGTCCCGAGTAATTGGGGTGGTTAATTTATTTACTCAGAGGCAGTTCACAGCACATTAAATAATAGAGATAATTGAACAAGAATTGTCAAGTGTCTTCTGATATCAGACACATTACAGGAGGGAGTGTGCATAAAACTGCATTTCTATGCCCCCATTGTTTATGGTAATTAAGTACACAGATTTATTCCTTGGTTGCCTTCCAAGCTTATGGCGAGCGCCATTGTTGTCTTCTATTAATATGTAATCAGTAAATAGTTTAATTTTCTAATCTGCGGTTGGAGAATTCACTTTCTAACGACTCTTAATTACTGCTGGGCTCTAATGAGTCTCGCCATGCCGACGCAGCCAGCCAATCAGAGGCCGGGCCCACGCCAGCGGGGTGGGATTTGAATTCCTGCGGTGCCCCCTGCCCCCCAACCCCACCACCGCTAATGAACTTGTTATTCTCGCACCGCTGGGAACTCTGTCCTTCACACATGCAACACGAGGAGAAGGTTCACCTCGCACACGCAGAGGACGTTTATTGATTACGCCGGGAGAAAAATATTGCGTTTTATTCATCGTTAATAAATTGAAGCTGCGGGTCGGTTTACGCAAAACAGTTTCCTTGCACTCTGGTAAGTGTTCAATGCGGCGCTGCGTTTTTTGGAATAGAGGAGAGGAGAAAAGAGGAACACGGATATTCACTCAAACACACGTGTGTTTGGTTATTGCTGCAGTGTTAATCTCGGTCTCTTTGTGCTGAAATGCACCTGACCCCCCGGCATTGTTGCTGCTCTATAGGTGGGGGGGCGGCGATGTGTGTGTGTGTGTGTGTGTGTGTGTGTGTGTGTGTGTGTGTGTGTGTGTGTGTGTGTGTGTGAGGGCGGTGAGTTATCAGATTCCTCTAATTCAGAATTGGGTTTGAGGTATGAAGACGCATTCAAATGCAGCGTGTAGCCCTTTGTGGAGAGAAATCCCCTCAGCCGGCCCGAGCCGTCGCCTACCTGCCCTGCCCCTCCCCCACCCCCACCCACCTCCACCTCCACCACCGCCACCACCTATTTACTCTCTCCTCCCGTTTCAAATAGCCGCATAAGCGGCAACAATGGACGCAATTATCCCAAATAATGGCACTTAGCCGCGCCGCCGAGCTGCCTCTCACCTACTGCGCGTTTGATAAGACGAGATAAACAAGCAGCGAGAGAGGACGGGCGGGTGGGGGGAGGGGGTTCAGGGGGGGTCGGTTGGCTTCTCCAGATTAACATATGTTTAAAAATCGCACTCCAAAGCGATAAGATTGACACAGGTTTTATTTTATTTTTTCGGTTTTAATCTGCCTTTGTGTCTGACGAGTTGACGAGAGGAGAGAGAAAGGGAGAGAGAGAGAGGCAGCGGGAGGAACTTCAGACGTCTGAGGGAGGGAGGGACGGACCTGTGTGTGTGTGTGTGTGTGTGTGTGTGTGTGTGCGAGTGTGTGTGTGTCTGCAGAGTCAACCTGTGGCTCAGCGGCGCCCGGGCAAACACACTAATCCCACCAGTTTGTCGTTCAATATTGTGCTTTGGAATTAGCAGATTTGTGGCGATAAACATACAGAATTATGACTCATATATTGTGTCTGCAGGCAGGCGGAGTGGGTGGAGGGGGGGCGGTGGGCGGTCTATTTTTTTTTTTTTTTTCCATTTAAAGCCAGTTTTTATTGGCCCTCGCTCTGAAGCGGTGCAGTGTTTCCTCGTGTTGATATTTCCCAGGCGGTCGACCTCTGCCTCCTTTTTTTTCTCTCTCGCCGTCATCCTAATCCAGCCGCATCCGACCGTCGTTCCACACAGATTTGAGACGGGCCCTTATGAGTGGCGTGGACACACACACACACACACACAGACACACACACACACCGGGCTCCAGATTTTTTTGCGAGGCGCCACAAACAGCAGCATTAAGAACATCGTCGGCCGCCGCTTTCTTTTCACCAACGCCGACTGCCCTGAAGAAGCTTAACATTAATTATTGTAACTTTGGGGCCGATTACATCCGCGAGTCCCGGCCGCCGTGTAAAGTGCAGCCCGGGACTCGTCTTGACCTCCTACGCAAGAGCTTAAAGACACAAGAATGGCATTTTAGCAACTTTAATGGGATAACCAGTCTAATCTTTGAAGCGCTGGAGGAAGAGAGAGTGTTTGGACTATAATAGCCCTCGACTCCTCGCTCACAGGAAGCAGGACCAGAGCTTTAATCAACCGTCCTCCTCCTACTTCTCTTTTCTTCTTTTCTTCCTTCTTCTTCTTCTTCTTCTCTTTTTTCACTCCACTGTGAAGCGAGTAGCGTTGAAGCTTCAGCAGCATCTCCTGCTTCCTGCTGAGGCTGATGTGGGGAAAAAATTGGCCAAACTACGGCCCAGGGGCTATATGCGGGCCGTTAAAGCTTTTTAATCCGGCCCGCCAAACTTGAAGAAATTATATTAATAGTCAGTAAGTCATAAAATAGCTGTATTTCATCCATTTTTCCAGTGTTTTCAGAGTCATTTCAATAAAGAGCTGAATACAGTGGGGTTTCAAAGACACTGATTTTGATGGAACTTTGCTTTGGCTCATTTTTAACTGACATTAAAGCAACATGATATGTTTTCTACACATCCCATGATATAGTTTTTCCTCCTATGAGGTGGGTCACCAAAACACTCCATCCATCTGCTGCTGCTCCGCCCCCTCTGTCACATTTTAGAACCCATTGTGGCCCCACCAGTCAAAAAGTTTGCCCACCCTTGAACCCGTTGCCGCGCGCAGGGATTGCTAGTAAGATGGTGGCAGGCAACACACACACACACACACACACAAACACAAACATGGCTGTTCGAAGATCCTTCCAATCAAAGCCTTTGGTTATTTTCTCTCCTTCATCAGTGTTGTTGTCATTCATTTCCAATTAAACGCTTTTGTGAATCACGGTGGTGGAACGCACGGGTGTGTACTTGTGTGTGTGTGTGTGTGTGTGTGTCTGTGTCTGTCTGTCTGTCTGTCTGACTGTCTGTCTGTCTGTGAGAAAAGAAATCTGGGGATCGTTCCTTGAACAGTGTTTGGCTCCTTCTTGCCTTTGAGGGGACAAAACAAAGCCCCTCTCTCTCTCTTTTTTTTTGGCGGGGGGGGGGTTGAGTGTGTGTGTGTGTGTGTGTGTGTGTGTGACCTGAAGGTTCTAATGGGTCAGAACTCAGATTAACACCCCCACTGCCCTCACTCACTACTCATGCACTTAATCTGCTCGGCCGTTTGAATGTTTGAGCGGCAAAAAACAATTTAATTAGCCGACTTGCGAGGGCGACCAACACCGAGCAACCCTCTCTCTCTCTCTTTCTATCTCTCTCTCTCTCTCTCCCTCCCTCTCCCTCTCTGTCCCACTACCTCTCTCGACCCCACCTCCCCAGTCCAGAAATAGCCACCCTCCCTCCCAGATGTGCCGCTTTTTCCTTTTTTTCCCCCCTTTTTCCCTTTTTCCTTTTTTCCTTTTCCTCCCCTCCTCACCCCCTCACCACCCCGCCTCCCTCATTTCTTTTCTCCGGCTCGGTGTCAGCCTTCCTTACATTCTTTAACAGTGGGGATGAAAGGGGGATTTTTAGGAAGATTAGGGAACGGGATCCTCTGGGCATTGTCTGGAAATCTTCAGATAAAACGAGCCGGGCTGATGGAGTCAAACGGAGGGAGCAGGAGGAGGAGGGAGGTCGGGGGTGGGGGGGTCGCCTCTCCTCGCCGCATCCCTAAAGACCAGAGAGATAAATGTGTTTTGTGAATTAATAACGTCGGACTGCTCTCTCTCGATTTATTTATTTCTTCCTCTTCAAGCGACGTCACTTTTTGTTTCTCTGCGTTTCGACAATAAAACGGCTCCCTCTCAACGCCGCTGATAGTTGGAGATTAAAGATTTGTAGCGGAGGAGGGTGGGTGGGGTGTTTGGCCGGGAGGAGTGGAGGGGGGTGGTGGACAATGGCCGCTCATGATAATCTGCTCTTTATTGCAGCGTCCTGCCAAAGCTTTCATTAGCCACCTCTCAGCCTGAGACCCCAGCAAGCAGGCAGGCGGCCGCGCCAGTAAACCAGGCTGCAAGCTGCCAAACACATCCTCAGACTGGGAGACACACACACACACACACACAGGCGCGAGATAGGGTTTAGTAAGCACACAAAATATGCGCATACACACAAAAGACTGGAAAAAACAAAACAAATGGAAACACATTTTTGTGTTTCTAGCAGTATCCCAAATATTTTTTTTCTCGGGCTGAACTTTATCGCTCAGAATTGAAAAAAAAAAAAAAAAAAAAAAGACGATCGAGAAAAAAATGTGGTTGTGTGGACCTTTTTTTGACGGGCTGTTTATCTGAGATGTGAATTATCCCTGTTTGTTTTCGCTTGACAATACCCCGCCATCCCCCACACATCATTATCACTGAGTTAACAAAATGCGACCCGACAAGATGATTGAATTTTAACCCTCGCAGTCAATTAATCACGGCTTTCTCATGCTAACGGCGGCGGCGGCTCTCCACGGTGCAGGTTAATGACGGAGGCTCGGCCTGGTAATTACACCATTCACTTGCTAACACAGCCGCTCACCATGCTGCTAACGCACACACACACACACACACACACACACACACACACACAGTCAGTCCTCCCCATTTCCCATTGTAATAAGCACTCCAGGCAACAAATACCAACAGCTGTCTTTCCCCGACGCATTTCCATTTAAAAAATATCTATTTAAATACGGCAATTTTGCATTTGTGTATTGAATGTTAGCGGCGGCGAGCGCTTGACTTGTCATGTAACTTGTTGTTTGGGAGGGGCGAGGCCGTGGTGTGTGTGTGTGAGGCGGGGGGGTTGTCACATTTACAAACAAAACAAGGGACGGCGTGGAAACGGGAGTGCGTTAAGCGAGGAACCGCCATCCGGGAAGTTTCCTACCAACAACAGCAGCAGCAAAAAACGCAAACACATTGGAAAATTCTCTTCTCAATTAAACCAACAATTTCACAATGACAAGAAGCTGCTGCCCCTGAGCAAATCTGAAGAAAGAAAGAAAGAAAGAAAGAAAGAGGAGGAGGAAGCAAGAAGATAAAAGATGTAATGAGGGTGTAATGGTGGGGGAGGGGGTCATGGGGGTGCATTAAATGGGAGGGATGACTAATGTTGTTAGCGTAGCCGCTACCGGCCGGTCGGCGGATTAATTCATCAAGCAAATTCAGCGTCTTCGCCTCCCTTCCGCCACTTGTCGCCAGGCGTGTAATATGACACCCCTCAAATTTGTTCTAACATTTACCCCCGAGGGTGGAGCCCCCCCCACCACACACACACACACACATAGACACTCTACGCTTCTCTTTGCTAATGGGCCAGGCGGAGCCACTTATGCTAAAAAGGTTGCGTCTGGGTGTCTGTCAGCAGGCCTCTCTCGCTCTCTCTCTCTCTCTCTCTCTCTCTCTCTCTCTCCCTCCTCTCTCTCTCTCTCTCTCTCCTCCGCTGGGCTCCTCACAGATCTGTTTCCTTCGGAGGTGACGCTGCCGCTCCTTCACTTCTCATTATTAGTGTGTGTTTAAATGTTTAAACAGAGGATGGGAGGAGGGGTGAAGTGGGGATGATTGCAAAGTGGGTGGGAAGGGTGGTGCAAAATAAAGTCCCCCGGAATATCTTTCAGTTTTGTTAAGTTTTGTTTTGTTTTGTTTTGTCTTTTTTATATAAATTAGATTTGATCTTTTTGGTTTGTGGGGCTATTTTTTGACCTCCTTTTTAAACAAAAAAATATCCACCTTAGTTTATGTCTGCATCTCTCATTTGCAAAATTAAAGGATAGCAAAAATGTAGTTCTTGAATAAAAGTCCCATAACACACGTCACACAAATGCAGGTGCATCTATAATAAAATGTTAGACTTTAAAGCATGACACTCACAGAAATACCAACCTGAAATTTGATGAATTCTCCTGAACAATACAACAAGTCTAACTAGAATCCTGAAAAGCCAAATCAATAACAACCCTTTCATTGAAATCTTTTCAACGTCTCGTGGAAGAATCGCACATTTCACACATTTTAAATATTGATTGAATCAAAGCGCTGCTGCCGCCACCCCTGCAGGACGTGAGAAGTCAAATGTTTGCGTTAATCTGTTCCCAGTTAACGGCGTGGACAGGTAGCCGCGCCTGACACCACCCCCACCCCCTCATACACACAAACCTCCGAGCAAGCTCCGAGTCAACTCGTGTTTCTCCACCCCGCTAAGCTCCCCAAATGGTTCACACCTCAGTGTGTGTGTAAACACACACTCGGGGAGCTAAACCACCTGGCTTAACCTTAGCTTAGTCCCACAGAGCCGCAGCTTATCTGCACATTTCAACAGGGATTCCATCACACTGCTCTCAGCCGCATGTGGCAGCGGGGAGGCTGTTAGGCCTGCGTTCACACCAGCCCGAGAGACCCAATCAGATTCCGAGTCGGCTTGATTGACACGCAAAACTCTGACTCTGCTGCATCTTCACTCTCTGGGTTCCATTGTGGAGGAAACGAATCCAAAGAAAGATTAGATTAGATTAGTTTAGATAGCTACAGAACTTTATTCATCTCCAGGAGAGAGTTGCATTTACAGCAGCTTGAAAATGGAACTAGTGTAATAAAATCCAATGCAATGTTCTATACCAGGGGTGGGCAAACTACAGCCCAGGGGCCATATGTGACCCATTAAGCTTTTTAATCTGGCCCGCCAAACTTGAAGAAATTACATCAATAGTCAGTAAGTCATGAAATAGCTGCATTTCATCCATTTTTCAGTCTCTCAAGAGTCATTTCAATAAAGAGCTAAACACCCTGAGGCTTCAAAGACACTGATTTTGTTGGAACTTTGCTTGGGTTCATTTTCAATTGACATTAAAGCACATGTTCTCTACGTTTCCCATGACATATTTTTTCCTTCTATGAGGTGTGTCACCAAAACACTCCATCTATCTGCTCCTGCTCTGGCCCCTCTGTCACATTTTAGAACCAGAACCCATTGTTTGCTCTCCCCGGTTCTAAACTATAGTATGGAGAGAGATAAAAGTGCGGTAAACAAGTAAATAAAGTCATGATATTGATTGAATAGTTTTGCAGTCATGTTAATTTGACAAAAAGCATCAGAAACAAGTTGCATTGCATCGAACACATATATTGAATTGAGCAACAAAAAATCTAACAAAAGAAATCAAGGCTTGGTAAAGACTGAAGTACGTCAGCAAATGGTTGCTGACATCAACAGTCATGTCAGATCACGTTCATTCAAGTTGCGTTTTTCCTGTAAAATTATTGCACAATGGAAAACACTTAAGCAAAAAACAAAACAAACCAGAAAAAAGAGAGAACACAAGAACAGGAAAAGAGTTACACAACAGAACGGCAACATTTATTTGATATTTTCTCATAACGTTTGTCGACAAGTAAAGTGAGTCATAAGTTTAATGTTGATTTGACAAAACTAGGACAGAATAGATGCACTACATTGATCCCAAATATTGAAATGGTTAAGAACAGAAGCGATTGCGTCGGAACTCCTGCGAGCGAGGAGCCGCAGCCTCCGTGTGATGTTGCGGCGACACTCCTGGTTGTGAAGGCCCACTCTGCGGCGCTTTGCACTCTTTGGAGTGGCGTTAAGAGAAAGAAGGAGCCGGGCGGAGGGAGGAGCGGTGTGAGAACGCCGAGTCCAGGGCCGAGCAAACATCACGGAGGCTCGGCCGAGAGCTAAATCCCGCAGATAATGGCCACTGTGTCAAAAGACTGAAGGCAGGGGGAAGGGGGGGCGTTGGGTTGGGGGTGAGAAAGGTGGAGGAGGGGGGAGGGATTACACTGGCGTTTTGCATCAGTTGCCTTCTGCTGGGTGGCCTCGCTCGTCATGGAGAAAAGAAGGCAGGGATGGAGGGAAAGAGAAGGAGCGAGAGAGAGGTAGGGGGAGGAAGAGGGGGAGGGAGGGAGGGAGGGGGGAAGAAAGCATTTAAGGCGGCACATTGAGGAGGAGAGTCTCTTAATGCCATCAAAGCAAGGGGAGAAATCAGCCATTAATTTATTCCACCGACCCTCACCACACACACACACTCTCTCTCTCTCTCTCTCTCTCTCTCTCTCTCTCTCTCTCTCTCTCCCTCTCCCTTTCTCTCTCTCTCTCTCTCTCACACACACACACACACACACTGCACAAATTTCACCAATATCTGTTTCCTCGCCTGCCTGAGACAGAATTTTACAGTAGTAGTAGTAGTGGTAATTATGGTAACAGTAGTAGTGGTGGTAATTATAGTAACAGTAGTAGTGGTGGTAATTATAGTAACAGTAGTAGTGGTGGTAGTAGTAGTAGTGGTGGTGGTAATTGTAGTAGTAGCGAAGACCTGAAATGATTTGTGCGTGGATTAAATTATATTCCTGACGTGAGGAAGAGGAGAAGGAGGAAGAGGAAGAGGAGGAGGAGGAGGAGGAGGAGGAGGAGGAGGAGGATGGAAAAACGTAAAAATAGAACGTCTCCCCCCTTAGATTGGGGAGGGGAGGCAGATGACTGGGCTATTCAGCGGCTGATAAGAACTGATGGGAAGGTTAATAAGCTACACACTCAGGTCATCACAGGCTTTCTGCTGGCTGCAGAGGAGAATGGAGGACGAGGACGATGATGATGAGAGGGAAGGAGGGGAGCCTGTGTGTGTGTGTGTGTGTGTGTGTGTGTGTGTGTGTGTGTGTGTGTGTGTGTGTGTGTGTGTGTGTGTGTGTGTGTGAGAGGCAGAGTTGGAAGCGGTGTGTTTCTTTCATATGTGCACCTTCTGAAGGTCTCTCAGTCGACTCCATCCTCTGAAAGTTTACCGACTGCTGCAGCAGCAGCACTTTTATCATAAGACCAGCTCGTTACAAATATGTAATTAAAATGCCTGGATGCTAAGCCAGAGTTGATGGCGTTGAGTAGATTTGGAGGAAATGTTTGTCTTGTATGTCGTGGACGTGTTCCAACTTACGTCAGACCCCACATTGCCGTCACATGCAAACACAACTCGGGCTAGGTTTTTTTTTTTCTTCTTTTTTTTCCCACAATCCCCCAGTGTAACCCGAGGCCGGAGGCTCGAACCCCCACTGAGCCGAAGACAAAACACTCGAACCCGGCCCTAATCTCTTGTCCTCCCTCGGCTCTCGTACCTTCGCTCCACCTCTGCACACTCAGACTGTGTCAGCAGTGCTGTGGTTATATAACCAGCTAAAAAAAAAAAAAAAAATCATTCATTCCCTTTAATTGAACTAAATAAAAACATGTAGAAATGCATGAAAAATGCAGGTATTTATGGAATTATACATTTTTGAAGGAGCCAAAATGGATTTTATTATCCTTAAATAAAAACATAACTAAGATATAAAGATGTACAAAGACCATGTGATGTTGCAGCTTCAACATGCCCCCCAACACACACACACACACAGACACTGCAGACTTCTTCTTTCATTTTCCTCCCAGAGTGCAGCAGCTCTGTTGTTGCAGGATCTCGGCCCCCACTCTCGTTGTGTTGTATCACTGGAGCTCAATGGAACCCCCCCTTTCCCCTCAAACCCCCCTCCTGGACCCCCGCCTCCCTCTCCCAGAGGGTCCGAGGCAAAGGTTCCCCTGCTCCAGAGAAGAGAAGCGGGACCCTGGCATGGGGTCTCTCCCCGCCTCCACCCGCCGTGGGCGCTCTTGTCCCGCCACCGCCTCTCACCCGCTCACCTTCATAATAAAGGAGACCCCTCACCCTCCTCCCCTCTCCTCACCCCTCACCACCCCTGTGGAAAGGAGCTATAGCGCGAGCTGCAGAAGATCACACTGTTAATAGGATGATGCCTTTTTGGCTTTTGTCATGAGATTATGAACGGGGATCGCCTCGCCTCCTCCTCCTCTTCTTCTTCTTCTTCTTCTTCGCTCCTCCCGCACACAGCCACAGGCGTCCCGGACCCCCCCCCTCTTCTCCCCCCTGTCGACCTGGAGTGGAGGCAGGCGTAACCGAGGCTTTGTTCCTCTGCTTGTATGGCAAAAGACTCGCTAATGAAATACCTTTTAGGGGGTATCGGCAGGTGAGCTCCCCAATCAGCCGTCTCAGGGAAAACACACACACACACAGACTGGAGGGCTCTCTCTCACACACACACACACACACTCTCACACATGCTCTCCGTCTCCTCTCATCTGCCCCCCTCTCGCTATATTAATTACCTGAAGTGCTGCGGCCTCGTCTCAGCCTCTCTCAGCTCTCGCTCTCCTCCTTCTCTTCATCTTCCCGCCATAGAGGCAACAGGCTAAGCTAGTAGTGCGTGTGTGTGTGTGGAGGGAAGCGAATTGAAGAGAAGGGCGGGTTAGTAAGAGAAAAGGCTGGATAATAACGGTGGTAATGAAGACGGGTGGCAATAATGAGAAAAGGTCATTGAGAAACGTTGCGTGTCGGGCTGCAATTTTCTCCTTCTGAGTCAGAGGGGAGTGATTGTGATGGGGGCCATGGAAACCATCTTGTTTGGAAGAAGAAGAAGAATCCTTGATCAGTCCCACATTGGGGAAATTTTCGTAATTACAGCAATGATACAGTGCAAAAGAAGAAAAATTATGTCAATAAAAAAAGACAATAAATAATGAAAGAAATATTTCTAGGCTAAGAAAGGGGAAAAACAAGATATTTACATTATATTGACATTTGCATTATTTTACAAGTTATGTCCATAATATTGACATATAAATAAGTGTTTTATTGCACGTTTATGAAAAACACATTTTGTGTTAAAAGCTGGTGACAGCGAGGGAGCGTTCAGGCTTCTGCTGCATTTTTTTAGAAACGTCGACCTGCTCCGTCGTTCGTTCTTTGTTCTTTTCCATCTTTTTTTTCCTTCCCTTTTTTCTAACCGGCTGGTTTTTCCGTTTGCACTCTGTTGGAGCTGCACTCGCACCAGTGACTCGCCGTCTGATCAAGGCGCCAGTCTCTCTCTCTCTCTCTCTCTCTCTCTCTCTCTCTCTCTCTCTCTCTCTCTCTGTGCGTGTCTGCTTTCCTGTTGTGTCGTCGTCGTTGTCGTTGTTGTGGTCGTTCCTGTTTTTCCTCTGCGGCTCTCCGTTTTTCCTCTGCGGCCTTCTCTCGCTCTCTCTCTCTCTCTCTCTCTCTCTCGCTCTCTCTAGATAGAGGCGGCGGCAGGGTGGTCTGGGCTTTAACTACACAGGCTGCCTCCACCGGCCCCATAGTCTGTCACTCTCTGATAATGTTTATTGATTTGTGGCAAAAAAAACACAATTTGATGGAGTGGGGTGGAGGTGGGGGGAGGGCGCAGGGAGAGGGGAGGATGGTGTTTGTGTGATTGTCACAGTTTGGCTCCCTCTGAAAAACGTGAAGGTGGGGCGGGGAGGGGATCTACTCCAGAAATGGATTTTTGTTTGTTTCTGTGGTTTTATTTTGAGCCAATGTTAATCCGGAGAATATGTTTCATTTATGGAACAACAGAAGCTGTTTGCTGGAGGAATTTCGCGCAAACAAAAAAAGTGGAGATGGTAACTGAGGGGAAGAGCTGTGGGAAGAGGTGGATTCCCTCCCAGGTGTGACAGCTGCTGCTCCAGCTCCTCTCGTGCTCATCTTTGCACCGGAGCCATAATGTTGCGCAAGATCTCGAAGAATTGGCCAGAAAACCAACTAAACTTCTCCGCTTTGCCGCTAAAATTGGGCATATAAAGCTTTGATTAGAAAAACAAGCAGGTTCCTACTGAAGAGCACCCGTCATCTGTGGCGCCTTTGCAAAGCCAGGAGATGTGATTTTATTTTATTTTATTGGAAGGAAAACTGAACAAAATCGATGATGGAAAAGCAAAATAACATTTTCCCATCTGGAGGCCGAGAGGTCGGCCTGCTGTTTGCACAGTGTGTGTGTGTCCCCGTGTGTGTGTGTGTGTGTCAGGCTGAGGTGGTCAAGAGGACGAGCTCCATCGTCTGTGTTTGACAAGATCTTTGAACACTAATGTTCAAACAGCGACGCCGACGCCACCGTGTGCGTTTGTCTGTCTGTGTGTGTGCGTTCACACTGCTGCTCATTAAAAAAGGCTTTTGCAGTGGCGGCGAACCTCCCGTCCCACCACCTTAAAGCTGAGGTGGAGATCAGGGCTGCGCCGTAACAGCCGACACGCTAAACTTTCCAGCTCCCAGATTATTATATTTTGAAGTCAACATCTTGTTGATGTGCATAATGGACAAAAAAAAGGTCTTCAAATAAAAAAACAAATTTTGCGAAAAACTGTCATGGATACGCAGCTTCTCTGTCTTGCTCACTTTTCCTTTTTTTCTCTCCTGTTTCCTCAGAGGAGGGCGGGGGGCGGCGGGGATGAGAGGGGGGTGCAGAGTGGAAAATAGGTGCGTCTGAATCGGTTAATGTGTCCCATTCAGCCCCCGTCCTACACGGGTTCAATAAAGCGGGAACCTGCTCTGTGCGCCGGGGCCATTGTGCCATTGAGGGCCTGGTACATGAGAGTAGGGGGTGGGGGTGGGGTGGGGTGGAGGGGTGGTAGCCCTCAGCCACACTCCAGTTGAGAGCGGAGCAGAATAGAGGATGGGGTTGGGGTGTGGGGGGGGTCACCGAGGTGCAACCTGCCGCCACCGCTGCCCTGATTTGGGCTCGGCAGCTTTGAACGGAACGCCCTCCTCTCCAGCGTCACTTTGCCCTGTGTTTACAGCCAGGCTGTCAGCTTCCCGATAAAAAAAAAATATCACAGAGAGCTTTGCTGGACCTTCAGGAAGCACGGAAGGCAGAGGGGGAGGAGAGAGACCAGGAGGCGTCCTCGTCTGCAGCCATCATCACAGCTTATTTGCTTCACACCATTCAATGGAAACACCTGCAAAAATCACTATTGTACTTTGTTGAAATTTTAGAAATATCGCTTTTATTTTGCGAAAAACTGTCCTGGAAACGCATACTGACGGACTGGATCGTCCACTTCCTGTTGCTGTTGAAGTCGTCAGTGAATTTTTTTTCTCCATAATGTGACATTTTTATCTAATCGACATGCTGAGAATTTTCTTTCACCGGAGCTCGATGGAAACACCTGTTTCTGACCCTGAACTTGAATGAATGTGGCTGCAGCCTTCCTCTCCGTCACTCCGACTGTAATTAAATCAAGTCTTGCGTACCCGTGCTTCTAGCGTACAATAACTCCCCCGGCCCCCTCTCTCCACCACCACCACCACCATCTCTCTTATTAGTCCGGCCCCCATCATGCATATTCACGCCGGGGCCTTTTAACGAGCTCTTACCTCATCACAGGAAACAATGTTCATCCTGTTCTCTTTATTCCTCCTCCACTCGCTTTCTTTCATGCTCCCTCGGCTTTCATCCCGCCGGATTCCCCGCTGATCCCGGGCCGAAGGAAGCGAGCGTAGAACCCCACCTCCCACTAAAAAAAAAAAAAAATACACGATACACAAAATGACTTGGACGCTGAGGAGAAGTTGTGCTTTATCGCCTCCTCCTCTTTTCCTCCTCCTCCTCCTCCTCCTCCCCCTTTTCTACAAGTCTGATAGACAAATTGGATTAGAAGTTATTGGATTAAATGGCAAAGTGACGGATAAGAAATGAGATGAACGTGCATGTGATCGCAGTTTTTAATGTGTGTTTTTTTTTCTCCCTTTCTGGTAATTCGTCCCGGACAGACGGATGAGAGAGAGATTTATGATTCAAAAATTCAAAAGTGCACCGTTTGAAAGTAGATAGATAGATAGATAGATAGATAGATAGATAGATAGATAGAAGTACTTTATTTATCCTGAAGGAAGTTTAGTTTCTCAGCTGCACAGTGGATGGAGTCATTTATCAGCAAATCAGTTCGTAAACCAGTGCATAGAAAGCAAGAGAATATTTCAAATAAAGAATCAGTGGCCACTTCCTCTATTGGTCACTTGACCAGGGTTGTGATTTAGCTTTGAATCAGCTGCTTGTTTTTTATGTTATTTCAAATGTAGAGAAAATGAATGGACGGTGAATCCCTTTTGAAGTTATTTAGCAGAAAAAAATTCAAATCTGTAAAAAGAAGAGAGCGTCTTTAACGGCTGAATCCTCACTGTTCATCCACTCACACTGAAGCTCGGTTGGATGTTCAACATTCCTCCACATGTATTATTTGTGTCCATTCGATTTGATCTCGTCATTCGATTGGATAGTCGTCTTTCTTCATCTCATCCTCCTTCCTTTTAGTCTTGATATTCACACACCAGTGGGGTTTGTGAGGGTGAAACAAGAGGGGCGATCAGGTCGCTCTGTGTGTGTGTGTGTGTGTGTGTGTGTGTGTGTGTGTGTGTGTGTGTGTGTGTGTGTGTGTGTGTGTGTGGGTGGTCGGATGGGGATGTATCAGTTTGTCAGATTGTATCTCTGCGTGCTGATAGCCTATCGGTGGCGGCGGCGGCAGTGATATTAGTAGTGATGGGCGGCGCTGCAGGTGGGCGGAGCCTCTTTATCTCCATCAGACACGTTTCTCTCCATCCTTTGATGTCCTGATCAAACATGGCCGCCGCGCCAAACTCACCAAACGCCACGTCCGCCGCCGCCACTCTCTCTCTCTCTCTCTCTCCCTCTCTCTCCCTCTCTCTCTCTCTCTCTCCTCTCCTCTCTCTCTCCCTCTCTGCCTCTCTTTCTCTCTCTCCCTCTCTCCTCTCTCTCTCTCCTCTCTCTCCTCTCACTTCCTCTCCCTCTCTCTCCTTCACTCCTTCTCCTCTCTCGCTCTCTCTCTCTCCCTCCCCTCCCTCTCCTCTCTCCTCTCTCTCTCCTCTCTCCTCTCCTCTCCTCTCTCTCTCTCTCTCTCTCTCTCTCTCTCTCTCTCTCTCCTCCTCCCCTTCCCTCTTCCTCCCCTCTCCCTCTCTCTTCTCCTCTCTCCCTGTCCCTGCCTCTCTCTCTCTCTCTCTCTCTCTCTCTCTCTCTCTCTCTCTCTCTCTCTCTCTCTCCTCATCCAACGCGCTGAGGAAAGCGAAGCTGCCAAAGCGCCAGATGCTTTGATCCAGGACGGCCCCCCGAGAGCCAGCGAGAACCGGGGGGCTTCGCCCGGCCAGGACCGGGGGGTTCGGGGGGCTTTGCCCGGCCAGCACCGGGGGGGGCGGACACAGTGTCGGCGGCGGCTGCCAGTGATATTTACACCACGACATTCGCCACTGCCCCCCCCCTTCTGTTTGTTTGTTTGTTTGTTGCCTCCCCTCACAAAGACGCTCGTCCCAGCGTGACCCGCTGATCCGCCCACGGCTGGTTCCCTTCACCGAGCCGCTTTCCACTGAACCGACTCCAGTGAACGAACGATTCCAATGAGTCTTTTCGGGGAAATTTGAACCGGCGGATGGATGTTTCTTTCTACTTGGCCTTATTTTTTATATCCCTACCCTTCCTCCTCCGCCCTCCTCCTGCTCTCCGCTCGTGGCTCCTCCTGCTGCTGGAAGTCGGAGCAGATTTTTTTCCTTGCCGGTGAACCCAGCGAGTCGCTCGTCCGCTGCCTCCCCGTTTCGACCGGGGCCGAGGTCAAAGGTCGGCTCCGGCAGCGCAGCGCTCCCGTGTGGTGAGGAGGATGGCGAGCAGCTGGCGCCTCGTCCTCCCCCTCCGTCTCTCTCCCTCTCTCTCTCCCTCTCTCTCTCTCTCTCTCTCTCTCCCCTCTTGGCTTTGAATCAGCTCACCTGCCCTCCCCCTCCTCCCCCCTCCTTCTTTCAGAGGAGGAGGAGGCAGGCCCGTGGTTGGCTGGGGGCTTTGGGGGTTGGGAGGGGGGGTGATATAGCTTTCTAATCCCTCCTCCGTCTCCCCGGCCGCCTCGGCCACAATGTCACAGCAGCTTAATAATATTTGCCGTTTATGATTTGCTTGTTTTATTTGACTTGGCGGCGGTGGCGGCGGCGACCCGTCAGCGCCGCCTGATCCCCCCTCGCAGCCTCGTCCGTCTCAAAGTTGACTACAGTAATCCACCATTCCGCTAAATCCCGACGTCCGCTTTCATTCGCTCCCCCCACCACCTCCACCCCTGCCCCTCCTCCCTCTGCTCCACCCTCTAAATGAAATTACATACATCTGCTGGCTCAGAGTATCACAAATGTACACACACACACACACACTCGCCGGTGTGTGCGCACACGTCCACCATCCACACGTCTGTCTATTGTCGACGGTGACGCAACCCCACACACACACACACACACACACACAGAGCGCACTAAGCCACAAGATGTGTGTTTGCTGTTGATAGCGCTTCTTCTTCTTCTTCTTCTTCCTCCTCTTTTTATTCTTCTTCTTCTATTGTGTTTTTGCGTTGCTTTTTCCCTGCGCAGCTACAAATATGTCACTTCCACACAGATTCTCATCACATTTCGGGGGTAAAACAAACAAAGGCAAAGCTTCAGCAACTTAAGGCTGATGGTGAATGTTATTTGTTGTTTTTTCGTTGTTTTTTTAAGCCAGTGCACTTATGATAAATTCAATATTTGCCACCTGAGTGTGATTTTCAAATTTAATCACGTGTTTCTTTTCCCCCACCCTTCTTCCTCCTCTCTCCTCTTCCTCCTCCTCCTCCTCTTCCCTCTCTTCTTCCTCCGTCCTCCTGCTCAGTGTCAGATTAACGCCACTGTTTGAATGGCAGAGATTATTTCCCAGTTCTTGGCGTCGCTGAACTGACCGCAGCTCCTAATTGCAGCGCTGCAGGGAGGCAGATACGCAGAGTTAATCTAAAATTTGGAGCTGAATGCGGATTTATATTTTATGTCTTTATTCTTTAATGAAAGCACCTCAACGGAGGGTCTTCATTTAAAACCATCACATTTTCTTTGTCTGTTTGAAATCGCAGCCAAAGTCGTGATTCTTCTCCTCCTGGGTTTTACTATACGAGTGTCACACACACACACACACACACACACACACACACACACACACACAATATCTTTCATACTAGGACTTAACAGGTGTTCATCCGTTCATCCACTTCATCTCTTCCAAACATTATGTATGAACATAAACCAGTCACAGATTGACTTTCTTCTCTCTATTTATCAGCCTCACTCCTCTGACTGGTGTTGTGAATTTCTGTTGTGTCATATTAGACTGGATTCAAAGCTGCAAATTGAAAAAAAACCTGCAATATATGTATTTTCCAGATAATGATCATCATTTGTTGACCCTTGTTTTTTCTGGGTCTCTGTTTGCAGGCAACAACAAGGAGGAGGAGGAGGCCATGATGCAGGAGTGGTTCATGCTGGTCAACAAGAAGAACGCCCTCATCCGACGGCAGAACCAGCTCTCGCTGCTGTACGTGCACACGCACACACACACACACACACACACACACACACACCCGTCTCACGAGCTGCTGCGAGTGTCTTCACTGCTTCTGACGTTTTTTTTGTTTCTGTTTTGATTTAAACGCGTTCTCGTGTTCCACTTCAACCCTCGATCAGACTCTCAGCGGCGACGGAGCCGCTTTCGCTCCGTTCATCCGTCTTTCTTCTTTTGCCGACTTGACTTCCTCCGTGAGAATCGATGGTCGCGCCGTCGTCGCTCTCTCTCTCTCCTGTCCGTATTTTTTCCCCTTCAGTCTTTTTCCTCCTCCTTTGTGCGCTGCTGATTTCAAAGTGTGCGAGCGGAGGGAAAGAGAGGGAGGAGAGATTGAACTGTTTCTAATCACATGACATCAGAAGGATACGAGAGGAGGCTTCTTAAGGCCCCAGCTGACAGCAGGGCTGATTATGAGCCCTCGCTGCCCCCCACCACCACCCTGCTTTTGTAATGTGGAGAGAAAAAAAGAGGCGGCTGTGAAGGACAAATTCTATTAAGGGGGCGAAGAATAAGCTCATTTTATTTGAAAAAAAGGGGGAAAAAAAGACGACGGCTGGAAGAGGAGGGAATTCAATTCAATTTGTGCTGCAGAACACACGACGCCCGACAGAGATGCAAATGAATTTCTTTGTCTTCTTTTTTAACCTTTACATGATTCCACTCTTTTCAATTCATTTTTCATTCTCACACACACTCACTCACTCTCTCATTCACACACACACACACACACACACACACACACACACACACACACACACACACACACAGTATCAGTTATGTGTAGTAGATTAATGCAGAGCCGGAGAGGCTTCGGCCGAGTCGCCCAATCGATGTTTATTGCAGGTTTCTTTAAGTGCTTTAATGATTTAGTCATTAACATATTGATGAACTTTGGTCCTGGTGCCTGTGTGTGTGTGTTTTCCTCCTCTCTCTCTCTCTCTCTCTCTCTCTCTCTCTCTCTCTCTCTCCCTCTCTGGTTGTGTGACCCGCTGCAGGGAGAAGGAGCACGATCTGGAGAGACGCTTCGAGCTGCTCAACAGGGAGCTGAGAGCCATGCTGGCCATCGAAGGTGAGACGCACACCAGCACGCTGCCACAGGTGTCACTCAGGAGGAGGAGGAGAGGAAGAATCCCTGCTCCTCTCTTCCCTGCGGCTGGTGTTCTGGAAACTTGCCCTCCAGCGGCCATCCTCCTCCTCCTCCTCCTCCTCGCTGTCCATCCTTCCATCCATCCTTCCTTCTTTCCCTCTTTCTGTCTTTCATTCCTTCCCTCCTTCCATCCTTCATCTATCCTTCCTTCCTTTCATCCATCCTTCCTTCCTTCCTTCCATCCTTCATGAGTCTTTCCTTCCTTCCCTCTTTCCGTCCTTCCTTCCTTCATCCCTACTTCCTTACTTCATCCTTCCTTCCCTCTTTCTGTCCTTCCTTGCATTATCCTTCCTTCATCTTTCCCTCCTTCCTTCTGCCTCCGCCCCCTTTTTTTTTTCCCACCATCCTCCTCCCTCCTCAGCCTTGGTCGTGGCTCAGCCTCGAGAGAGAAAGCAGGACGATTTGAATTCTGCGTCGGCCTCTTGATGAGGATTAAGATGCGAAGAAGAAGCGGGGGGGTGGGGGGTTCACTGGCTGATACCTGATCAATACTATCTGTTTCTCAGCTGGAGCTGCAGCGGCAGACGATTAAAAAATAAAATCCCTCGAGAGACTGTTTACGAGGTGAAAGAAGCGCGGCGTCCGTGTGCTGAAAGCCTGTTAACTAAACCACGGCCGCCCGGCACCGCCATTGTGTCGTATCAAAGTTGTCAGCGGGGGGCGCCGGCCAACTTTAATCCCCTTCGACTTCGTCCTCTTTGGCAAAATGAACCTTTTGCCAATCAATGCAAATTGATTTTGCCATTCGACATTGACCACCGCCGCTGTCCCCTCCCCCCTCTGTCTCCCAGCAGCTTTTCGGACACCTATTGTAATTTCACCGGGCACCTGATAAGATAGCACGTCCATAATAAATCAATTGTAATTAGCAAGAAAGGAGGTGGGCCATGCTGAGGAGGAGGTGGTGGGGTAGGGGGAGAGTAGAGGGGGGGAGGCTGCAGCCAGTTGTTGTGTATTTTTAGCGCTTCAAACAAAGGAATCGTAGTTTCTCTCACGACTGTTTCCGCTTTCGTCGCGTCCGCAGAGCCGCATTCGCTGCGCTAGGTGCACACGCAGACGTCGCAGGCGCTGGTTGTAGTTCACCGTCAACTGAATGTTGTTTCCTCCTCTGCAAACTGGAGTGACGGAGCGCGTCAGATTTTAAAAAGCCACACACACACACACACAGTGTGTTTCCCCACTGGTGGTTCCTCCCTCCTACTCAGTAGTGTTGCAGCACTGGAGATTGGTCTTGGTCTCCAGACCACTTTTTAAGGATCTCGGACTCGGACTGGACGGACTCGGGATTTTTGATCAAGACCAGTCAAGACATGATATTAACTGCAATGACATGATAATAACGGAGAAGAATCCATCTGCTGCAGATTTACGCTCTGTTTGTGACACCCAGAGTGACACCCCGCCCCCTCGTTCCAACAACACTACTACTCAGTTATCCGGCTTTTAGCAGCAACTGTTGGTCTTATCACAACTTGCCCTGCAAATGTTTTTGGTTAAAAAAAAGTCTTCATTCTGTGACAGCGTCACAGATCTTCTGCAGAGAAGCACCTTGACATCGGTGGTAAATCTTCACTCAGGTTTGAACTTCACGTCAGGTGTTTGGTCCACGTTTGCCTGCTGGACTCTCGTGTGTGTGTGTGTGTGTGTGTGTGTGCGTGCGTGCGTGTGCAGTCTGAGCCGGAGAGGTGGTGTGTGTCGTGTCTCGCCGCTCCGCTCCGTCTTCATGCCGACTTGTTGGATTTGCCGCTGACTCACTTATCAGTCGGCCTGATTTTCCTCCCTGAGGGAGACACTTAACATTCACAGCCACAACCTTTTTGTAGCAGCCACAGATAGTTCTGAGCTGCTGGGACCAGTGTGTGTGTGTGTGTGTGTGTGTGTGTGTGTGTGTGTGTGTGTGTGTGTGTGTGTGTGTGTGTGTGTGTGTGTGTGTGTGTGTGTGTGTGTGTGTGTGTGTTGTCGAGCAGCCATCTCCTCAGTTCTTATTTGGTGCTTGGGCAGCTCCATTGAGCGATGGTCGGGCGTGCGAGTAATTGCTGATTTGGTTGACCAGTCGATGACAGAGAGGAGGTGTGGGGGGGGGGCAAGGGCGAGCAACGCATCATGAAGAAGATCCACCTATCTACACACACACACACACCAGTCTCCATGTATCTCTTAGTCAGCTGTGTTTGTGCGTCTCAGTGCAGTCAGTGTTGGACCGGAGCTGAGAGAGGAAACTGGAATCGTGACCCATCTTCTGGGAGCTTCTATGATGTTTCAGCTTAACAATGGGAAATTCCTCTAAACTTGATGCGATGCACCAATGAGACACCGTAAATGAGGTGATGAGTCTACGGTGCAACATTTACTGTGATTGAGAAAACAAGATTTGAGCAGAAACCATTTGGTTTCCAACAGTCAAACTCTGAACTTCACAACATGTCAACATAAAATGCCAGTAGTCCTGCAGCGTCTTCCAGTTTTTGACTGGACGTCCATCAGCATGTTCGGTGGTTTTTAGGCGCAAAACGTTTCCACATGTCAGATGTTCTGCAAACTACGTCACGCTGCAGCAATTACTCGACGTAATTGATTACGCCAACAACGTAAATTCGTCGACAGCGTTGCGTTATTGTTATTATAAACTCCTGAATGATACATGATAATCGCGCTGTGTCATTATTTTGATATATTTGTTAGTTAGTTAGGTTAAACAGAAGTCCAAAATAGTTGGTGGAAATAAAGAAGATCATCGTGACGAATCTAAAAAATGATGGATAGATTAGTCGACAACAGTAATAATCGTCAGTTGCGGCCCTGCTGCTGCTGCTGCCGTCAGAGCCGTTTTCTGAATTTGCCTTAAAAGTCATCTAAAAGTGCAGCGGCTGCAGAATAAAATGCTCTCTGGGGCGGCGGAGGGGCGAGGGGTGGTGGTGGTCGGGGGTCTCTGGGACCCTGCGTCCGTGTTGTTTTATGAGCATGCTCAGTGATAACCACTTCCTTGTACCTTGTTGGTGTGATGCCAGGCCGGGAAAATGCCATCTGTATGCCACACTCTCATCTGGCTGCCACACAATTGATCCGGGGCGCCCTCTTTATCTGCTTACCCATTCACACCTATGTACACACACACATACACACACACTCACAGGCAAAGTGTGTGTGTGTGTGTGTGTGTGTGTGTGTGTGTTTAAAGTGGACGCCCTCTCGCCATCTAAAAGGGATTTATGCAGAGCCGGTCCCAGAGTTTTTCCTGTTACGGTTTGATATGATAAGCTTTTTTTATATGTTCAAAATCAATATGTAATCCTATGCAGGAGCTTATCCCTCTCCACACCCCCGACACACACACACACACATACACACGCGCTTCCCATTTGTAAATCTATTTGTGCTTTGTAACACATCGTGGCGGCGGCAGCGGTGGCGGCGGCGGCGCCCTGATTGATTAGGTTCACTATGGAATCGGATCTCATGGGCGACTTTTGATGATGTCGCCAACTCCTTTCAGGGAGCCTAGTTGACTGGAACGGCCGATAACAAGTTCCTTGGTCTGACCAGAGTTGGTCAGAATGGAGTTTGCCGAGGAATTCGAGGGGCTGAGAAACGATTTATCAGCGGCGAGTCCCCGCGTGAGCCGCTCGGCGGGGCGTTCAGGGACCCCTCATTCAGTCGATGACGGAGGTGAGAGATCCCCGGGGTGTTGGAAGGGAGGGCAGCCCATGCTGATGTCACACACAGTGGAACAGCTGGCCACAAAGATTTTTGACATTCCACCTCCTCCTTCTTCTTCTCCTTCTTCTTCTCCTTCTTCTTCTCCTTCTTCTTCTTCTCCTTCTTCTTCTTCTTCTTCTTCTTCTTCTTCGTCTTCGTCTTCGTCTTCTACTTCTAATTGTGCTTCTTCAGCTTCCTGGGCCAAAATTTTATATAAATGTATTCATTTACGTATTTAACCTTTATTGACCCCAGGCGAGCAATTAAGAACAGATTCTTATTTACAAATGCAGCCTGGCTGCATGAGTCGGGGTGAGGTGGTGTGTGCGGCTAAAAGTTAAAAGCAAGGTTTTACATTTTATCAAAACAACAAGTAAGCAAATAAGCAATTAGTGCATTAAGACAGTGACACAGTGAGTCGTGAGTGATAAGTTGCTCAACAGGTGCGACACTTCATCACAATTTGCTGCAGGTGTCAGTTTGAAAACAGTGAGAGTGACGTGACGAAGTCTGAGGGTGTTTTGTAAAGTGTTGCACTTATTAGCTGCAGCTCATCAGAAGGAGGAGCTGCAGCCAAAGAAAAATTTTTTTTACTTCTTTAGAAAAATCCTGATTTCTGGAGAAAATCAAGAGGAGGAGGAGTTTCTGCTCCCTTGAATACATTTATTTGTAGGGGGGAGCGGCGAGGGGGGTGAGAGTGGGGGAGGGAGGGGCGTGGGGGGTTCACGGGGATTTGAACCGGCGCATTCTTGTGTGCCTTGTGCAGACTCACATGGTTACGGCCGGCGTGCACAAGCAGCAATCCAACAATCCAGCTCTTAAGTATTTAACCTCTCTCTCCCTCTCTCTCTCTCTCTCTCTCTCTCTCTCTCTCTCTCTCTCTCTCTCTCTCTCTCTCTCGAGTGGCTGCGGGGTGTTTTGTTTGTTCCCGGGTGTCTGGTTACCCAGCATGCCTCGCTGTGGCCTCGCTCGCTCGCTCGGCTCTCTCTCGTCTCTCGTCGGCTCCCTTCATTGTTGACCGTCCTAACGAGGGGGGCGGAGCCCCGGCCACGGGTGATTGACAGGCCCTGCGCTTGTCCCCGCCCCCCTCATTCCCTTGGCTTTTTGGCGGAGAGGTGAAGGAAAGGGGACGCCCGCTCCCCCTTCCTCCCCCCGCTCCCCCATCGCCCCCCCCCTCCTTCTTGGCCCTGGCTGAGGATTGTGGGAGTTTTTATGGTAGACGTGCGCACGCTCACAGTTAAAAAAAAAAAAACAACAGAAACAAACCTGGAAAGCCGATGATTCACCCGCTGACTCATCGACTCCCTCGTTCAACTTGTGCCCTTGACTCGACTTGACTTGTTCTCGCACCCTGAACCGACTCCACCTCAGAGAGCAGCACATCCTGACTGTCTGCTCAACTGTTTGTAAGGAGGAGGAGGAGGAAGTAGAGGAGAAGGAGGAAGAAAAGTAGAAGGTAGAGGAGGAGGTTGAGGAAGAAGTAAAGGAGAAGGAGAGAGAGGAGGAGGTAAAGGGGGAGTAGGAAGTGGAGGAAGAGGAGGAGGAGAGAAAGGAGACGCGGAGACGAAGAGGAGAAAGTCCAGAGCCAAATATTGGGACTTTGTTCATTTCGCTCTGTGCTCGACTTCAAAGGGGGGACGAGCTCGGCCAATGAGGCGCGAGCACAGGGCTTTCAGGACAAACACACTGAGCCCAGCGTGACACACACACACACACACACACACACTCAAACACACACACTCCCTGACGGCTGCAATTTGCCTCAGTGAAAGGAGGCTAATATTTATTTTTAATAAAAGCCAAACTTATTTTGGGACTCTGACATTTTACAACGTGGCTTTTATTCTGAAATCAATAGACGGTTAAATATTGATGGAGGGCCGAAGTCGCCTACACACCTCAGAAGCCCCCCCTCACCCCCTCCCCCTTTACCTCCCCCTCATTTTTCTCCTCTTTTCGTGTAGTATGATGAAGGCTCTGTGTGGCCGCTTTCTCAAAAAACTGAACTGAGCCGTCGGATGTTTCTGCTTTTGAAGTGATGCTAACAGTGGTGCTAACGCTAACCAGGGTCTCGGTGAATAACAGGTGCGTTAGTGTGTCTCACGTTAAGCCAGGTGTGTGTGGTGTGTGTGTGTGTGGGGGACCACTTGTTGTGTTGTGACATAATTTGTTGTTCTGGAGTTCAGGGTGAGGAGGGGTGAGGACGGTGAGGTAGGCGGGTGAGGAAGGAAGGTAAAGAGGGTGAGGAGGGTGAGGTGGATGGGTGAGGACAGAGTGCTGAATTTTGGATCCAGGGGCGGCAGGCGGATATTTGAGCCCCGGGGGGGCAGAGCCTCCTGTGGGTATGACCCCCCACACACACACACAACTCCCCCACCTCCTCCTGGGAGAGGCTGAGGGGATTTGGGGTGGGGGTGAGGGTGAGGGTGGGGGTCCCACCTGGAGCCTGGTGGGCCTCCTCCTGCCTGCAGCAGCAGCAGTCTCACCTGCTCTCACCAGTGGAGCTTCTTTCCTTGGATTATCAATGAGCACAACAAGAGTCTTGCAGTCATTCTGGACTTCGTGAAGTCGTTTATTGATCTTCAGTTGGTGGAAACAGCAGCACAATCTGACACCGTAGTTCCTCTTTACCACTGAGCCTCTCAGAGTTTGTTTAACTTGGAGGAACAGGAAGTATCCATGTCCTGGTGACTTCCTCACTTCCTGACAACAACATCAAAATGCAGATTTATGGCGAAATGTTTTCTATCTCCATCCTCCTCAAAGTGGGGTCTCGCAGGACGAGATTTTACGAGAATTACGACTTATGCGCTTCGGAACGTTCAATGGAGACACCTGCAAATCGCAATTGTACTTTGTCGAAATTTTAGAAATATCGCTTTTATTTTGTGAAAAAAACTCATGGAAACGCAGCTACACACCAATACAGCTTGACCTCAGCTCCGTTTCTACACACTTGTCCAAACAAGCAGCAGGTCTGAGTGAAGTTCTGCAGGAGTCCAGGATCATCACGCACAATCCACTGGAATGTCCCATCAGTGCAAAGTGGAGGGAAAAAAAATTTCATTCATTTTAAAGCTCCACCACCAGATGCAGAACTAGAACCAGGACCAGGTCCAGGTCCCTCGACTCTGGTCCACAGTTGTGAGAGCGGCGAGTCCTGAAGCAGCAGTGTGTGTCGTTGCAGACTGGCAGAAGACGGAGGCCCAGAAGAGACGAGAGCAGCTGCTGCTGGACGAGCTGGTCATACTGGTCAACAAGCGGGACGCGCTGGTCCGGGACCTGGACGCCCAGGAGAAAGAGTGAGTCGTCGTCGTCGTCGTGTGCCCCCCAAAACCTCCCACACCCCAACCCAGTCCCCTCCCTCCTCCCCCTCCTTCCCACCTGCACAACCTGAGGTCCTCCCAGGAACCCTCAGCAGGTCCATTTGGGTTCCGCTCAGCAGCGGCCAGCCCAGCTGGACCAGGGCCACTGGGCCACCACTGGGCTTACCTGCCTGTGTGTGTGTGTGTGTGTGTGTGTGTGTGTGTGTGTGTGTGTGCGTGTGCGTGTGCGTGTGCGTGTCCGCCACCATCTCTGACCTTTGGCCCCCGGCCTCCGCAGGGCCGAGGAGGAGGACGAGCACCTGGAGAGGACGCTGGAGCAGAACAAAGGAAAGATGGCCAAGAAGGAGGAGAAGTGCTCGCTGCAGTGATTGTCGCTTGGCACAACACAACAACACAACTGAGAAATGTAGCCGATTCAAGAAATGTATCGTCACTATTATTGCAGTTTTCTTTTCTTTTTCTGTGTATTTTTATTTTTTCTATTGGATCGTCTCCGGACGTTTGTACCTACTGGGACTCTGTTTCCGTCAGAGACCACACCGACTCCGACTCACTTCTACGCAAATTGTTTCTTTTCTCTGGTTTTTAATTTAATTTGAATAATGGCCTGCTTTACTGAGAGCGGTACTTGTATGTTAATATGAGTGTGTGGGAGCAGAGAGATCCTGTCAGCACGGCGGCAGCGTGGAGGTACAGCACAACCCGCATTCATGGGTGGGATTTTATTTTTATCATAATTATAATTATTATTTTTATTTGTTCCACATGGACTTTTAGAACGTTGAGAAAAAAAAAAAACACAAGTTGCTTTGATATTCAAGCGACTTCATGACTTGACCGTGTATCTTTTTAATAATTTCACTCTAAAGTTTCTACTTGTAAAATATGTTAAGTGGGGGGGGGCACATTCTGAAATCTTAACTTTCATATTGCTTTGGGTTTTTTTATTGTCTTGGCTTGAAAGCGTTTTACCAAATGGTCGTGTTTAAACTAAACAAACAAAAAAAGAAATACAATAAAATGTCAAGTTGAAAATTTTCGTCACTGCTCTGACCAACAACTTCTAAAATGTTCTTTTTTTGGTCAGAATCCATGCAGTCAGAAACATAAAAGTATATATATGAATATATTATTTATTGCCGTTTTGTCGTTTTAAAGCTGCTTGTGGGTGAATCTACCGTCAACATTTCATTTCGACCTCTGTTTCATTTTTGTTTTGTTCCTGTCCTTTCTATTTATTGTATGTCGAAGAAGAGGAATGTGCTTTTTAGGGTCCCACATCCGGCTGCGTGTTGAAACATTTACCTGTTTTTATTTATTCATCAGTGTCATAACACACGTCTCCAATAATAAAGTCCTACGATTTCATACTCCACTGAAGCCGTGTGGCGTTTTTTTACATTGTAGAAAAGCGCACTAGTGACAGTGAGCAGACGGAAATAAAACTGGAGTTTTTTTTATCATTAATTAATCGATTAAAATCTTTGCTCCGTTTTTTTTTCCTGCGTTTTTTAATCCTAATAATTCCTAGACGTTTTTTTTTTTTTTTTTAAATACCTCTCGATCCAAATCTGAGCGTCTATAATATTTTTTCTTCCTTCTTTTTCACGGAGCTTTATGGAGGCTCGCAGCAGCAGCAGCAGCAGCAGCAGCAGCAGCAGCTCCGGCGGCCGCTGCGGTGATTCTTCGCTCGGTGTGAATTCCCCCGGCGACCTGCGCTTGTTTTATAAATGAAAATCGCCTCCTTTCGCCTGTTGTTTGAGGTCGGTGCGGAGCGGCTTCGTCGCATGAAGATCAGACAGACAAATCGTTTTGTACCGAGCACATGCTTTTTTTTCTCCTCCTCCTCCCTCTTCTCCTTTTTTATTTCCTCTGCAGGCGCTGCGGACTCAAAGCAATAAAAAAAAAAAAAAAAAAGTGCAAGCGACTATTAAGATCTTCCCCTTCAACGGAGCAGCAGTTTAGTTCCCAAAGTGACGTGACGTGTTTTCAAAGGTAATAAAAAATAATAATAGGCGGATGATGTGGGTTTTGCGCAGCGTCCCTGCGGGCGGCGGCAGCCTCGCGTCCCGGGTCCGAGCAGGGAATCGGTTGTGACAGCGGACCGTCTCCCCGCTGGAGCCCCGAATTAATTCACTGATTCGCCTCTTTTCTCCGCTCCGCAGCAGCAGCAGCAGCAGCAGCAGCAGCAGCAGCAGCAGCACTCAGCCCCACCCGCTGCCCTACACACACACACACACACACACACACACACACACACACGAAACACCCCGAGGCAGTTTGTTTTACTTTGTTTTATAGCCCGTTTTGTTTTTAATCCGCTTCTTGTGGAGGTGGAGGAGCAGTAGCGTGCGTGTGTGTGTGTGTGTGTGTGTGTGTGTGCGCGCGCGCGCGCGTGTGTCAGCGCTTGCGTGCGTAGGCAAGACGTGCACCTGCCTTGTTCAATAAATTTGACTGCCTGTTTTTTCATGTTTGTGTTAATACGGCCAATTATCCCGCCAGATTATTCATTGTTTTTTGAACACACCGAGTTCAAACTTTTTTGCTGCCGAACTGGACTGAAAAGTTGGATCTGACTCGTTAAAAAGCGGTTTAGAAAAAAAAGTTTAATCTGAAATTAAGTTTTGTTTTTGTTTTTGTTTTTTTTTTTGTTGTTGTTTTTTTTTTTTTTTTTTAAAAACAATTTCCAGATTTTTCTAAAAAAATTTTTACAAAAACAATAATCTATGCATATATTTTTTGGGGGGACATTTTTAGCAGTAAAACGAGGGAAGGAAAAAGCCCACTCTATTCTTACCTCTGCAGATTCAGCCCGGTTCCCTTCATCTTCATCTTCCCGCACAAACGCTCAAAACGAGTGCAAACCGCCACATTTCAGCCGCAAAAAAACAGCGACAAGCTGCCTAAAAAAAAACACCCTCGGTGCTGCTGCTGCAGCAGCTGCTGCTGCTGCCGAGGCTCCTCCAGCGCACTGGATTATCTCCTGAGCTGTGAGTGTGTTTCTCTCTCCTTCCTTCCTTCCCTCCTTCGTGTCTGCTGGCCTCACCTCCACCTTCACAGGTGCTGATCGGCGGCTCGGTCCGTCCAACTAGAGCCCCGCACCGCACCGCACCGCACCGCACCGGCTCTCCTGCAAGCAAGCAACGTCTGTTTTTATGCATCGTCGTTTTAATAATAAGCGTCGACAAGCAACATCCCTGCAGATCCCCAAATCCTGCCGGCTGAGGGGACAAAACTTTTTTTTTTCCCTTCCCCTCCTCTCGCTCGCCGCCTAATCCCGAGGCTTTAGCAGCTCAGCATTAAGAAAATTCAACTGCAATTTGGGATTAGACGGAATACTCTTATTACAAAAAAGGTTGGTGCAACTTGATAACTTGATACTTGTTCAGAATGGGGGGAGGGGGTTGCGGGGGAGGGAGAGGGGGAGGAGGGGAGAGGTTTATCTCGGGGTCCTGCATCAAGAGAGGAAGAGAGAGAGAGACAGAGAGAGAGAGAGAGAGAAATGTAAAAATAAAAAAATAAAAAAGGAAATTCAGAATATTCAAAGTCTTTTGTGTTTAGAGGGCCATATTTGTTGAATGGCCTTTTTGCATAATTTAACGGCTGTGTGTGTGTGTGTGTGTGTGTGTGTGTGTGTGTGTGTGTGTGTGTGTGTGTTCGCGCTGCCGGTATTTCGGGCCCTCTGACTGTTCCAACTTCAGATGTGGTGGAAATAAAAAGGTGCGCACAAGTGTTTGACCTCCAGTCAGCAGCAGGGGAAAAAAACAAGCGCAGCGCGCGCGCATACACGCACACGCACACACACACATCATCCCTCCACCCACCGCCTACATTTTAAAACACACACTCGCCGCAGAGTTGCGCCACCGCGCAAGTGAATCATGCTGCTAAAGCGTTGCGTTTTTTTTTTTGTTTTTTTTTGTGCGTATAAAAAAACACAAACCGGACGGTCCTTGGTGCCAAGGTGCGTTCAGGTTCCCCTCAACCTCGCATGTGTAATGTGGAGCATCACTGGCGACCTCCCGGCGTTTTAACTCTGATGGCCTTTGATGCCGTGCACGTCACGCTCGCGCCAATCCCCTGAATGCCCCTGAAATAATAATAATTAAAAAAAAGAAAAAAGAAATGCATCTCTTCCGCCCGTGCAACCGAACAGTCTGAACATCAGCTCGCTTTTCTCTCGCGGAGGCCTCGTTTTCACAAGTTCACCTGGGGTTCCCTTTCTTTCTTTCTTTCTTTCTTTCTTTCTTTCTTTCTTTCTTTCGAGGTTGTGCAGCCCTCAAAAGGGGCCAGATGGGAGGCAAAGGAAGTGCAATGATGTGTGTGTGTGTGTGTGTGTGTGTGTGTGTGTGTGTGTGTGTGTGTGCGCGCGCGCTCGAGCAAGGGGTTAAAACATGGAGAGAAAAAAAACGTCGACATTAAATGTGGGATTTGATTCAGTGAGCGCAGCTCAGGCTGCTGCTGCTGCTGCTGCTGCTGCTGCCGAGTCTCTCCCTGTTTTCTCTTCCTCCGCTGTGAGTTTGAGGTCTGTCCTTATTAAACTTTACGTCAACCATCCTCAAATGTAATTCTAAATGGGGATTAGGGCTCATAAATATTCATGAGGCTGTGTGTGTGTGTGTGTGTGTGTGTGTGGTGTGTGTGTGTGTGTGTGTGTGTGTGTGTGTGTGTGGAGAAGGAGAGAGTGAGAAGGGGGTGGCTGTATCACAATAAAATCAAAACGGATGAATTTACCTTCTTTTATATTTTGCCACGCAGCCTAACACATTTGGGCGCGATGACATATTTTTTAAATAGGGAATGAATGACAAAAAAAATCCGAGTGTTAATTGATAAAGAAAAAAATACGATGAAATCACGCGAGATTTCTCGGCCTTGCTATGATATGAGAAAAAAAAACAGACGGTTGACAAAGTTCAGAATGCAGCTTTAAAGCACATTCAGGTCCTTAGAAAACCGCTTTAGCCAACTTAGCCAAACTGTTTCAACATATTTTGCATCGGAGGTAAAAAAACAAAAAACAAAACAGACGGCCCAATTTTTTTTTTAAATTTGTTTTTTTACAGGTAAGCGTGTTTGATTGGGAAATTAAAGAGGCGCATGTGAGTTTTTGTAAAGAACTACATATGTATATTATTTTCTGTGCTGCTTCACCTGTCAGCTCAGTTTAGTGCTGTAGTTTAGTACTGCTTGAAAAATACCAACAGTAGAATGGAGGTGGAGGTGGTGGAGCAGCAGCAGCAATAAAAACCGGTTCCACAGAAAACATAATTGTGCGATGTGTTTCTGCTTCACCGTGCGGGGCCTCGGTCTGCTTCGGTCAGTCCTGGACCGGGACCCGAGTCAGAGGAGAGAGACGAGGGGGGAGGAAGAGGAGGAGGAGGAGGAGTAGTGAGGAGGTCCCAGGCCTCATTGGCCGCCGTGGGCGTCCGTCAAGGCGACAGGGCGGTGCTGATTGGCTGCGGGAGGAGGAGCCGCAGGTGTTCCGGTGCTCTTAGAGGCACGTCAGTCTCTCACCCACCGGGAAAAAAAACAAAAAACAACACACACACACCAGCAGCAGCAGCAGCGGCAGCAGCTTCAGTCTTTCACTCTGCGACTGAGTGACACACAGCGAGCAGCTAATGAGCTGCTGCTCTGCCTCTCTCTCTCTCTCTCTCCCCGTCTCTTTCTCTCTCTCCCTCTCTCCAAAAGAGAGAGAGGAAGGAAAAAAAGGTGCGGGAGCCGCGCCGAGGACGCACCGGTGACGCCGCGCGCTCTGCCCGCGTGATGCCCCTCAAGCCGCACGCGGCGCTGCTTCGACTCCTGTGAGAGAAGAGAGAGGAAAAACTCGACGAGTTGTGTTACTGCTGCTGCTGCACCGACTCGACTTCCTTCTGCTGGATATTTTATTTAACTTCTATTTTTGTTGCTGCTGCTCGTCTCTCGTGGGCCGGAGAGTTGAGAGAGGAGAAGAGAGGAAGAAGAGAGGAGTAGGAGGAGGAGAAGAAGAAGAAGAAGAAGAAGAAAGGGGGAAGTTGAACAAAAACAGGTAAATGTTCCTCGGTTTTTGTTTTTGCTTTGAAATGTTTTTGTTGTTGTTGTTGTTTTTTTTGCTTCGGGTTTTGTTTGGCCGCCAGAAAGCGACGCTGTCACTGACTGTCGTTCGTTGCACCGCTGGAAGTTGAAGGCGACACTTTAAACCAGCAGCACTTTTCCCGGTTCGACTCGGACCCGAGTGAGAAGTTTCCTTCTGGAGCAGACGGTTCTTCTGCTCCTCTGTGTTTTTCGCGACTGATTGTTTTTGTTGTTGTTTTTTTTGTTTTTTGTGGAGGTGCAGTTCAGGCGCTCAGACGTCGAGAAACACTCAGTCGATAATTGGAGAGGCGTGTTTGGCTTTTTCCCTTCATTTATTCTGCTGATAAGCGCCGAGCTCCCCGGAGGTCTCATCCAAATTCTAATTGAGTTCATTTGCACCGAGATCAGCCTCCCCTCGAACCCTGGGCCTGCCGGGCTGCACCGCCCGAGCGGGCCGGGCGGAACTGCAGGCAGTCAGTCAGTCAGTCAGTCAGCCAGCCAGCCAGCCAGTCCGGGCCTCGGTGTTATGGTGGATAATGTCTCCTCTTCACAGCCACTCATTTAATTCACACGGCTACAAACCTTCTTGTTTGTCCCACTTCAGCAGAGCTTTAAAAAAAAAAAAAAAAAAAAAAAAACAGCTTGAAATCCAGTTTGCAAAATAGATTTCCCCAAAAATCCCACAGTTTGATTTATTAGCTTCATACGTATTTAAAGGTGAAAAAAAAAATTGGGGGAATATAGCAGATCTGAGTTTTACAAGTTATTGGAGTCGTAAACTGTTACTCTAATAATTCTCCTCTAATTTCTGTTCTAAACTTCATAGTGGAAAATCTTTTTTAAAAAACTTTTTTTTTTTAATCTAAGTTTTAGAAACATATTTAGAAAAAAAAATAATTTTGTAATTGGCTCTTAAATTTAGACGCAGTTGTAAATTTTGGAGTGTGTTTATTCTTTTTTTTTGTCTGTTCTTCCACGGAACTCTAAGAACAAATTGTGTTCCGCTGATAATTACCCAAAACCAATAAAAAATACACACAAAGCAAACATTAATTTAACTTGTCAAACCAGATCTTTTGGCGCCGTGTGAATTCACTCATTAATAATCCGAGGTTGTCAACTTCTCCCTGAACTTTTCATAATATTCATGAGTCCAATTCTTAATATCACAAGCTGTGATTTCGTTTCTTTTTAAATAGAATCAAAGTAAAACCAACATCCGTTTTTCTCGGTGTCGTTCAGGTCTTTTTTTTAATCACCTGTACACAAACGAATACGCACAGTTGGGAAAAATCTAGTTACAGCTAGAAAACCATTCCAATTTTTGTTGAGAGGAATATAATATACGTATATTGATGTACAAACAATTAAGTTACAAATAGGATGTTTGCGGCATAAGACGTCGAGAAAGCAGTTTGAATCAAATGACTTCAGACTTCATCTTTGACGATGCACTGGAACACTGAATATAAATAATCTAGCAGGGTGTTTAGAATTATTGGTGCCGAAATTGCTCAAAAAACAAATATTAAAACACACATATTCAACGAGGCCCAAAAGAAAAAAAAAATCTGACACACAAGTCAGAACTTCAAAGATTCGATTTCCTGAATTAAAATTGGTTGTTTTTCCTGATAGATGTTTTTCCTCACCTCAGCACGTCTTGCGGGTGAAGTTGCGAGAGCGTCTCGACTCTATTGCGGACTGATGATTATTATTACAACTATTGGATCGTTTCCTGACGTTGTGGAGTTTAGTTGGCAGGCTGCGGCCACAGTTTTCCTCCCGCTAGAAACCAATTAACCCTGCGGTGAATGCTGCTGCTGCTGCTGCTGCTGCTGCTGCTGCTCGGCCACCATTTATCACTTTGCTTGTTTTTTTGCGCTCATTCGTGGCGTCAAATTATGAGTTGAGAGTGGAGGAAGAAGGAAAAAAAAAGAACTTCTTTAGAAATGGAAATCACAATTTCTGATTCTTTTATCCAGACCTTGTAAGCCAAAATTTGTTTAACAACAAACGTTGTCTAAACATTCTGCTGCACGGTTCAGCTTTGCTTTGACTCCTCTTATTAACCAAACGTGTGTTTGTGCTTGTGTTGCAGTGACTTGGTTCGGACCCCCCCCGTGTCCCGTCAAGCTGCAGCAGCATCGGGGCAAAGCGGACCTCCAGTGGCCTGAGCTGGGTGGAGCCCTGAGCGCCTGTAGCATGATGTCCTACCTCAAACAGCCCCCCTATGGCGTCAACGGCCTGGGGCTGAGCGGCGCCGCCATGGACCTGCTGCACCCGTCCGTGGGCTACCCAGGTAGACACACACACACACACACACACACACACACACACACACACACACACACACACAGACAGGGCTCTTGCAAGACGACAGGACGTTACATAGATACATAACGATGATAATATCATAAATAATATCGATTTTTCATGTTGATTTATTGAACTTTGTGGTGCAGTTTAAATAGGAAAAAACTTTACAAATTACAGTCAGGAATATATATATATATATATATATATATATATATATATATATAAGCATACATATGACGTCATCACCACCTTTAGAAGCTTTTTGAAGACGTAAAAAAACGAATCACGTCGAGACACTGAAGAAATCTTGTCCCAGATTTGATGCTCGACGAGATTTGACGAGATTCTCCGTCGCCTCTGTCCACTCACCACTATCTGCAGAGAGTTGCTTTATTGAACCCTGTGGTGCAGTTTTTAATAGAAAACAACTTTGAATTAAAGCTTTACAAAAATTACAGCCAGGTATTTTCACACACACACACACACACACACACACACACACACACACACACACGTGTCCGGACCTTCATGACGTCATCACTACCTTTTAGAAGATTTTTGAAGATGTAAAAAAGAGGGAAAAAATCACGTCGTGACACTGAAAATCTCGTCCCAGATTTTATTTCGTCTACGAGATTTCACGAGATTGTCCGTATACGTGTCTGACCGGATGTGTGTCCCCACCCTCCTCCATCTTTCCGCAGCGACCCCACGGAAGCAGCGGCGCGAGCGCACCACCTTCACGCGCTCCCAGCTGGACGTGCTGGAGTCGCTCTTCGCAAAAACTCGTTATCCTGACATCTTCATGAGGGAGGAGGTGGCGCTCAAGATCAACCTGCCCGAGTCCAGAGTCCAGGTGAGCAGCCAGGCCTCAACAATATTATGCATTTATATATTATTATTATTATTAATTATTATAATAATAATAATAATAATATTAATACTGTTATTATTCATAAACACTTATAAGAGGAAAACTTTTGTTTTATTTACACGCGTATTTTGACCGATAAACAGATGTAAACAAGAAACATACAGAAAAATAATTTAGGTATAAATACACTTCCGAATAACATATATTTAAATAGATATTTATTTCTTAGAAACTTGAGGGATAGTTTATTCTTTCTTCACAGCTGATACATATTTTTTCATTAATTGCTCCAGTATATGTATGTATTTATATTTGTAGTTTATGTATTTTGAAGTTTTAAAATGACAACTTAAAAGATGTGAAAACTCAACATTAATAGCTCTTGGAAAAGTTTTGGCAAATATCCCTGCGGACTATAGTCACCAACAAGTCAGCAAGTCGCGACCGCCTGCGTGTTTTATTCGACCCTGCTGCGATCCTGCACCTCCACCGAGGCAGGAGGTCCCTGTGTCCCACTACCGGGCCTCCTCAAGCGGACAAACCGCTCGAATCTCCTCCCGCTAAACCGCTCCTTCCCCTTTTTATTATTTAATGCCAGCTAAGCGAGGAGCCGTAACGTGACCCCTAAATACGGGGTCTGGTGGTGTGAAAAGGTCAAGTCCTGCTGACGACGACGAACAGCTCAGTGCTGCTGCTGCTGCTGCTGCTGCTGCTGATGCTGCAGTAGCAGATGTTGAACGCGGCCTCCTCTTTGGAGGACTTTTCGGAGGGAAACGTCCCGAGATTCTCTTTGTGTGTGTGTGTGTGTGTGTGTGTGTGTGTGTGTGTGTGTGTGTGTGTGTGTGTGTGTGTGTGTGTGTGTGTGTGAGAGAGAGAGAGAGAAACCGAATGCCCGGTGCGACTCCAGCCCTCTCGCTCTTCTCCAGTTTCCCCGCTGCGCGGCGCAACCTGATAGCCTGTTATCTTAGAAGCGTCTAGCGGCTCTGAAATTGGAGCCCCGGCCTGCCGGAGCCGAGAGGCCGAGGTGGAACCGCTCCTCGCCGGCTAATAACCCCCAATTTTCCCCTCCCATAATGCACCGTGTTGGCGTGTGAGCGACTGAGGTTTGCCGGTGTCCCCTACGCTAACCTCCCCTCCCCCACTCTCTCTCGGTTCCAGGTGTGGTTCAAGAACCGGCGGGCCAAGTGTCGCCAGCAGCAGCAGAGCGGCAGCAACGCCAAGTCCAGGCCGCCCAAGAAGAAGTCTTCGCCTGCTCGGGAGAGCACCGGCTCGGAGAGCAGCGGCCAGTTCACGCCGCCCGCCGTCAGCAGCAGCAGCGGCTCGTCGTCGTCGTCGTCCTCGTCGGCCAACCACGGCGGCCCGCTGCCGCTCAGCAACACCACCAACAACAGCAGCACCGCAACCTCCATCAGCACCGTCTCCTCCATCTGGAGCCCCGCCATCTCCCCGGGCAGCAACGCCCCGCAGGCGGCCGCCGCGGCCCCGCTGGCCGAGCCGGGCTCCGCCTCCAGCGGCTCCTGCATGCAGCGCTCGGCCGCCGCCGCAGCAGCAGCAGCGGCTGCCGCCGCAACCTCCTACCCCATGTCCTACAACCAGACGGCCGGCTACGGCCAGGGCTACCCGGCGCCGTCGGGCTCCTACTTCAGCGGCGTGGACTGCGCCCCCTACCTGGCGCCGGTGCACTCGCACCACCACCCGCCCCACCAGCTCAGCCCCATGGCCGCCTCGCCTATGTCGGGACACCCGCACCACCACCTGGGCCAGTCGGCGGCCGCCCCGCACGCCCACCCCCACAGCCACCCGCACCACCCGCACCCGCACCACCACCACCCCCACCACCACCAGGCCTACGGCGGCTCCGGCCTGGCCTTCAACTCGTCCGACTGCCTGGATTACAAAGAGCAGACGACGGCGGCGGCGGCGTCGTGGAAGCTCAACTTCAACGCCACGGACTGCTTGGACTACAAAGACCAGGCCTCCTGGAGGTTCCAGGTCTTGTGATCGGCCTTTTTAAAAGAAAAGAGAGGGGAGAGAAAAAAATCCCCCTCCACCCCCATCACCACCCTCCCACGTTCTTCTTCTTCTTCTTCTTCTTCTTCTTCTTCTTCTTCACCTCTGCTTTTTGTTACCCTCCTCCTGCTCTTCTTCTTCTTCTTCTTCTTCTTCTTCTTCTTCTTCTTCTTCTTCTTCTTCTTCTTCTTCTTCTTCTTCTTCTTCTTCTTCCAGATCAGCATAAGGCCTTTCTTTAAAGACGGAAGGAAGAGTTTATGAACCGTAATATATGAAGACGGAAACAGCAGCAGCAGCAGGAATCAGACTCTCCTCCTCCTCCTCCTCCTCCTCCTCCTCCCCCCCTCTTCTCTCCATCTCGCCTCCTCTGGGACATTTTTAAGACGACTTAGAAGAAATGCGGATTGAAGAGGAACAATCTCTCTCTCTAGTCCTGCGGAGAAGCTTCCTATTTCAGTGAGATGGTGTGAAATATGGATGGAAGAGAAACTGCTGGTTTTTTGATTTTGGTTTTATTTTTTCCCCTCCCAACAACAACAACAACAACAACAACAAAAGCGACATTTCAGCCAAACTCTTCGGGCCACCAGCTCTCTGGAACGGGAGGAGAACTTTCTGACCCCCCCCCCCCACCCCCTCCCTCTCTTTACCTCTGACCCAATCAGATCCTGTACAGTTTTTATTTCTGAAAAATTTGTTATTTTAGGACGACAGAGATTTTTAGTCAGCACCACTGCGGGGCTGAAATATGTAAATATGTATTTGGGTCAGTTCCAGTGACCGTGTTTAGTTGGTGTTTTTTATTTTTGTTGGTTTGTTTTTCTTTTCTCCCGCCCCCACCACCCAAACTCGCAAGATTTTAAATTCTTTAATCCAACTTTAGGGAGAAAAAGGAGAGAGGAAAAAAAAACTGTATGTAAATCTTTCCGAATATTCCAAAGAGATTAAAATTGGCCATAAAGTCCAGCTTTTATACGCGTTCTTTTTACTCGGCAGAATTTTTTGTTTTGTTTTGTTTTTTTTTGCCAATTTTAAAGTGTGATGGAAAAGTCTGAAAAACAGAGACAGAATGACGCTTCCACTTTGTTTTCTGGATTTTATTGTTCTAATTCTAATGATTATTATTATGATAATTCTAGCCTCTACATTTTCCCAGCAGGCCTCCTCTCTTGGGCATTTTGTCGTGACACTGGACATGTTTGAACTGCAGCACTTGGCTTGATATTGAGAGTCTAGAGCATTTTTTTTTTCAAAAAAGGAAAACAAAAAGAAGAAAAATTACAAAAAATAATTAAGGTTGCTTTTAAAGGAGAGGAAATATGGATTTTTTTTTTTTAGAGCTCCAAACATGACAGTGAGATGTTGAATGTATCTTCACGGCGACCACCCTTCCACACATCATCATCCAATAAAGATCCGTTAAGTCATGTTTAATTTCGACAGTGGATTTTTGTCCAATTTTTCCCCCGACCCGATTTGCTTAAATCCCATTTTTAATATTTATTTTTATTTTTAAGTTACACATTAACAAAACTCCAAGCCCCCTCCCCCCCTCCACCCTCCTCGCTCTCTGGTATGAATTAGTCACACTTTAACAAAAAACAAAAAAACAAAAAAAATCAAAACCTTGTAGTGTTTTTTTTTCTCTCGTTTTGTTTTGTCCTAATTATAACCGGGCGCGGATGCAAATGAGCCCATAATTAATACAAGCCGTGAACGCGTGTAAGGAAGCGCATTTCCATTTTAGAGAGCAGCTGGTTTAATCCTCCGCTGCGACTCCGGGCTTTAAATTAAAACACACTGACATGTCATGTGGCCGCGCTGCAGGCGGAGAGCCGCGGTCTCTCCTCCACCACCTCCTCCTCTCTGCTCCCTCTTTCTTTATTTCAACGGCGGCGTTAAAAAGCCCCTAAATATTGAGCCGGGAGACATTTGATCGAGGCGTAATTGAATGCAGCGCTGTAATGGCGTGATAATTACTCTCTTGCACCCCTCCCCCGCCCCCTCCACACCCCTCCCCCCCCCCCCACACACAAACCCGAGTTGGTTTCTTCCAAAATAACCTGCAGGAATTTGCAGCGCCTCTGATGCGCTAATTACGTAGGTGGGGCAGGTTAGGGGGTCACATGGAAGTGTGTGTGTGTGTGTGTGTGTGTGTGTGTGTGTGTGTGTTTTGTGCCTGCAAGCGATGAACATATTATGAAGACGGGGGAGTTAAATACATATACATGTATGTATGTACGTATGTACAGTATATATGTGCGCATATGTTGAGCTCTGGCAAGGTTGTACTGCACGACGTGATTTTCTTTCAATGTTTTTCATTTTTGCGCCGTGAAGGCCGCACACTAGTAGATCCTCCAGACTGGAGCGATCCAGCTGGACAGCAGAAATGACGCAGATGATTTGCACCACCTCCTCCTCCTCTTCCTCCCCTTCTTCCTCCTCATCGCTGATTGTTTTAATTAAGATCGTCATTTGGACTTTTGATTCATTTCATTATATTGAGTGCTCTCTGTCTCTCCTGCATGGCCTGGATATCCACTGCGCTCTAATTAAGGGCCACAAGTCATTAACAATTACTTTGGCCCAGATTAAATCTGCTAATCGTCTCCCTGCACTGACAGACGCCTCTTTTTTTCACTCTTCCCTCCGTTTTGCGGCCCAATTGTTGCATTATTGCGCCTGTTGAGCAGGTTTGGACGCGAGTTCTGAGCGGCTGTGGCTCAAATCAAGCCACTTTCACGTTCCGCTGAACACAAAACACACGTCGCACAAAACGGACGAGCAACAACAGTATGTGTGTTCGGGATAAAAAAAATAAAAAAAAATAAAGGGGAGCAGCAGGTTTCTGCCCGTTTCACCTCCGACTCAAATCGCGATTCACTTTGCATCTGCGGAAAACTGCGTTGAATTAAATCGCTTGAAATTGAAAATTTGTTTCTTTAATCTCTGAAAATGTATTACCTGTTTGGGTTTAATCAATCCCTGAACAATAATAATAATAATAATAATAATAATAATAATAATAATAAATAATAATAATAATAATAATAATAATAATAGAAGCTCATCTTGTAGCATCTCAAACAACCTGTCACCGGCTGAGAAATCAATGTCCATGAGGCGTCACTTGAAGAAAAACGAAAAGCGACTTGCGGCACAATTTTTTTTCCCCCCCACTGTGAAACGTTGGTACTTTAACTGTAAATGGCCTCGAGCCGGAAGCGTTTTGAGTATCCCAGCATCCTGATCAGATTATCGGCCTGATCGATCCTTATAGTCCCCCTGCAATACAGCCCACGTGTGTGTGTGTGTGTGTGTGTGTGTGTGTGTGTGTGTGTGTGTGTGTGTGTGTGTCCTCTTTATGCAAACGAGCCTCTGCGGCAGCTGAATAAACATCTGCGGAACCGGGCACATTAAACATGTTTGCGCCAAGACGCGCAAACAGCGCAGCGAGTGTCCACCAACAGCGGCGGATTTGTTGGGATTTGCATCAACGCAAACATTTGCGCGCACTCCAGCGGAATTGTTTAAGGAGTCTGACGGAGAGCCACAGGTCTCACGTGAGACAGCTGCCGGCACGCACGCACGCACACACACAATGAAGCTGAAAAATATCAACATCAAACCCATGAAAAATCCAAATTTCTTCAATTATTTGCTCATAAATTAATATCATTTGAGTCACAAGAACAAATTACAGACAAAAATAGAACAAAAAAACATAATCAGGACCAAAAAGTTCTCAAGAAAATTATTCAAAATAAAGCTAAAGAACTAAATAACTCAAACAGGAAACACAACACTTTCTGGTGGTTTTTATTTTTGTTTGTTTGTTTGTCTCCCCCCCCAAACCACCCAGAACCGTTTTACAGAACTGTTACACAACTCTAACCTTCCTGTGGCTGATTATGAAGCAAACAGTTTGCGCTTGTTTGTTTACCACCTTTGGCCATCGAGTTTAAATTAAAAAATAAAAGCAAAAATCCAGCTCAGGAAATGACATGCTTAAAAATTAATCTGGAACAGTCACTTAAAAATGCAGCTTTTAAAAAGAAGTTTTAATGGCGAGCATAAAATAAACCGGCCAAAAGTCCAACTCTGTCTATACTGCAATAAATTGTGTCCATGTTTAGGAAAGCAACAAAACAAATGTGAGATTTAATTTGAGATTTTTGCGAATTTTTGGTCCTAACATTGATCCAATGACTAAATTTAAGGTTCCATTTTTTGAAAAAATAATTAATATGTATGTAGAAGTGCTCTAAAACCAAATCATTGTAATATATTTGCTTTCTCCAAACATCCTCCTGCTGAAGTTCATTGTAATCTGTGGTCTGAATATTCATGCACCAGAGTCAATGAGTGGATGGAGTTGGTTGGAGTTTGAAGGCCTCGACAGAGCTGCGGCTCCACCTCCAGGCTGCCTGAGTGGAGACCAGCGGAAAAACAAAAACAAAACAAAAAACAAAAACTCTGAAGAGTTCACAAGTTCAGCCGGCGATAAGAGTTTCCTCTTGTTCAGACGCCGGGAACATGTTTTAAATTCTCCATCGGCTCAGCTCGGGGTTCAACCGGGACGGGAAAGTATTAAAGCGGCTGTTTCGTAAGTGGCGCTGAACAGTTTCCACATAGTATCGCTGTTTGATAGTCAAGTTTTCCATCAGTTCTCACGGGTGGAAAGGGCTGAAAAATCAGAAGCGACGGCTGAAAAACATTCGCATGATAAGCGAGGAGGCAGTTTGAGTATCGGAGAGTGTGAGACTGTGTGAGTGCGAGTGTGAGTGTGTGAGTGCGAGTGTGTGTGTTTTAACCCGAGCTAAATGTTCCGACACCTCCGTGCACGACCTCAACGGGACGATCGATGGTGCCGTTGACCTTTTGGCCTTTACCCTCCCCACCCACACCCAGCGGGCGAGCCATCCCCTCCCCTCTCCACCCCCCCCGGATGCGGGCGGAGCTAGAAACTGTTGACATTTTGTTCACACTTGTCCAGCAGGTGAACCGGAACTGATGTGCCGGACCGCTTTGTGCCTGAGCGGCACGGCAGGCTGATGAGTATCTGGTGAGAGACGAGACGAGACAAGACGAGATAAAGACGGTGGGTGCGGCGACGAGAGCGGCCCTCTGATCCGCTGATCCTCCCCGTCGGACGCACAGATGCAGGTCGACGAGGCCTCGCCAGCCCAGCCAGGAGGCCTCGAGCGGCAGGGAGATGCACTGATAGAAGCCTGCATGGTGGAGCTCTGCTGGAGCATGAGGGGGTGGGCGGTAGGGGGGACAACAGCAGCCTGTGATTGGCTGTCCACCGTCACCAGACCTGGGCGTCTCCGTGCTCTGATTGGCCGACCCAGGCCACACGGAGGAGGATCAGATTTAACCTGCGAGGTCGATCCGGGGTCGAGCGTGATGGGTGGAGTCAAGGCCGCCGACAGGAAGTTGTCCAAATGTTTGCGTCAGTCGCTTCTGCTGGTTTTTGACACAACAGGATCCAAGGGTGCACGGCGGTGACCTTTGACCCGGCGATAAACGATGAAGCTTGACTTGATTTTGTGCAGCCTGCATTTGCAACCTGCTATGCAAACACTAATTAACGAGCTGTTGACCTCTGAGGGAGGTGACCTCACCACTGTTGACAATGGCAGTGGGTTCTAAACTCTGCAGTGGGTTCTAAACTCAGCTGTAGGTTCTAAACCCTGCTTTAGGTACAAAATCCTGCAGTTTAGGTACTAAACTCTGCAGTGGGTTCTAAACCCTGCTTTAGGTACAAAATCCTGCAGTTTAGGTACTAAACTCTGCAGTGGGTTCTAAACCCTGCTGTCGGTTCTAAACTCTGCTGTAGGTTCTAAACCCTGCAGTGGGTTCTAAACCCTGCTTTAGGTACTAAATCCTGCAGTTTAGGTACTAAACTCTGCAGTGGGTTCTAAACCCTTCAGTGGGTTCTAAACTCTGCAGTGGGTTCTAAACCCTGCTGTCGGTTCTAAACTCTGCTGTAGGTTCTAAACCTTGTGGTGGGTTTTAAACTCTGCAGCGTGTTCTAAACTCTGCAGTGGGTTCTAAACCCTCAAGCGGGTTCTAAACCCAGCAGCAGGTTCTAAACCCCTGCTGTAGGTTCAAAACCCTGCAGTGGGTTCGAAACCATGAAGTGGGATCTAAACCCTGCTGTAGGTGATATTTTTTCCTGACTTTCAGCACTGCCCCACCCCTTCCCCCCTCCCGTCCCGTCTCCTCCTGATGACATCACTTCCGTGTTCCTTGTCAATCAGGGGCGGCCTGGGAAGGTGATTTGAATGGACCTGCTATTATCTCATCTGGGAAGGATGCAAGCAGACGAGGGGGGAGTGGTTTGGGGGTTCGGTGGTAGGTGTTGTAAGGGTGGGGTGGTGGGGTAGTGGGGGGCTTTACAGTTGGCCTGCAGCCGTTTCCGTTTCCCTGCGGGGAGAAAAGCACCTTCGTCTCGGAACGTCAACAGTGAGCTGATGTGACACGCTGGTCACCTCCTCTTCCTCCTCCTCCTCCTCCCTCCATCCGCTCTGATGGCCGCTGATAAAGGTGTTGTCAGCACACAGGAAGACGGAGACGAGCAGATAAAACATTCCAACCTGTGTGATTACATCCACCCAGACTGAGGTAATATTGGATCAGCTGATCGAAAGCCGATCGCCACTTCTCAAACAACATTCACAGGAAACAAAAAGGGCTTCACAGGATTTAAAATACGGCCCACGCTGGTTTTGTTTGCGCAAAAACAGACAAAGGGCTGAGCTTGGAATCAGGTTTTGAGATCTTTTGTTTTTAATTTCTTAAAGGACGATTTAAGGACGAGATGAGAAGTGATGAGCCACAACAAACAGTTCAGTGTGATGCAGCCTGAAGGCAGCTGGTTCCAACGCTGCTTTAACTTTTGGCTTTATACCTAACACAACCCATGAAACCACAAAAGGACTATTTAACACACAACTAGAACTGTAATTAAGATACTGTTAAAAAACATGTATTTATAACATTGCATATTTACTTATTTCATAAACACAACTGATTATAATGAATGGTGCTTAAAATAAAAACACTTCAATTTCATTTTCCTATAAAAAAATAATATTACATAAATTGATTTTGTGATGTGTGATTCTCCACTGAGAAAAACCTTCATCTGAAGAGATTTCTTGTTGCTGCCTTCCTCGCTCGCTTTCACTGAAAACCCATCTGATTAGTTGTAATTATAAAATAATTCAATCTGTATTGAAAAAAAATATATAAATAATTCATTTGTAATTAATTAAATTGTTAATGAATCAAACATAATATTTAACTAATTGTGTACTTGACAAGTTATTTGTGCAATTATTTCCAATTAGTAGCACTTTTATTTAATCAATTGTGTATTCAAACAGAACTGATTGCCAGGCCAGCAGGGACTTCGCGCTCAGAGAGTTTCTCCCGGTGCGTTTATCTTTTCATTTTACCTGTTGGACTTGAAGAAAAGAACTCACAGCGTCTCTCAAGACTTGAACCCACAAGTCATGAAAAGGAGTCAAACCGTCGAGGATTTTATATAACTCAAGCAAAAAGAGTTGGTGACTGACTTGGAGAGCCAATCAGTGAGAGAGTTGAAGATGCGGTGAGTCACCGAGTGCCGACGTCAACGTCAACGAACTGAGACTGAAGCGTTTGTTTCCGCTGGTGTGAGGAGCCACTTCTCGCAGATCAGAGCAATAAACTGATGAAAACACACCGTTTGACCCTGAAGGCACCGTCTAATCAGAGGCATCATTAGAGGTGATCGGGCCTCTCCTTTTGCATGGAGACGAAGAGAGAGAGAAAAAAAACAACCAACCCCAGATCGCCCGGGCGGGCGGCGAGCGCTGCGGGCTCCACTCATTTCCAAACGCAAACAAGGCCGTTCCTGCTGCAGCTCCGTGTTAATACCGTTAATAAGCTGATCTGAGCGGGTCATCGAGAGAGGCGTGAGCAGCCAGGCTGTGTTTCAAACAGCAGCAGCAGCAGCAGCAGCAGCAGCAGCAGCAGCAGCAGCTGCTGGGGGGGCAACACATTTTAAATGAAGCATCACTATTTATGATTTCTTGTTCCTTTCTTTTCTTTTCAATGTTTTTTTTATGCGTTTCCCAAAGCTGACATAATTGCTCAAAGGGTAAGCGAGAAGAGCGCGCGGTCTCCCGCACGATGAGGAGGGGAGACGTTCCACTGTTTGCATGTCAAAAGGCGAGTGTGCGTGTGTGTGTGTGTAGGCCACGGGAGAGACGGCAGGAAGTGGCGCTCGCCTGTTAAGCAATTTTGCAGCTTTTATGCGAGCCGTCAAGTCAAACAATGGCGGATGACGCGGCCTTGGTGGGTGAATTATGAACGTGTCAGGAGACACTGAAGGCAGCGACAGACGCCACTTAGCCGCCGCTGCAGCGCTGTGACTGTATCATCGGGGGCTCGGGGGGGGGGGTTTGGGGGGGAAGAGGGGTGGATTCTGATGTTTACATAACAGAAGTATTAGTATCAGTCAAAAATGTAATTCCTTTCACCCGTCCCTCTCGCAGCGGATTGACTCCCCCCCACCCCAAAAAAAAAAAAAACGACCGAAAATGATTTTTTTTTTTCTTCTTGAGCTGACAAAACAAGTAAAGGGGGTGAGGAGGGGTGAGGAAGGGGGGTAGAAAAGCATCCTCGCTGATCTTCTGTCCATTTCCAACATCGCTTCTTGTATGTGTGTATATATATGTTTTTTTTTTTTTTTTTGGGGTTAGGAAATCCTCTTTGAATGCAAAATAAATAGATTAGGATACAGTGAGGGATTAGGGCTCGCGCGCTGCTGTCAGATTAGCGGGTGAGCGCCGCGCCGACAGCTGACAGGCCGTGGCTGCTGTTCAGGAAAGAGGCTCCGCTCGGCGCCGCTGTAAAAGACGCCGCTTGGCTCCCGTTCATGAATTTAAAAAAAAACTGCGGCCTCGTAATCTCGGCCGACGCACACGCACGTATGTGCACGCACGCACGCACAAGGGGGCCTGGATGGACCTGCGACGAGAGCGCAGCAGCAGTCTTTTTTAAGAAACTATGTTTATTTGTATATTTGTTTGTTTCATTTTTCGTTTATTTTCTGGGTGGGTGTCGGGTTTGACGGTGAGGTTTGAAACATTTTTAACTGTCGTGTTTTTAACAGGCGGAGCTCAGTGTCACTGTGTTACAATACGTTTGGAGTTTATCAAGAAAAACAACAAATGCAATAATCTGCACCAACTGCTCAGAGTTAAGACACTAACGGGTTCAGGAGGCTGCTTCAAGGATCCAACCGTCCAAACATTCACACAAGACTCTTCGGAAGGGGACGGAAACAAAGGTGGTGCCAGCACCTGGATTGGTCCGGTTATCAGGTGTCGGTGCTGTTTGTGACATCACAAAGAGCCGATTTCTAGAGTTGCGAGTCTTTGACACAAGCACACACACAGAAAAAAAGAAAAAACAGGGAATTTGCACAATATTGGATGATTTTTGTTTTTTTTTTACGTTCAAACCTGAAAGAAAAACAGCAACACAACAGGTCCTGTTTCGTCCTGCACAAAGACAAACGTGCTTTGTTGTTTTGCAGCTGACGCTGCACACGGCACTGGCAGGTTGCCGGTAGCAGGTTGTTTCCTCCCAGAGTCCCACAGGGATTAATAAAGAGCTCTCATGGCTCACTTTGTTTGCTCACACCCGTCCTAAATGGACCACGTGGAGCATCTCGGCCTGTTGGGCTTCCTGGGGAGAGAGAGAGAGAGAGAGAGAGAGTGAGAGAGAGAGAAGTTGGACTTTTGGTGGCCAGCAGGTGGAGCTCTAAGGGACGTTGCAAGTGGACAGATTCAAAAATAAATAGTGCCAAATTTTTCTTTTACAACAAACAGCGCTTTTACACAAGGGACGATCTGGCCCAGGGGTGGGCCAACTTTTTGACTGGTGGCCACAATGGGTGGTAAAATTTGACAGAGGGGGCGGAGCAGCAGCAGATGGATGGAGTGTTTTGGTGACCCACCTCATCAAAAAATAATATACCATGGAATACGTAGAAAATGTGTGCTCTAATGTACCACAGCAAAGTTCCAACAAAATCAGTGTCTTTGGAGCCCCACGGTATTTAGGTCTTTATTAAAATGACTCTTATAACACTGAAAAATGGATGAAATACAGCTATTGACTGACTGACTATTAATATAATTTCTTCAAGTTCGGCAGGATTAACGGGCCACATATGGCCCCCGGGCCGTAGTTTGCCCATGCCTGATCTGGCCTGATTGACAGAACATCTTAATTCATCATTCATATACATATATTTATAAATATTTAAAAAATTGTGGCTCAGTTGACTTACCGTTGTGTTTTCTCTGTCACCTTCGCTTCTTGTTCCTGCAGAGCAGAGAGACGGCGGAGGAAGTTAGACGTTCTGCAAACCAGCCGTGACACTTTAAACATGTACGACGAGCAAGGACGTTAGCCATGCATAATTGCACACAGCAGCTAAAGGGCACGTGTGCGCTTTGCAGACACACTCACACACTGCAAACGCCTGAGCAGGTTACACGCTCGCTCAGCGGCACTGACACGTCGCCTTCCGCCGCGTCTTGATGAGACTAAACTGTTGTCAATCGCGGCCATCGCTCTGAGCCTGCGTTAATAAGGTTATGATTGACATTAAAACCCCAGCTTGCCTTATACAGATATTAAAAGGAAAAAAAGCAGATGCAAATCCCCCCACCCCCATCTTCCATCCTCCCCTGTAGCCTACAGTCCGGATTATCAAATGTCAGAGTGATTAGATAGAAAGACAATCGCTAATCATCCAGTAAAAAAAAAGGACTTATGAAAAGGTGGAGAGAGCAGGAAGTGGGAGAAGAGGAAGTTGCAAGAGGAGATGTTTTCTTAATGGCTGTTTTCCCTAAATGACCTGTTAGTCATCTCCGACATCTGAGACCGGGTTGGGAGGAAGGTGGAGGGTGGAGGGTGTGGGGTTTTGGGGGAGGGAGCACTCAGGCTGCATTCAGAGCGCAGGACAGGGCGGATGTCACCAGGGAGTTGTCACAGGGCTTAAAATGTGACCTGAAACCAACGTCCTGAACACAGTGAGAGTTAATGTGACAGGCCTTAAAACGTCAAACTGGAGCGAATGCATTAAGTAATGACAACCCTGCCAATTCACCATTTCGATGGATAGAAGTCAAGGGGAGAGAGAAAAATATATACTTGGTTCAAGGCTGGATGTGTGTTAGGGTTGGGGTTGTGGTAGGGGTAGGGTTGTGGTTGTGGGAGGGTTGGTGCTAACCCTAAACAAACCAAACCCTAACCCCAACTCATAACAATAAACAACCGTAACCCTAATTTCAGCCTTAAACGTAACCCTAACACCACGCAAGTCTATGAGGGTCAAAAGTCAACTTTGTCCTAGAGACATGGGGCCACTTGCTTTTTCATCAGGAGCCCCTAAGAAGCGCCCACATCAAATTTGAGGCTTCTAGTACTTGAGGAACCTTGAAACCCTAACCCTATTTTCAGCTAACCCTAACCCTAACCCTAGTTTCAGCCTTATGGTTAACCCTAATTCAATGCAAGTCTATGGGGTGAAATTTCAACTTTGTCCGAGAGACATGGGGCCACTTGCTTTTTCATCAGGAGCCCCCAAGAAGCGCCCACATCAAATTTGAGGCTTCTAGTACTTGAGGAACCTTGAAACCCTAACCCTATTTTCAGCTAACCCTAACCCTAACCCTAGTTTCAGCCTTATGGTGAACCCTAATTCAATGCAAGTCTATGGGGTGAAATTTCAACTTTGTCCAAGAGACATGGGGCCACTTGCTGCTTCATCAGGAGCCCCCAAGAAGCGCCCACATCAAATTTGAGGCTTCTAGTACTTGAGGAACCTTGAAACCCTAACCCTATTTTCAGCTAACCCTAACCCTAACCCTAGTTTCAGCCTTATGGTGAACCCTAATTCAATGCAAGTCTATGGGGTGAAATTTCAACTTTGTCCTAGAGACATGGGGCCACTTGCTTTTTCATCAGGAGCCCCCAAGAAGCGCCCACATGAAATTTGAGGCTTCTAGTACTTGAGGAACCTTGAAACCCTAACCCTATTTTCAGCTAACCCTAACCCTAACCCTAGTTTCAGCCTTATGGTGAACCCTAATTCAATGCAAGTCTATGGGGTGAAATTTCAACTTTGTCCGAGAGACATGGGGCCACTTGCTTTTTCATCAGGAGCCCCAAGAAGCGCCCACATCAAATTTGAGGCTTCTAGTACTTGAGGAACCTTGAAACCCTAACCCTATTTTCAGCTAACCCTAACCCTAACCCTAGTTTCAGCCTTATGGTGAACCCTAATTCAATGCAAGTCTATGGGGTGAAATTTCAACTTTGTCCTAGAGACATGGGGCCACTTGCTTTTTCATCAGGAGCCCCCAAGAAGCGCCCACATCAAATTTGAGGCTTCTAGTACTTGAGGAACCTTGAAACCCTAACCCTATTTTCAGCTAACCCTAACCCTAACCCTAGTTTCAGCCTTATGGTTAACCCTAATTCAATGCAAGTCTATGGGGTGAAATTTCAACTTTGTCCGAGAGACATGGGGCCACTTGCTTTTTCATCAGGAGCCCCCAAGAAGCGCCCACATCAAATTTGAGGCTTCTAGTACTTGAGGAACCTTGAAACCCTAACCCTATTTTCAGCTAACCCTAACCCTAACCCTAGTTTCAGCCTTATGGTGAACCCTAATTCAATGCAAGTCTATGGGGTGAAATTTCAACTTTGTCCTAGAGACATGGGGCCACTTGCTTTTTCATCAGGAGCCCCCAAGAAGCGCCCACATGAAATTTGAGGCTTCTAGTACTTGAGGAACCTTGAAACCCTAACCCTATTTTCAGCTAACCCAAACCCTAACCCTAGTTTCAGCCTTATGGTGAACCCTAATTCAATGCAAGTCTATGGGGTGAAATTTCAACTTTGTCCTAGAGACATGGGGCCACTTGCTGCTTCATCAGGAGCCCCCAAGAAGCGCCCACATGAAATTTGAGGCTTCTAGTACTTGAGGAACCTTGAAACCCTAACCCTAATTTCAGCCTTAACCCTAACCCTTAATGCCATGAAAGTCGATGGGGTCAAATTTCAACTTTGTCCTAGAGACATGGGGCCACTTGCTTTTTCATCAGGAGCCCCCAAGAAGCGCCCACATCAAATTTGAGGCTTCTAGTACTTGAGGAACCTTGAAACCCTAACCCTATTTTCAGCTAACCCTAACCCTAACCCTAGTTTCAGCCTTATGGTGAACCCTAATTCAATGCAAGTCTATGGGGTGAAATTTCAACTTTGTCCTAGAGACATGGGGCCACTTGCTTTTTCATCAGGAGCCCCAAGAAGCACCCACATCAAATTTGAGGCTTCTGGTACTTGAGGAACCTTGAAACCCTAACCCTATTTTTAACCCTAACCCTAACCCTAGTTTCAGCCTTATGGTGAACCCTAATTCAATGCAAGTCTATAGGGTGAAATTTCAACTTTGTCCTAGAGACATGGGGCCACTTGCTTTTTCATCAGGAGCCCCAAGAAGCGCCCACATCAAATTTGAGGCTTCTAGTACTTGAGGAACCTTGAAACCCTAACCCTATTTTCAGCTAACCCTAACCCTAACCCTAGTTTCAGCCTTATGGTGAACCCTAATTCAATGCAAGTCTATGGGGTGAAATTTCAACTTTGTCCTAGAGACATGGGGCCACTTGATTTTCATCAGGAGCCCCCAAGAAGCGCCCACATCAAATTTGAGGCTTCTAGTACTTGAGGAACTTTGAAACCCTAACCCTATTTTCAGCTAACCCTAACCCTAACCCTAGTTTCAGCCTTATGGTGAACCCTAATTCAATGCAAGTCTATGGGGTGAAATTTCAACTTTGTCCTAGAGACATGGGGCCACTTGCTTTTTCATCAGGAGCCCCAAGAAGCGCCCACATGAAATTTGAGGCTTCTAGTACTTGAGGAACCTTGAAACCCTAAACCTAATTTTTCAGCCTTTAACCCTAACCCTAATTCAATGCAAGTCTATGGGGTGAAATTTCAACTTTGTCCTAGAGACATGGGGCCACTTGCTTTTTCATCAGGAGCCCCCAAGAAGCGCCCACATCAAATTTGAGGCTTCTAGTACTTGAGGAACCTTGAAACACTAACCCTATTTTCAGCTAACCCTAACCCTAACCCTAGTTTCAGCCTTATGGTCAACCCTAATTCAATGCAAGTCTATGGGGTGAAATTTCAACTTTGTCCTAGAGACATGGGGCCACTTGCTTTTTCATCAGGAGCCCCAAGAAGCGCCCACATCAAATTTGAGGCTTCTAGTACTTGAGGAACCTTGAAACCCTAACCCTATTTTCAGCTAACCCTAACCCTAACCCTAGTTTCAGCCTTATGGTTAACCCTAATTCAATGCAAGTCTATGGGGTGAAATTTCAACTTTGTCCTAGAGACATGGGGCCACTTGCCTTTTCATCAGGAGCCCCCAAGAAGCGCCCACATCAAATTTGAGGCTTCTGGTACTTGAGGAACCTTGAAACCCTAACCCTATTTTCAGCTAACCCTAACCCTAGTTTCAGCCTTATGGTTAACCCTAATTCAATGCAAGTCTATGGGGTGAAATTTCAACTTTGTCCGAGAGACATGGGGCCACTTGCTTTTTCATCAGGAGCCCCCAAGAAGCGCCCACATCAAATTTGAGGCTTCTAGTACTTGAGGAACCTTGAAACCCTAACCCTAATTTCAGCCTTAACCCTAACCCTAATGCCATGCAAGTCTATGGGGTGAAATTTCAACTTTGTCCTAGAGACATGGGGCCACTTGCTTTTTCATCAGGAGCCCCCAAGAAGCGCCCACATGAAATTTGAGGCTTCTAGTACTTGAGGAACCTTGAAACCCTAACCCTATTTTCAGCTAACCCTAACCCTAACCCTATTTTCAGCCTTATGGTTAACCCTAATTCAATGCAAATCTATGGGGTGAAATTTCAACTTTGTCCGAGAGACATGGAGCCACTTGCTTTTTCATCAGGAGCCCCCAAGAAGCGCCCACATCAAATTTGAGGCTTCTAGTACTTGAGGAACCTTGAAACCCTAACCCTATTTTCAGCTAACCCTAACCCTAGTTTCAGCCTTATGGTTAACCCTAATTCAATGCAAGTATATGGGGTCAAAGGTCAACTTTGTCCTAGAGACATGGGGCCTCTTGCTGCTTCATCAGGATCCCTCAAGAAGCGCCCACGCCAAATTTGGGGCTTCTAGCACTTGAGGAACCCCGAAATCCTAACCCTAATTCCAGCCTTAACCCTAACCCTAATTTCAGCCTTAACCCTAACCCTAATGCCATACAAGTCCATGGGGTCAAAGGTCAACTTTGTCCTAGAGACATGGGGCCACTTGCTGCTTCATCAGGAGCCCCAAGAAGCACCCACAACAAATTTGGGGCTTCTAGTACTTGAGGAACCTTGAAACCCTAACCCTAATTTCAGCCTTAACCCTAACCCTAATGCCATGCAAGTCGATGGGGTCAAATTTCAACTTTGTCCTAGAGACATGGGGCCACTTGCTGCTTCATCAGGAGCTCCCAAGAAGTGCCCACGCCAAATTTGGGGCTTCTAGCGCATGAGGAAACTGACAGCTGCAAAGTCAAGGGTATAGAAGCACATAAGTATCTCAACATAGAAACACACTGGATTTTTTAAAGTAAGGTTGCTTCGAGTGAGAATTGAACCCAGGTCACTCTCAACACAACCAACAGTTTAGAGTTAGGGTTTAGCCCACAGAGTTATGCATTCCTCTTGATTGAGGAGGTAGATAAGAACTCCAATCATGCGTAGAATAGGTAGAGGGTAAATTCGCCTTTCCACAATAAGTAATCAAAATGGAAATCCGCAAACAGGGTCCCTCCTTGATTTTTTTGTCAATCTCCAAATCCACTGCAAGAGATCTTCATGAGGCCATCCTACTTGTAAGTAAGGATGGCCTGATGAAGTAAGGACGGCCTTATGGTGAACAACACTGACTCCCAGTGACACAGCGGTAAAGAGAACAAAGTCTCAACAAAATCAGAAAAAAGCCCAACTCTAATCTCAACCCTTACCCCAATCCTAACCCCATGAACTCTAATTTATCAGATTGTCAGAGCAGTGACCATCAGGCTGAACTCTACTTATCTCTATTTACTCATTCATACAACGAGGAACAAAAATCTTCACGTGTTTCTATCTACAGATCACCTCTTCTAAGACACAACACACAAGATAGCAATGCAAACACACACACACACACACACACACACACACACACACACACACACACACACACACACACACACACACACACACACACACTGACCTGCTTGTCTCAGTGTCCTGAGCCAGTCAGTGCTCACCATCACAGGGATGCTCTCGTCCTCTGGTCTCCTCTGATTGGCTGGTCCATCAGCGCTGGAGAGGACGAGAAGCCGCCAGTCACAGTCAGTTCCAACTGACCAGATTTAGACATCAGGTAAAATTGTTGGAATTGACACGTATTTAGTACATTTTGCTGACAGTAATCTTCCCATCAGCAGAAACTCTCCTTGTCACTCAGTATGAGAACCAATACTGATCTTATTTCATTTTTATTTTTTTTTTAATGGGGAAGTAAAACAACCGATGGAAATTTAGGAGTAAACATTCGGACCATCTTCTGGGCAACCAGGAAGTCTAATAAGGTCCTGCACCAGTTAGGTGTCGGTATAATGTGGTCATGACCCATAAATCATAATTTTGACAAAACGTTTGAAGTATTTGAAGCCTGATATGTAACACAACAGAGAATAAATGACTGACTGCACCACAAATCCAAGTCAATGCAGAATCTTATTTTAATAAAACTGTGTCTTTTCAGAAATTGTAGTGATTAATTCAGACACAAACTGACATCTCTCCATTTGAAGTTTGGCCACTTTTAAACTGAATTGGGCCAAAACTAAGTAAAAAAGAAAAGAAAAAAGAAAACTACACAAAAAAACACAACAACAATAAAAACCCAACACTCTGACATCTTCACTCCTGTGACCTAACGAGTGCGACAGTCCAACAGCCATCAAAGGAACGTTGGGTCGCGTCCCAGATTCCTGCCTGGTTCTCGCTCTCGTCTCCCGACACAGAGTCGGATTTGGTTGGATCTGGGTGATTGTGCTCACCTCCCTCTCGTCCTCATCTCCCTCTCTACCTCTTCTTCCTTCTCCCTCTCCTCCACCTCCTGCTCCCCCTTTCCTCCCCCTTTCTTCCTCCTCCTCTTCCTCCCTGTCCTCCTCCTCTTCCTCCCTGTCCTTCTCTTCTTTCTCCTCCTCCACCTCCTCCTCCTCCTCCTCACCCCTCTCTGCCACCTCCTCCTCCTCCTTCTCCTCCTGCTCTCTGCTCTTTTCTGGGCGAGCCAAGCGGGAGAACGCCGCCTGCGCCACAATGGCCGCCCTGCTCCATCTCGGCTAAGCTGTCACTGGCTTCCCATGAAAAAGAATGAAACTTCATCGGAGACCAGATTACAACAAAAAGAGAGAGAAAGAGAAAGGGCTCGGTGGTGGTGGTGGGGGAGCGGGAGGGGCGTTGTGATGTATAAAAAAAGAAGAAAAAAGAAAGAATGTTCTAAAAGGAGGCGTGTGTGCGTGTGTGTGTGTGTGTGTGTGCGTGTGTTATCTTCGGGGAGGTTTGGCCGACGTGCCTCCTCAGCCTCCGTCACTGGTGCAGGGGAAGACCTGCAGTGGTGCAAGCCAGCAGGCTTCCGGCTGCCAAATCGCCCTCACCCTCTTTACCACTCTTTCCCCCCCCTCCTTGTTTTTTATACCACTTTTTTTTATTTATTTAAAGAGCTTAAGACACAGAGCATCTCTCTCTCTCTCTCTCTTCCTCCTTCCCCTTTCTCTCTCTGTCTCTCCGTCTCCCTGGACCCCGGCTTGTTTAAATTGGCTGATAGGAAGGGATTTGGGGATGGGTGGAGGAGGAGGCGGGGGGGCAGAGAGGAAAGAGTTGGGTCGGGGGGGGGCACGCAGTCATCAGCGTTACAGTCAAACAGCCGTGAAAAGCCTCCGAGGGTGAAAAGAGTGAGAGCGCTGCGAGGTTGTTGTTGTTTTTTAAAAATACATCTAATATGCACAAATCCCATATAAATACTTCAGTGCGTTAGTTGGGCTACGGCGTGGAACTGCCCCGCCGCCACTTCCTGTCCCCGCCGCCACTTCCTGCCCCAATAATAGAGACATGGACGGCTGTATTTGTGTTTATCTGTTGAGGGATGATGCTTCTCCGCGGCTCTTTAGTCTCACTGTCTCAATGCGTCAGTCATGTAGACTAGTGACTGTGTGTGTGTGTGTGTGTGTGTGTGTGTGTGTGTGTGTGTGTGTGTGTGTGTGTGTGTGTGTCAGTAAAACTGTGTGGTTTTTCAGCACTCTGTGCCGCTGAAGCGTGATTTCAAGAAAAAAGCAGAGTTTTAAACGTGGCCCCGGGTTCAAGTATTAGGAAGTCTGCCAGTCGGGCTGCAACCGGGTCCTTTTATTTTGTCTTTTTGTTGAACCAGTGACTTTGGTGTCACTGGTACAGATCACATGAAAACAACAGAGAATCTGTGAGGGTCAGTGGCGGATAAATGGGCCTTAAAAGTCGTAGATTCTGACCGTTTTAAGATCAATGTTTTCCCTCTTCGACTCCATTGGCTCAGTACATGATTCATTATCCAAAATGTGGTGTATTTAGCCCGATCTTTGCAGCTTGTAACCTGGCCGGGGTGGTTGGTGTGAGCCTGAACAGCTGCAGCGTGCACTGAGGAGCTCCTCAGTCGTCTCCGGGGAGAACGACGTCTTCTGCGACTGTTTGTAGGGCAAATAATCAACTGTGCACAAGTTCCACACTTCAGACAAAGTAAACTTGTTTACCCTGCGCCGAGGCAGGTTTGAAGACGTACCTGACGAGCGTGATGACAACCAGATGAGACACGAACACACATGCACACACACACACAGATGCGAAAACTCACTGCATTGTGGGAGTTCCCGGGTACGAAGGTCCTGTTTCGCTCTGGTTGCCCTCCGTCTGTCTTTGCTCCAGGCTGGAACCACTGAAGTGAGTGTTCCTGCTTCTCACAGGATCTTCTATAAGACACACACACACACACACACACACACACACACACACACACAGTTCTAAAGTTGAGCATCAATTTTCAGAGGATGTGTTTGCATAATAATCAGTTTTTACTTTCTTTCGGTTGCTGTATGTGGTGCAGAAGGTGCAGAATTTGCATCTCTTTGCCTGGAATGAGATTCACAGACAGCTGCTTGCCAGCTTTTACATTCTCGCTTTTCCTTCAATTTGTCATCCACCTTCTTGCTGCATGTTCTTTTTCGTTCCGCCTCACCCCCGAACGCTTCAGCACCTCCGTGGGACGGGACACGCCGGCCCGCCACGTTTACCGGCGCCAACTAGTGGCGGCACCTTGTCTGCGCCGTATTCTCAGCCCTGTAATCTTTCATATCTGCGCGCTTTGTGTCAGCGGGCTGGAGGCTTTTGGCAAATTTGGGCGTCACGCTTCGACAATCCCCGTCTCCGACGAACACGTCATGCCAGTGAAGTTTGTGAATGTCGACGAGGAAGTCAAACAGCAGCGGAGGGGCTTCCTTTTTCTTTTTTTCTCCTTTTTTTGGGAGCCAGAAGAGAGACGGAGCCGAGAGGAGGACGCGAAAACACACACTGGGCTTCTTCTTCTTTTTGTTTTTTTTCTCCTCCTCCTTTTCTCCTTTAACACACACCGGAGCTAACAGGCTTTCAGCGTAACGACCGAGGAAGCGGAGAGGAGGAGGTTGGAGAAGGTGGAGGGGGAGGAGGAGGAGGAGAACTGGATCTCCAGATAAAGCTCTTGTCTCTCTGCCCATTCAGAGGCCCCGCAGTCACATCAGCCGCTCGTCGTGAGGGGGAGAGCGAAGCGTCGGGCGAAGCAACTTGGCTTCTCCCTCTTGGCAAGAAACAAAAACCAAAAAAACACACACAAAAAAATGCCACTCCGCAGAAAGAGGAGGAGGAAATAAAAAAGGGAGACGGAGGGGAAGAGAAAGGATCTTTCGCTCACACTCGTTCGCCACTCAGCCTCTCACAATGCCACCGTATCTCCCCGAATCGACACACTTGTCAGCCAGGCGGCTCAGAGCCATCTCCGATGCCGACGCGATGAAAGGGAGGAACCGTTCCTAAGCCCCCCAACGCATGCGTGTGTGCCCCCCTTCACCACCACCACCATTGTTGCGTTTACACGCAACAGACGAGCAGCGCGCCGTTTCCTCGGCAGGGTTTAGAATAGATAAAAACGACAAGAACGTGTGCGTGGAAATTGCGCCTCCTCCCGTTGTCAACGCGATGCCCGGACGAAGAGCGAACTGCACGTCTGCGATTGAGTCATCTCGCAAAAAAAATAAACAGATAAACAAGAGAGAAATGATCCCAACAATAGAAGGAAGGTTTTCAAATAGCAATTCCGATGCTAATCGAAAACGATTCAAAAGAAAACTTAAAAAGTTCTGGCCTGGATCAGCTAATTTCACAGACGCTTCCCAGATAAAAATGATGCTTTTAATCAAAGGCCGCAATGAAGCATAAAACCGCCGGCTTAAAAACAACACTTGCAGACCAAGTGCAGCCTGAATACGCTGGCCCACCCATGGCTGTATTATAAGAACTGGATACCGGACTGGCAATATGGCGGTTCGCTGATTTTTCCCAGTAGCTACTCGAGGTACTGCATCAAAAAAATCCCATGGGCCCAAAAAAGCATTTATCCGCAATACAAAAATAAACGCCTTTAAAACATCTGACAGAACGACTGTGACCTGAAATGCGATTCATAGCAAATCTTTCTGTTGTAGATTTTTCAGTTATGGTGTTTTAGCTGTTTAAAAGCAATGCAAAAGGCCAGAAAATCACCAGTAAAGAGTTTATTCCCAGCGTGACATCACAACGTCGTACGGGCTGCTGTGTCTCAGCTCATTCTGATTGGCTGCGTCCTGACGTGTCTGTAAGTGACGTTCTCCAGAATCGTTCTGATTGACCAGATAGATCGTGTGAGTTACAGAAAATCCGAAATCACCCCAGTCCGACTCGGTGGCATGGACGGTGGCCCATGGAACGACGGCCTGTTAGTTTTTAACTAAAAACAGAGTTTTGATTGATTTTTGAGAGGCGGTGGAGTAGCAGCTCTGCTTCTGAGAGCTGCCTGTTTATGCAGGGTGTGTGTGAAGCGTGCGTGAGGTGTGTGATGTATGAGTCGGCCGCCCGCTGCAGGGGGAAAATGCGCTTCTCCTGATCAAACCCGCTGTGTTTTTTCTCCCAAATTTTCAGTTTAACTGTATATTCCAAATAGTTGTAAACGGGGAACTGCTGTGTCTGTGTGTCACACAAACACACACACGCAAAAGGTAAAAAAGGCACACATATTGACACAAACACAGGTGCCTCGGAGGGCGGCGCGGTCCCGGACTGGACCTGCGGCGGAGGGCAAACAGTTTTGAGGCTGCAAACTGAAGGAAAAAAAGATGTGTCTATTTTAGCAGTGTGGGAACAGGTTAAGTCTGCGCTTTAGTCAAAGTGGAAGGATGAAGACAAATAACACAAACAGACGAGACGAGCAGCATCTCCTAAACAGATGTTGTGTAAATGTACCTGCAGATTGTGTTTGTCTTGCAGAAGGCAGCTTTTACCCTCAGAGTCTAATGCGCCTTCAGAGCCTGCAGTGATAACTGACTCACTCCTCCACCCTCCCAGCCAAGTTTGTTTTTTGTTTGTTTTCTTTCATGACTACTGAAAGGACGATAAACAACGACATCGTCAGTTTGGAAAATGCCAAAAATAAACATGGGAGCAAACGGAGAGTCAAATGCAAGATAACAAGCTTTGCAAAAAACTCTCATTCGTAACCTCATAGCTTAACAAATAAAAATAAATACATTAAAATCATGCATTTGAAGAGAATATTCAGGTGGAAGGGCGACCGTTTTATTGACGAAATGGACAAAGTGAAATTAAGCTAACTTTCTAGGATAGTTACATAGGACAAAGATTTATTATTGTTTTATTGCTGGATCTACTCAGTTCAGAGTTGCAGTCGTTCTAAATAAATCTGATTGAGTGTGAGACGACTGTCGAGATTAAAGACGACCAAACAAATTGTATTTAAACATGGGATAAATTTTGTGTGTTTATGAGCCGTTGGCCCGTTGAAGCGTGTTCTTTCGGAAACTCTTAATCCGAAAGACAATGAGTGACAAAAGCAACATAGCCGAGTCAAGAGTACATGACTTTGGCTAAGGGTTGTGTGTTTTTGAGTGTGTGAATGTGTGTGTGTGTGTGTGTGTGTGTTAGATGCTCACTGGAGTTGTTTCGTAGGCTGGGATTAGTTTGTTCTGGTGTGAACTGGCCTGTTGGGCCTCGTCACAAACGTAAAAGGTTCTCCAGACTTGCAAACGTGCATGTGCACGGCATGGGGACACAAATGTATAAAGTTTTGTTTTCGCTGTAAAATTTTGAATGATTGTTCAAAATTTCAACATCAAATTTCAATTACAAACACTTTGGTTTTTGCCTTTTTGTTTGTCTGGGTTTTATTTTAAACTCCACTGGTTAAAAAGTTGCGTTAACGTTTTTATGATTTTTATCATATTCTGCCTTTCTTTGTTCTTTGTTTTGTTGGCTTAAAATGAGTTTCAACAGCGAAAGGCGCAAATAAAGGGACGCGTTGCAAAAGTAATTATATATTTTTTTCTTCACTGGTGAAATAAAAAAATTGGTACTATTCTTTTCATCTTTGCTTTGTTTTTTTTTTACCCCCCTCCTCCCCCAACGATTTCTTCTTTCCCTGCTGTCATCACTCCTTTCTTTATCTCTCCTTCCTGTCCCTGCCTCTCCTCTCTCCTCCTCCTCCTCCTCCTCCTCCTCCTCCTCCACACAGCCGCAGTCCAAGGATAGGACAGGCTGCAGGTGATGGAGGCAAATCATCGAGGACATAATTAAGAGGCTTACGAGGAGGAGAGTGCGTGTTAGGCATCGCGTTAGAGGAGAAGGAGGAGGAGGAGGAGGAGGAAGAAGAAAAAAACTAGCAGGATGCAAACGGGCCTCATAGTCACACAAACGCTCATTTTCATTCACAGACAAACACGCAGACACTCAGCCTGCGGGCCGTGACCTTATACGGTGGAGTTAAATACCTCTCTCTCTTCACACACACGCGCATGCACACACACACATGCGCTGTCAAGCACGCTGCCTTCTGGTGTCTTATAAGCACCAATGAAGGACTCATCAGACATGTTCATCTAGTTTCCCCACAAATTTGAATGTTTTCTGTTCACCCATTGGCCCTTGAAGCCTCTGTGAGGGATTGTGTGTGTGTGTGTGTGTGTGTGTGTGTTTGCGTGTGTAATCAGGAACTGGGCCTGATCCCCTCTGGTATGTGCTGTGGGGAGTGTTAGTCAAAGGGCAGCACCGCAGCCTGAAATAATGACAAAAAAAGGCCCTTCGCCGGCTTTCCTGTTGTTGGAAAAAACACAAAAAAAACTCTTTGGTGAAATCTGTTTAATTGCTCTGAAATTAAAGACTTTTCTAAGACATATTTTCAGGTTTAATCTCATTTGCGGGATGAAACAACAGTCAAACGTCTGCCGGGCGAGCAAAGCGAAACACTTTGACCAGTTCTTTAACTTTACAAACAGCTATTTTTTGGGGAGCGGATTCAAGACATCACTTTTTTCCATCAACACCACGAGATGTTATCACACTCGCAATTTTACATGACATTTACCTGGTCAAACACCGTCTGATTTGATTCTTATTTGTGCTATTAAACACGGGGGTGGAGAGCCTGCGGGTGGGGGAGGGGCTGGGTCATCACGGATCCGCCTCACGTTTTCAGATGTGGCCAAGAAATAACGAGTCACGTTTGGTATGTGTGTGTGTGTGTGTGTGTGTGTGTTTTTTTGGTCGCCGGACATTCTGATTATTTTCTTACCGCTGGCTGCGACGGCCTGGGCTTGGATTTCATTAGCTTTCCTCTTGGCCACGTCCGCCAACACCACCTCGCCCTTATCGCCGGCAACATAATGGAGGTCCTTTGAAGGTAATGCAAGAAAGAAAGAAACGTGAGCGTTAATCTAAAATGAATCTAGACCTCGACGACAATAGTTTTTTTTTTTTTGGAGGTGTGTATGTGTGTGTGTGTGTGTGTGTGTGTGTGGGTGGGGGGGGGGTGGTGGAAGAAGAAGAAGAAACAGATGAAATGACGGAAAAAAGAGGATCCGTTTGAAGGCAAACATCAGAAAGAGGAGCGTTCCTCCAAAAACTTTGAAATCAACCGCTCTCTCTCACACACACACACACACACACACACACACACACACACACACACACACACACACACACCTCATCTCTTCCGCTTTTTTGAACTAGGGGAGGATGTTATCTGCCACATTTCAAAAGTGGGAGAGGAGGCGAGCGACTGTTCACCTTTCACAAGCGTCGGTATTTCTCTCTTTATGGGGAAAAAAAATAAAATCTCCTCCAGCCGAGCACATCGCTGCCCCAGCCCAGAGCCCAGAGCCCAGAGCCCAGAGCCCAGAGCCCAGAGCCCAGAGCCCAGAGCCCAGAGCCCAGAGCTGGAACGCTGGACTCAGCCAGTGGACTCAGCCGCTGGCCTCTCTTGTTAGTCTCACAGGGACCACAACCGCAGGTCACTGTGCTAAACCATGTCTTCTAAAGACAGCGGCCACGACTCAACATGAGCACTTCAGCTGTTGGCTGAAAAAACAAAGTTTAAAAAAGGGGCATACAATTTTTATTTAAATCTGTTTCATATTGTTATTGAGTTGTTTTTTTTATTTGAAATTCGATTTTGCATGTGTGCAATGAAGTTATTCATTGTATAGTATTAAGCTTTGCTTGATCCATATTAAGGTTTAGACAAAACTTGTTTGGGTCCATATAAAAAGGTTCACTGTTATATCTGGAGGAAGATTTTTTAAATAAATATGTCCAAGTTTTATAATTTGGCTCCACTGTGTATTTGAGTTTGACACCCCTGTTCAAAAGGGTTCAACCTGTTGCCAAGGCGAGGGGGCCACAAACAGCAACAACACAACAACAAAAATATCAACATATCAAAATCAATTTGATTGATTGAAATTTTTGATAAATAAGTTGCATATCGATTGATTTTTATATATTTCTTGTTATCAATGTAATTACTCCATAGTATTCATAGCACTTTTTGTATTGTTTTTCGTGCTGCAACAGCTTAGTTAAAGTCAATAAAGTAAATTCTATTCTATTCTATTCTGAAAATGATTTCTTTAAAAAAAAAAAAAAAAACATACACACACACAAAACACTGAACTGGAAATTGACTTGAAGGTGACTCCCACCCCCTCCCGGCCCTCCGCTGAGGGGCTGCGAGGGGCCCGAGGGCCCATCAAAGGGGGACGGCGCGTTAAGGGGAGTCTTCCGCCTCAGCGACATCACAGGACATCAGTGGCGGGACTCACTGTGGATAACCTCTCAGCTGGTTCCAGGCAGCCCCCAGCTGAGCCGCACCCCGTCCTAATGCACCCCCACCCCACCGGCCCACCCCACCCCGCCCCCAAGCGCCCCCTCCCATATTGTAACCCGCCTTTTGTGTCCCGTGAGCCAAAAAAAGGATGGGGGGGGGGGGGGTGGTGGTGGTGGTGGTGGGGAGGTTTACTGGTTTCCAAAAAAGGAGGGGGAGTAGAGAGGGATGGGGAGGGGACAGTGGTAAGGGGCTGGGGTGGAGGTGGGAGGTGGTGTGCTGAAATTGAAGAGTATGAATGGGAACAGATTGGGTAATTATAGTGCGGCGACGGCCCTCTGTGGCAAAGGAGCGGGCAGGAAATGTGAAAATGGCCGACAACAAAATGGCCTCAAAAGGAACCTTTAAATGGGCTCTGAGCGCCGAGGAGGAAGAGGAGGAGCAGGGGGTGGGGGGAGTTGGGGGAGGACGAAGGGGAGCAGGGTAATTCGGGCCGACGCCAGAGCCGCCGCTGCGGCCCCTCAATTAGGTTGGAGTGAGGCTTCCTAATTGATAACAAACAGAGCGGCGGAAAGATTGAAAGAGAGAGAGGAGCTGAGCTGGAGGGAGGCTGGGGTTTGAGAGTGTGTGTGTGTGTGTATGTGAGTGAGTGTGAGAGTGTGTGTGTGTGTGTGAGTGAGTGTGAGAGTTTGTGTGTGTGTGTGAGAGAGTGTGAGAGTGGGTGTGTGTGTATGTGAGAGAGGGAATAGTGAAGAGCAGCAGCAGCAGAGTGATGACAGTAATGACGATGATGATGATGATGATGATGATGATGATGATGGCGGTGATAATGATGGTGATGATCATTGCAATGATGTGATGGTGATGATAATAGTGATGATGATGATGACATTGATGATGATGATGATGAAGATGATGGTGGTGATGATGATAATAAAGATGATGGTGATGATGGTGATGATGGTGGTGGTGATGATGATGGCGAAGATCATTCTGATGATGGTGGTGGTGATGATGACAGTTATGATGGCGATGAAAATGATTGTGGTTATTATAATGATAATGAAGATGATGATGTGATGTTGATGATGATGGTAGTGTCGATGATGATGAATGTGATGATGATGATGACGAAGATGATGGTGGTGGTGGTGAGGGAGACACGAAGGGTTTTTCACTTGAGAGCAGCGGGGAGTGGGGGGGTGGTTTGTTTGACAGAAGGGAACAATATGAACATTCTGACGGCGGTGGCGCTTTATTCCAGCTTAGCGCCACATAATGCCGCCTAAATCTGGGGGAGAGAGAGAGAGAGACCCTGAGAGAGAATAAACGAGTGAACAATCGAAAAGTGAGGAGGGGAGAGAGAGGCAGACGCAGAGCTGCGTGAGAGATAGAGAGAGAGAGAGAGAGAGAGCGGAGTATCAGCCCAACTAAGCAGGGATAACAATAATACTGCATATAAAACCATCAGATATTACACCTCTTATTCCCCGACACTCAAACGCCACACTAATCTTATTTATATAAGAGCTTTAGGGGTTGCAGCGCCCGACAGAAAGGCCTGTTTTAGCGAGCAATGTGGAGGGAGGCGGCAGCGGTGTGTGTGTGTGAGTGTGTGAGTGTGTGAGTGGACCCAAAGAGCCCATTATCGACTGATATTTGGTCTGACTGGAAATAAATCGGGGATTAGAGTTAACGGGCGACGTTAATAACCGCCGTTTATAGACACATTTCCAGACGAGCGCGAGTCTGCGGACGGCGACGGCTGACACGCAGGCATATGGATCCACGGCGAGGCGTGTACAGCTGCACGCAGCCCAGATTATGCCTTTGCGTTTTTATTCGAGCAAATCGTAATGAAACAAAAAAGAAATCTGTGAATACGTTGTTTTTTTTTCCCTTTTGAAAAATCTGGGAAAAACAAAAAACCAACTGTTGCAGTGCTGGAATCAAAACCAAAATGTTGCCGACAGATGTGATGTCAGCCAATTACAGACGAGAATCAGAAAATAGGTTTTGTGTTATTCCATTCAAATCTAAAGAAAAAAGATTGGACTTTTGCTTGATCACTCTTAACCCTTTTTTCCATTGAACCTCGATGTCGACAGGAGAGCGTGAGCGTAAAAATGGAAAAGCATATTTCAGTAATTAACATAATCCCTGGACACACACACACGCACACCTGTTATCCACAGGCCCTGTGTTCACCAACACTCCTATCAGATGTGAGCTGAGGACTTAACGTTTTAATGGTGCTAATTACTCATCTGAGCAACAACAATGAGCTTATTGCTCGGGACGAGCGATGCCTGCTGCCTCCCTCACTCCCGCGCCACCCGGGCCTCAGATAGGGGAGGCAGATAGAGGAGGGTGGTGCTGGTGGTGGGAGGTGGGGGGGCATCTTGCCTTACCGCCGGCGTATCGCAACAAGAAACAGTACAAGGCCCCCTCATTGGGGGAACAAAAGAGTCGGCGTCAGATTGGCCTATCACACAAATTATTTGATTTAATTAGCGAGACACATCAAGAGCCCGAGACCTGAGAGGAGCAAGAGGAGGAGCAGGAGGAAGAGGACGAGGAGGAAAAAAATTGTCATCAACTTGATTCGGCTGACAAGTTACCTAATTGGTTGCTTTATCAACTCATTATCAAAGGCTAATTAGGGATCCACAGTAGTTGTATTTGAAAAAAAAACAAAAAAACTGCAATCCTCTCCCATTGGCTCCACACACACGCACGCACACACCAACACAACTTCTACCAACGCCATCAGAAACAGCCCCAGCTTGCCCACCGGTTCCTCCTCCCCTTCAATTTAGGCCGACATTAAGAGTTTCATTTTGACAAAAGGCTCCTTTTTCCAGAGCAATAAAAGGCCGGAGAGCCTCTATTGTCGGCGGGGAAACAATGGGCGACTTGAATGGGTGGCGGGTCCAAAGATAGCAAAGGGGGTGTATCATGCTGGGTGCTCAGCGAGAGGCAAGGGCTTGTTATCAGTGCGTGTGTAAAGTCCGCGTGTGTGCGTGTGCGCATGTGTGTGAGTGCGTCTGAGTGTGTCTACGTTATCAGGTCGATGGTGTGTGATTGAGTCGTGGTGGTGGACTGGGAGCGGTGGACGGAGCCGAGCCGAGGTGGAGGTCGCCCTCATTAACCCCATCCACCTCCACTCAATCAGCTGAGCAGCAGGTTAAAGCAACAACACAACCTAATTAGAGGCGAGAGGACGGAGCCAGGGGTCAAATGTCAATTCCCTCCCCACCACCCCCACTTCTTTTTTTTTCAACTCGCCTTTTGTTTTTTGTCATGTGGCTCTATTCAAGTGACGAGCCGCTGCTCTCTTGGTCACTGATGCATGAAAAGTTTGAGTGAAAAGCTTGTTGGGTTTTTTCGCCCCCTGCACCTCTTTTTTGTTGTGTTTGTCAGACAACGATCCCAGATTATTTTCTTTTCATTTGATTTAAAAAAAAAAAAAATTTTAGCAGCCTTTCGCATTTAATTGCTCCGAAACCTCCCACAAAACCGCTAGGTTTCAGGCTGGAGCACCGTTGGACTCTCCACATGTTGTAGAGGGGTTAAACTGTAATGTATCAGCAAGTTCCCTTGGTGACATCACAGTGGGCCTCGTGCAAGACCTCCTCAGCAAACTGATCACTGTTCACCGTCCAGTCAGGACTCTGCGCTCCTCTGATCACACCTCCTTGGTCATCCCCAGGTCCAAGTATACAAAGTTTGGAGACTGGACATTTAAGCTGTGGAACTCTCTTCCAGCTCAGTTACAAGCTGTGACTAAAATCACAGCTTTTAAGGCTCAGCTAAAAACTCATTTATCCAGGCTGGCATTTCATACATAGCCACTGACTGAACTGCTGCTTGTTGGTTTTACATTTGTGTTTTAATTATGGTTCACAAATTTTGCATTTTATTCTTGTTTTATAGTTGCGCATTTGCTGTAATTTTGTGTTTAAACTATGTTTTACTAGTATTGATTTTATTATGTTTTACTCTGGAAAGCACCTTGGGCACTGTTTGGCTGTTGTGCGGTGCTATACAAATAAAATTTGATTGATTGATTAATTGAAAAATTTAGCGGACGAGCAGAGGCCAGCGCAGCCTAGTGGCCGGTGGTGTCAGTCAGTCCTGACAGCTCAGAGCGGCTGCTGCTGCTGCTGCTGTCTGGGCTCCATTGTCCTGCTGTGTTTGGATTCCTCCCGGCTCGACCAGGTTCAAACCTGAATAAATACAGGATTTTCAATCCGCCTCCTCCGTCGCAAGTTGCTCATCTTCATCTCTCCACACCTCCAGACAGAGAGAGAGAGAGGAGAGAGAGAGAGAGAGAGAGAGAGAGAGAGAGAGAGAGAGAGAGAGAGAGAGAGAGAGAGAGAGAGAGAGAGAGGCCAATGGCTTTTTTCCTTCTTCACTCTCTCTTTTTTTCATATAGCTTTCCATTTACACCGCTAACCCCCTCCCTTTCCCGACCCCCTCACCCCCTACTCCTCCCCCACCCTCACCCTGCGCTCTTTCAAGGTCCACAGGCTTGACTCCACCTTTTCAATTCGGCTTCCCAGCAGCACTACTTAGTGGGGAGGTAATTGGAACCAGTGCTATCGGTGTGATTGAGGGAGCGAGAGAAGAGTGTGTGTGTGTGCGTGCGTGCATGTGTGCGTGTGTGTGTGACTGTATTAATGTTTAGGGTGTTGGTGAAGCATGGAGCAAAGGGCCCCTGCCCCCCCCACCTCACCCCTCCCAATGAAAAAGGGGGTCAAACACATGGAGGAGCATTTCAGCGTGAGTGGAAGAAAGGCCGAGTTAGAGGGAAGATGAGGGGAGCGCAGAGGGGCCACGAAGGCTGTGAAAAGATAGGGGCCCAGACTGAGATCACACCTGCCTTCTGAAACACACACACACACACACACACACACACACACAAGCACACACATTTGCAGGACATAGTTTGTTATCAAACTGTTCATACATTCAATAGATAATATTTTTTCAATGAATGTCAACTGAAAAAGTCTGTCGCCATCGTTGCATATACAGAATATTGTACTGTTACAGGATTGTTGACATACTCTTGTGCGATATTTTATTTGAATGTTATAAGACTATTAAATAACTGTCGGCAAACATTTCATCCCGGACTCTGATGGAGCAGCCTTGCAGGAGTCATTGACAGAGCTCCAGGAGAGCCGTTTATTTAGCCCTATGTTTACTGCCTCCTGCTAAATTTTCAGCACGACATGTTTGCGCAGCGCACACACTTTGAAATGGCACTTGATTCCCACGCACTCACCATGAACAAATCTCTGGCTTGCAGGTCCAGGGCGAGCAGGAAGGCCTTCTCAAAGCGCTCGTGTCTGCCGGGAAAGCAAAAGGTGTTAACAGGAAGCTCCGCTGATGGACAGAAGACAAAATAAATCATCGACCTGAACCGCGAGTGAAAACCACTGCATGCAAAGGTGAGACGTGGCTCCGTCTGCACGCAGATGTACAACTCCCTCTACCCGCAGTCTCACACACACATGCACATCTATATACACACACGAGACTGCACACAAAACTGTCAATAATTGAAGTGAGAGTAGCAGGTCCTCTTCCCATTATCGAGAACTAAAGCCGGGGAGAGAGCGCAGTATCTCCCCGCTACAAGACACCTCAACTTTCCCCGACTGGAGCCAACATGAAACAAACAAACACAGGCAGAGTGAGAGAGAGAGAGAGAGAGAGAGAGAGAGAGAGAGAGAGAGGCGAGAGAGAGAGGGAGGGAGGGTGGAGGGGAGCCTCCTTTATTTGATGTTGATTGAGAGAAAAAGAATGCAGGTAGGTGATAAGAGCGGCGAGGAGGAGGGATGCCAAACGTACAGAGGAACAGAGGGAGGTGGTGGTAGTAGGGGGAGGGGGAGGAGGTGGGAGGTAATTGCAGGATGGAGAGCGACGAGGCAGCAGTGTGTGGGAACAACAGGGTCTATTTCAGTCGTTCAGCCGTTTCAAAAGGCTCTCATGGCAGAAGGGAGAATGAAACAAAAGTGTAAACAGGTGCAGGAGCCTCGTGAATGACTCAAAGCTGCGTCAGAGCGCCAGCAGGGAAATTTAAAAGACTTTTATTTATTTATTTATTTATTATTATTATTATTATTAT
>CM020516.1:6220000-6277500 GCA_009823395.1 Thamnaconus septentrionalis
GTGCCAGGCCCAGGTCGAAGCACATCAGCTGGTCGCCACCCTGGTCAACGCCGCCCACCACCGCCACCAGCGCCCCGGCGGGGTGCCAGGCCAGCAGGGCGGGGGTCACGGGGCAGGGCGCCAGCAGTGAGACCCCCCGGCGCTGGTCGTGCAGGACCAGCGAGGAGTCGCTCAGGCCCAGCAGCAGCGCCGCCTGGCCCGGGTGCCACGAGCAGCAGACGGGGCGGGATGGCAGCGGGACGCGGGTCACTGACAGGCGCCGCAGACGATCTCGGCCGCAGTCGTAGACACAGGCGGCGGCGGCCCAGGACCCTGAGACCCTGTAGCCCGGGGGGGTCGACTCCACCGTCAGCAGCTGCTGGGGCTGCAGGAGGCTGAAGCAGCAGTCCAGCGGGCTGCCCTCGGTCCGCACGGAGCCCAGCACCTGGGAGAGGAGGACGACACGCAGGAGAGAGGGACGTCATCTCCCAGGAGGAGGCAGGACCACAGGAAGTGCCAAACCACACCCTGTTTTTAGTTTTAGTTTTTAGTTTAGTTAATGCCACCATGAGGTCAAAAATGTACCTTTATGAATAAAGAACTACTTCATTTATCATACCATTAAAACAAAACCTCCAGCTTCATCATGAATGTTTGAATTAATAAATTTGTAAATTTTGTTTCAAAAAAACATCCATTATTGAAAAACAAAGTTTAGTGTTTCTATTGGTACTTTGTTGCATTAGATTAGGAAAAGAAATGTTTCAGACCAACAATCTCATAATTTTGTTTCTGAATTGCCATTTTTTGTTCCTTGACAAATCCCCTCGGTTTTAGCTTTTCTTTCCCAGTGAGAGATGAAATGCCGCTGCCGCGAACCTGTTTCCACATGAATGAAAAGAGGGGGAAGGCAGGAGAGGCGGAAGACGTGTGTGAGAAAAGACAAAGAGGTGAGCGGTGGCAGTTGGCCCCCGAACGCCTCTGAGGTGAAAGAGACGGAGCGGCTGCGGCTGTCAGTCAGGAGGGCTCACGATAAGACGGTCCATTTAAAACTCCAAGGTCAACAGCGGCTTCTCCCTCCGCACGCCACGGCTTTGGCACCCGCCGATAAACACCCTCCCCCCGCCACCTCCCGCCCTCTGTTTACCTGTCGGAGGCGCCAACAGCTCCGCCAACGACCAGAGACATCGCAACATGAAGAGGACGACACGTCGACGTTCAGCAGCTCTGAATTACTGAATCTGACCCGCCGACAAATCCAAGAATTGAGATTATCCTCCGCAGAAATGTAAGGAAGGTGGTGGTGGGAGTGCAGAGGTGGTGGCCAGACAAAAGGCCTCAAACTTCCACACTGCAGCATCTCAAGTCATGTCTTTGTTGATTGAAGTAAAGCAGGGGTGTCCAAACTATGGCCCATGGGCCAACTGCAGCTCGCCAACTGATTTAAGTAGCCTGTGGCTTGGCTCTGAAAACATGGCCCGCCACTCGGTACTGAATCAAACAAGCTGACTTTGCAGAGCCTCCTCCAGCCCATCAGAGCCTCCACCACTCCAGCAGAGCCTCCTCCGCCCCAGCAGTGCTTCCTCTACCCCAGCAGGGCCTCCACCCTCCCAGAAGAGCCTCCACCCCTACAGCAGAACCTCCGTTACCCAAGTAGAGCCTCCATCACCCCAGCAGGGCCACTGTTAGAGCCTCCTCCACCCCCCCAGCAGGGCCTCCATCACCTGAGCAGAACCTCTGTCACCCCAGCAGATCCTCCACCCCTCCAGCAGAGCCACCATCCCCCCAACAGAGCCTCCATCAGAGCCCCAGTGTCGAGCGCGGCAGCTTTGGCTAAACGAGGCCGTTTCTTTTCGCCGTGCAGACAGAAAGAGGATCTGCTGCCTGTCGTTCCTCTCTCCTTTCACAAAGCCGGCCGGCCCAGTTTTTTTGGCAGGCGCTGCCAAAAAGGGACTTAGAGGAGGAGGAAGAGAGGAGGAGGGTTTTTTTTTCCTTCTTCTTCCCTTTTTCTGCCTGCCCGTGCTCTACAGCAGGAGAGAAGCAGATGACGCTCCTCCTGAAAGCTTTTTTTTTCTTCCTCCTCCTCCTCCATAATCCCCCCAGAGCTAGCTCCTGCTGCTCCCTGGGGGGTGGGTGCTGCATGTGTGTGTGTGTGTGTGTGTGTGTGTGTGTGTGTGTGTATGTGTGTTAATTTGAGGCGGGAGGTAAAGGGGTCTCAAGCCATCCTCGGGAGGGGGTGGAGGGGTGGCAGTTCTCTGGATGGGTGCGTTTCTGCCGGGACAAAGTGACACAGCCGCACAAACACACACCGCCGTTTGTTGTTGTTGGAGTCCGCACCCCTCCTCACCCCCCTCACCCCCCTCACCCCTCTCGCCCCCCACCACCACCACCACCAACACCAGAATGCTGTCACAGGAATCACAAGACCTCTCATCCTCTCGGCTTTTCATCCCGTGCCCGCGCTCGCTGCCGGCTGCCCGCTGTGCCAGCGTGCTCGCCGCCGTCTGGGACGGCGTGCGGCTGATTCAGCTCTGCCTCCCCCCGATAGGTGACCCTCCGAGGCAAGGGGCTGCTCCTACAGCAGGAACGGGTTTTATACGCACGGCTACAGCCTGCTTGGACAAGTGGGGGAGCCAGCGAATCAGAGTTTTGAGACTAATTTGTGCTCTCTTTTTTTTTAGCTTAGCTTAGCTTAGCTTTACTCCGCTCAGCTAAATGGGAAAGGTCCAAAACTGTGGCCGTTGTTATCTAGTTCTTGTGATGTTAAAAACGCCACTCAGTTCTGCCGCTGAAGCAGCGGGGGCGCTAATCTCAGCCATTGTTTACGACTTGTCGGAGCTTCTTGCTGAAAAAATACCATTCTGAGCAGCCTGACCTGTAAATGAACTGAAATTTTAGATTGTGGCAGCAACCAGCTCGGGGGGAATGACACAGAAGGTGAGGTGGGAAGGTGGGGAGAGGTAGCAGCTAAGCTGAGTAGAAGAGAGAGACGGGCGGAAACACGCACAAAAGATGATGTGAAGGAGAGGAAATGGAAGTAAGTGGAGAGAGGAAGAAAGTCGGGAAGGAGCAGGGGGGCCGGGGTGGGGACGGGGGGGCAGAGGGGCAGAGGGGGGTGGAGACAAGAGAGAAAGATGCAAAGTGAGAGAGAGAGAGAGAGAGAGAGAGAGAGTGGGCGAGTGACAGGGAGACAGAGGCCTCCAGTAAGTAGCTTTCTCCTGCTTATTGGTTTCAGTGACTGGTCAAAACTATTCTTCTCCATTCTTCTTGTCTCTTTCCCTCGCCAGCACCATTTTTTTTCCTCCCCTCCATGGTGCGAAAGATAAAGCGGACGGGCCCAACTGTGTGGCTGGCCCTTGTTCACAGCAGTGGCCTTTTGAAGCCAATTTTCCAGCTCACGGAGCAGAGAAAGACGGGCAGAGACGGCCACAGCGAGGAGGGAGGGAGAGAGAGAAAGAGAGAGGGAGAGAGAGAGGGCGGCGGGGAAGGACTCTGAGGAGAGTCCAGGGATGAAGGAAGTCGGAGGGGGGTTATGGGGAGAATGGGGGCGGTGCTGGGAAGTTTTAGCTATAGGTGAATTAGGGCCAGTTTTTAAGGTGCCGACTTCAAGAAGAGAACAAATACAGCAGGATTACCAGTAGAAAATATTACACACAGCTAAACTGTGGTGATTCGTGCCGCCCAACACGAAGGTGGCACGTCGGGATGGTTGTTCACCGGAGCTGAACCCGGAGCGCCACTGTTTCCCGTTTTTTATTTGTTTTTGTTTTTTTTGATTGTTTTTTTTTTTTTTGTTGAAAGCAGCCGAGCTTGCTGGTAATTCTGCTCTTTGGATTCCACACTCGCCCCTTTTCCACCGTGTGAATGATCTGCTGCTACAGAGCAAGGAACCTTCCTCCTACCGCTTGCACATTTTACTGAGCTCGTTTTCTGTTTTTTAGGAGCAACAACGAGATGTTTAAAATAGCTGGGTTTTTTTAGCCTCTTATGCACTTTTCAGAGAAGAGGTCAAGCTGTTGTGGGAAAATATCTAGCATTTAATCTGGCCAGAGTATGTCAGTAATGGTCTGGTCCTATATTGAAGCCAATGATCTTAATCTTGAATATTAGTCTTAATCATTGAATTCTGATATGTAAACACATATATACATATATATATATATATATATATATACATATATATATATATATATTTATATATATATATATATATATAACTGCATGTCTCCAACAGCAAACGTAGTCCTTTGTTTACAGCCACCTGCTAAAAACGTGTTTCAGTTACTGCTTAAGCGGATGATTTGCTGGACCTTCTACACGTTTGTCCAATGCCTGGCTCGAGGTGTTGCCTGGCAGCGCTACTAGTGTCCTTGATGACATCACAAAGGGCACACATTATCTGAAAAGTTGAGCAAGCAATTCCATCATTCAAATGATGGAATTTTCCCAATTCCGAGGCGTTCACCGACAGACTGCGGACCATGTTAGTGTGGTTAAAAAAAACATTGGCAAGAAAGACAATTTTCCCTTTAAAGACAACAACAATCGCACAAAAGCCGATCAAAGACCAACGGGGGAAGTATTTTGGTGACAGAAAACAGAATAATCATCACGCGCCTGCAAATCCAAACAACAAAAATACACCTATGACGAAAAATAAGCAAGAAAACAGTTATTTATCTGGTGTTTTGTTTTGATTAGGATTATTAAATTCCACAAACGTTTGTGTGTGTGTGTGTATGTGTGTGTGTGTTTGTGTTTGTCTGTTGGAAGGGGGAGGGGAGGCATGAAGCACGAATAATTAAAAATGTTAACTGGCTGCATAAAAAAAATAAAATCCCAACTATGTATGTGTTTTTCTCCCCCCTTCCCATGGCGTGTCTCCACTTATCAGCATGATGGGGGGTGGGGGGGAGGTGCAGTTGTTGGGGGTGGTAAGGTGGGCACAAGAATTAAGACCACATAGGGGAGAAAAAAAAATCAGACTTTTTTAAAATGCAGAGAGACTGGCTAGAAAATTGGCTTAGCGCGGCAGATAGCGAAGTGAACAAAAGGAACATATATATGAGCTTGAAGTGATTGAAGTCGCTGGCGTCTCCCGATGTGAGGCCCGCCGTTTGATTCCCGCCACGGCTCTTTACATAAACTGTTCGCTTAATTTCACACCGCGCATCTGAAAAATGACAACAAACGCTTCCATTAGAGCGCAGCGCCGCACAACCAGCGCCAAGAGACTTTAATGTCGGTGGAAGCGTGGAGGGAGGAAGGAAGGAAGGAAGGAGGGAGGGAGGGAGGTGGAGAAGGAGGCAGAGGGGAGGACGGGCTGCGGTGGGGGTGTGGTAGGAGGGAGGTAAGGGGGGGTGAGGATAAGGAAGGAGGGGGAGGCACAGGGAGAGAATAAACTAGGTGAGGCAGTGTGATAAGTGTTAGGAGAGTGTTCTAAAAAAAAAAAAAAAACAAGAGGAGGGAAAAAACAACGGCAAACATCTGCTTTGCTTATTTCAATATTCAAGAACCCCCCCACCTCCTAATTTTAGAAATATCGCTTTTATTTTGTGAAAAACTGTCATGAAAACACAGCTTGTGTGTGTCTTTGTGTGTGTGTGTGTGTGTGGTGGGAGCAGAGGCTGAGAGGGTGTTGTTGGTCTAAGTCTGAGGCGTTGTGTGGAGGTGCCACTTCCTAATGTGACTGTAACGCACAACACCATCCTCCAGAGCTCTACTACCTCCTCACACCTTGAGTGTGTGTGTGTGTGTGTGTGTGTGTGTGTGTGTGTAATGCCATGCAAGTCTATGCGGTCAAAAGTCAACTTTGTCCTAGAGACATGGGACCACTTGCAGGTTCATTGGGATCCCTCAAGACACAGCCACGTCAAATTTGGGGCTTTGTCAGCCCTCCAGTTGGACCAGAAGCGAGCAGCTTCAATGCCGCAGCCACGGGACCCAGTCACCCCCAAGTCCAGCCCAGGCCAGCCGGAGCATGGACGTTTGTTTGCGTCCCACATTTTCTTCACTCAAAGTCAAGAATTTAGTCCAGGCTTGGGCAAACTACAGCCATTTGCAGCCCTTTAAGCTTTTTAATCCACCCCCCGAACTTGAAGAAATAGATTAATAGCCAGTAAATCATAAAATAACTGTATTTCATCCATTTTTTTGAGTGTTTTAAAAGTCATTTTCGAGATAAACACCCACCTTGAGGCCCTCAGTAGTGGGGGAGCAGCTCAGCAGGACCAGGTTGTTCCTCTGTGAGTGGGCGGGGCTCCAGGGCCACGCCTCCTCGGCCGACTCGTCCAGGTCCCACCAGCAGAGCGCCACCTCCTGCAGTCGGTTCCAACACACACGTCTGTGGAGCCTGCGGTCCTGACCCTGACCCAGTTCCAGGCACATGATCTGCATTTAGACGCACATGACAGGCTGCTAAAGTTTCGACCAAGAAGTTTTTTGGCTTACGCATTATGCTGCCCACAGAGCATGTAGCACTTCCTATCATGTAACTACCATGATGCATCAGGACGCATCAGCCAATCAGAAGGAGCCGAGACAGCAACACGTAGGATGCTGTGACGTCACGCTCGGGATATAAAACTCTTTTCTGCTGATTTTCTGGCCTTCATATTTTTTTTGAAAGTCTGAAAGTCCAACACTTAAAAATCTACAATAGAATGATTTGTTATGAACTGTGATTCAGGTCAAAGGTCGCCCTGTCAGCAGTTTTGCCGGTGTTTCTTTTTGTATTGCGCCCTAATGGGGGAAAATGCTTTTTGGGCAGAATGGGGTTTTTGGCTGCAGTAAGTCGAGCGGCCACTGGGAAAGAACGACTGTGCTGCCATGTTGCAAGTCCAGTATCCAGTTCTTATAATACATCCCTGGTTTTGACTCAAAAATTGAGCAGATGACGTCTTTTTAAGATCTTCAAACGACTCTGAGCTCCAGCTCTCTCTGTTTTCCACCTTCACTGAATCATTAATCCATGTTTTATTCACAACTGGTTTGCCTGCTATTAATTGACCGTTTCGTTTGGTTTCTGACCCCTGTTGGCCTTTTTTAAAATGAATGAATTTATTTATTCATTTTCAAGATCAAAACCACTGAACTGTCCAAACACCACCAACGTTGACAAACAGAATATCGACCGACTAATAAGCCCATCAGTGACTCACAGTGGTACTGACTGACTCACACTGTCCACATATCTACACCTGAAGGGCTTCTTTTTCTTCTTTTGAAAGTTGAACCTCATTCTTACGTCCTCGCCCGCTACCCTGTTTATGTTGATTGTCTATGGTTTTTATTTTTTATCTTCCATTATTTATGGCGTGTGTGCGAGTGTTTGTTCTGTTGGGCTACTTGTTTTAGTGATGTGCATATTTTTGGGAAGGTCCGCTACGGTCTACAGGCCACAGCAAAGAGACACGCGGTAATGAGCTCTCGTGGCACTTGGGGTGGTGTGTGTGTGTGTGTGTGTGTGTGTGTGTGTTGCTGGGGCAATGCATGCATAGATCTGGAGGCACAGATATTAAAACTATAGAAAACAATGTTTTTTTGTTTGGATGCACCTGACAAAATTAAAGAAGGTGAAGCTGCAGCTGCTGCTGCTCATCGCTACCGAACGCACAAACTCTCTTTTTCAGAAGGCTGTTGTTGGGGGACAGAGAGAGAAAGAGAGAAAGAGAGAGAGTGAGTGTAAAAGGCCAGAAACATGCAGAAAGTGATTGGCGGCGCGGTATGAGTAGAGCAGATTTGAGGTTCAGTGGTCCATGTCTGGCCCTGCCGGCAGCCCCCAGACCTCCCTCTCTGACCCCCCCGGGAGGAGATATTTTTGCTTCGGACAGGAAATGCAGAAGCAAATGATGGAGGAACATGGCACGATAACGGCAACAAAGAGTCTGAACTGGAGATCACTAACAGATTAGAAATTGGAAAAGAAGGAGTTGTGGGGAGGGGGTAATATCACACTTCTTCACCCCCCACCACACACACACACACACACACACACCTCACATTCTCCATTCCCACCCATCTCATTCCTCCTCGGTTTTTCTGCTGGCGTTTGCTGGTCAGCAATAATCAAAAACCACTTTCTCTGGGCCGGATTAGTCCAACCACCCCCAACCCCCCCAATCCCACCGCCCGGACACACACTCGTTCCCTTCCTCCAGCTTAGCCCACTGGACCAAGGTGGTGTGTATGTCGCGGTGCGTCTGTGTGTGTGTGTGTGTGTGTGTGTGTGTGTGTGTCTGCGGTAGTCAGCTGCACAGGTTTGGAGGCTGCATGAGCCGCAGCCCATTGACAAAGTTGTGTGTGTGTGTGTGTGTGTGTGTGTGTGTGTGTGTGTGTGTGTGTGTGTGTGTGTGTGTGTGTGTGTGTGTGTGTGTGTGTGTGTGTGTGGGGATTTCCTTATCGGGATGCCACTTCTGGAGACGGACCATGGATGTAAGAACTGGATACGGGACTGGCAAAATAGTGTTGCCGCGATTTATTTCCCCAACTGGCCACTCGAGGTACTGCAGTCGAAAACCCCAAACGGCTGACAGGACAACCTTTGACCTGAAACGCGGTTCATAACAAATCTTTCTATTGTAGATTTTTCAGTCATGGTCAAAAAAAATAACAAAGGCCTATATTCCTAGTGTGACCTGGTGCATCATGGTGCATCATGGGAGTTACAGCAGCATGGTGTGAAGTGCATCCCGACGAATCCAAAATCTTTTTAGACGTAGCAACTGCACTGAATTGAATTGCAGCCGAATTGGATTCTGGAGTGTTGAGACGGACGCCCACAGCAGGAGGCTTCGCTCTGACACATACAGTAGAACTCTCTCCCTCTCTGGGTTCCACTCTACCTTGATGTCAGACGGCGAGAGTTTGTCCGCCCGCCGCTCAGGCGAGTCCTGGGGGTTCTTGTGGCCGAGGTAGACGGCCGCCACCTGGCTCTGCTCCAGGAAGGACAGCAGAAGCAGCCGCTCGCTCAGCACGGCTGCAAACCAGAAAGAAAAAAACATGGCAACCATTAGCGGGCGCCAGCTCGCAAAACACAAAAGAGCAGATGTGTTGACGACAGAGAGATCTCGAAATGGCTACAGCTAATTTGTGAATGTGATGAATATTATTTTTTATTCTTATGGAAGTCCAAGGACTGTTGACAGCCTGAAAGAAATGAATGCTGTTGGCTCTTGGTTTTCAAAATGCTTAAATAAATCAGAAACACCATTTATAAAAATAATTTCAATGATTGAAATCTCTAATTGGAAATAATTTTGAAATGTCGAAAATTTCGACAAAGTACAATTGCGATTTGCAGGTGTTTCCGTTGAATGGTGTGAAGCGCATAAGCTGTAATTCTGATGAAATCTCGTCCCGCGAGATTTACGAGAATTACGTTTGCTTTTTTTTGTTTACATTTGTTTGCTGTCAAGAATAGTTGTTATGTTTTTCTCTTTGATTACTTGTAAAAAATATTCCATCTCCTCCAATGTCCAAACGTAACGTGCCATTTTCACGTTCATGTCACATCCGTTGACGTGTAAATGCGAAAAAAAGTGTTTACATGACACTTTTGCGATATACCTCTATATCGATACGTCTGTCTATCGATATGTCCGTTTCCATTACCATTTTTTTTATTGCGATATTTAGGTTTTGTGCAATTCTAGGGGTAATGAAAACGCAGCTAGTGACACGTTTTTTTTATGAGTTTAGAAGAACATGTGTCTCCTTTTTTCCTCTTTCTTCCTTCTCTTCTCCAAACTACCCCCCTCCACACACCTCCTCCTCCTCCGTTTCCACTCACTGCCTCCCGTAATATTTGCGTCTCTCTGGTCTCCACCGTCAGCTCGTGCCTCCCTGTAAGTTTTACGGCGGAGCTCTGAGGCCTTTTTTTTTTGGTTGTGAAAGAACACACTTGATCCTGTTCAACTCTTCAGGAGCTGCATGGAAACGCTGATTAGCAATTAAGCCCCCTCTCCTTCAAATTAATCTGTTTATGAAACCAATTAAATGGAAAGGGAGGAAGGGAGGTGGTGGTGGAGGGATGGGGGGGGGGGTCGGTGTTACACATGTCTCTCAGATACATCCTGCTTTGAGTTGAACAAGCCACCGCGAGATTTAGAAATCTAACTACCAATTACCCACGGCGTGTGTGTATTTATAGACGTGCTGGCGTTGGTATGATTACGCTCCAAATCATCATCCTGTTGTGTGAAAATTTCAAATTAATATGCAAATATCTGAGAGGGGAAGTGAAACACTTTTTATTTTTTTGCAAAAATAAAGGGGGGGGAACAGATCTCAAAATCAGGTCAAGCACGTCAGACTGTCCCCAAATGTTAAAGTTGGATTATGAAGCATTTGTGATCAAAACTGGTTCAAAGCTTAAACCATCACAAAATACAGCCATTAACAGTGCCTGAGTGTCTCGCAATAATGCTTAATGCAATAGTAAGCGTCTTTGTAATAGATTACAGACAAATCAAGTTAAATGCAATTTAGTATTGATCTCTTTGGGTGTCTATAAACGGGATTAGGTTTAATCCCATTCATTCCCAAATGAAGGGAGGGGATATAAAACCAGGCGGAGGCCCAGTCTGGGACCAGGTGGCTGATTTCGAGTTAGTGACCGGACCTTCCTGACACACACACACACACACACACACACACACACACACACACACACACACACACACATTCCCGGGACACATGCACACACACGCGTGCACACATGCTGGATTACAGTACGGACATACTGTACACAGCTCTAGGTTTACCCTCAGACTCCCCATGTACATATAACTAAATAAACATTAATACATGCATGCATACCAGCGTGCTTACAAAGACACACACACACAGACACACACACACACAGCAAGAAGTTAAGCAGGTACGTGCACACGCACACAGACACACAGACGTTCGAACAAATGTACACACACACACCACACACACACACACACACACACTGGGTCCTCTAAATCCATTTAATGCCATCTCCTCTGTAGCATGTTGACATAAGAGGCCAATGAGCTTAACCAAAGCACATTTAAACACGGGTAAATGAAACCGGCTATGAAAAATCACTTAAGGATGCCTAATCGGAGAGCATATGCGCGGCTTTGCCCAGCAATCGGCCGAGGGGAAGCGGTAATATTTTCTGATGGTGTAAAATATGTGTAATCGGCGACTGCCTGATGCAATCGGAGCCCCTGGTAGGTGGAAACGGTGAGGCAACCCTGGTCCGAGGCGGAAAGCTGGAGAGGCAGATGGAGAGAAGGACAGTCGGCTTCATTTTGAAATGTCTGCTGGTGAAACAAAAAGACCAAAAAGAGACCTGCTGCTGCTGCTGCTGCTGCTGCTGCTGCTGCTGCGTTCAGACCTCGCATTCAGTTGAAACCACCATAAACGTTTAAACACTTTAAAAGTTCTGTCTTACTGTCTTTTTGTTCGTAATTTAAATCTACGTACAGAGAATGGAGACAAAGTGGAGTCCAATTCCCAGTTTGGCATGTACACACTAGGTCAATAAAGCTGATTCTGATTCTCTTGTGTCACAATGTCAAATCCTTTTCTGAGACTACAAAAGTTCTCAATCACTTATGAGTCAGTCATGTATTTTACATTTACTTACTTACTTAATGATGCATATTAGAATGCATCATTGTACTATCAGTGCTTTAAAATGCTGCTCAACAAATGAACATTAGTATAATTCTCACAATCATCACCACCATCTTTGGTTCCTTCAACTTGTTAATTGTGTTTCACGCATTTTTTTTTTTTTGAACTAGTGAACATTTTTCTTTTAAATTGCGCAACTCAAAATGAAAAAATAATAATTTGCAGCCTTATTGTTGTGCATCTTCCAGACTGACTGGGAATGAACACTGCGGCAACGGCGCATACAACAATAACAAGACCCTTGTAACTACCATATGTGCCCACAAGCCAGCAACAACACATACACACACACACACAAAGCAGCTTCATTGTAATTGTAAATGGTTTCAGTAATCGTACGCCGGCGATGCTGCTGGCCGGTGTGATCTGCTGCGGCTCTCTACTGTAATTGTCTCAGGCTAATTTAAGAAGTGACAGATGTGAGAAAAGCCTCTAACCCATTACATCCACCTTACCCCAACACACACACACACACGCACACACACACACACACCTGAATCCACCCCCCCACCACGCAATTACTCTAATAATTAGTGCCTCTGAGGCTTTGAATGGAGCTCTGCGGGAGGTGAGTGGGTGTGTATGTGTACCTGCGTGAGTGTGTGGGTGTGCCAATGCACCGCGCCGTATGCGCCTAGCGGACATGTCAGTGTAACCCGAGTACCTTGTAAATGTGAGTGCATATAAAGTAAGTGGGAGCTGATTTTAAAAATAAAAAAGAAATGTGTGAATCTGTGAATACAAACTGTCTGGACACACGAGGCTAATAGAGTGTGTGCGCACACACAAACACAACACACACACACACACACACACACACACACACACACCACGGGGGCTTTATCAGGTATCTGGAGACCCCAGACGGAAGCAGGGAAGGCGGTGTTATGAACAAATAATTGATAAAGAAAGAAAGAAATAATTAGCAGATTTGGGCCGTTGTCCACAGCCTCTTATTCCCACCTGCCAGCTCTGCAGAGCGAGGGGGCACACTGTGTGTGTGTGTGTGTGTGTGTGTGTGTGGAGGAGGGGGGCGGGGCGGGGGGGGGGTGTTTCTCCCTGGAGGAACGCGCAACAGAGGAAAAAAAAACACTGATGGATGCTCTTAAGGGAAGGCCCCTGGACACACACAGCACAAAAGGATTTGGCCGCAATTAGGTAGCAGAGCCGCCCGGCTCACCTGTGGCACCTGTTACGACTGCGAGTTGGCGTGTGGGAGAGTGCTTCCGTGAGAAAGGAGTTCAGGGAGTCTGTGTGTGTGTGTGTGTGTGTGTGTGTGTGTGTGTGTGTGTGGTAGTGGTGTGGTCAAGCCGCTGTGTGCGTGCTGAGCAGGTGTAAGCACACTCAGTCTGTGCTGACAGTGTGAGAAAAGAAAGTAGTTGACAGATGGTTTCGTGGATCAGGCGGAAATGTAACATAAGGACTGTAAATCTGCTGAGGCCACAGACGTAATTATTGCACATTGGAAAATCCCATTTTACATTTTAAGCGAACCCAAAAATTCCTGCAACACGGCAACTGGTTTTGTGTTCCGCCGACGCCGATTTGATTGGATGCAACCTGAAGCGTCGGGCAGGTCGGGTCTAAAACCTGTGTGTGTGTGTGTGTGTGTGTGTGTGTGCTACTAACCGTCCGTCACAGTACTAGCTGGCAGTCGCCCCACTAACGTTCGATCTACACACACGCGCTCCAACTGTGGTCCACTTAGGTGAAGAGTGACCAGCACTCCATTGCTCAGCATCACCTGCAGAACGAACACACACACACACACATTTAGGAGGATGTAGACACTTGGAGAGCAGAGTTAAAAAAACAAGAAAAAGAAAAGAAAAGAAAGGAACTAGACTGAAATTGATCAAACGAATAAAACAGGAATCACACACACACAAATAGTAACTGACATTTTTCAGAAAAGCAGTCATGGGCCAAATTAATTTCATGTGACTCATTGGGCTGGTATAGAAATGTCAGCTGAGAAAGTTATAACAAAAACACTTGTGCTGAAACATCTCTTCAGATCACCTTGAAAAGTGCAACAATCATTTTAATCAGGTCTCTGTCTCGACCCCAGGCTGCTTATTTTCTGACTTCTAACCCAAACGTGTGTGTGTGTGTGTGTGTGTGTGTGTGTGTGTGTGTGTGCAGGAGCCACGTGGTGGACAGAGAAGGGTGTGTACCTGGCAACAGTGTTTTGTCCTCCATCTGGTGGAAACGCAGGTGTTGGTGTGCAACAGTTCCTGAATGAGCGCAATGAACAAACAGATGGACGGAGAGAGAGAGAGAGAGAGAGAGAGAGAGAGAGAGAGAGAGAGAGAAAAAAACTGAGCAAAAAGAAAGAAAGGAAGTGAGTCCTACTGCACGCAAGACAACAAAGAGCCGCCAACGGACAGAATTCTGAAGTTTCATGAACTGAAATTTGGCTAAAAAGAAGTTGAATCAAGAAGTTCAACCTTTTTTTCTTTCATATATCCTTGTTGTATATCCTGATGCAACTTCTGCACCCTGAGTGTTTATTTTTTTTACTCATTGTACTTACTTGTGCTTTCCTTTGGAATCATTTAAGTTTGTTTTTTTTAAATCCATTTTCATTGCAAATTCAAGACCTGCCCTCTCTGACTTTCCTAGACTACACTTGAGAAAACTCATAACTTTGGGGAGCAACGTTGCTGGTAATTTTCCATCTCCACCGTGTTGCCCGCATCGCTTGTACACTTGCACTAATTATCCGAGTGGCGGACACTTGGCACCACAGGTGGCTGCAGCAGCAGCAGCAGCAGCAGCAGCAGCAGTGGAGGGGTGGTGGTGGTGGTGGGAGGGGGAGGAGGGTGAGAGGGGATGCAGGTAAGGACTGGCTGGCTGGCGTGAGAGTGTGTGTGTGTGTAAGGTCAGTCATTCCTGCCACATTCCAAACCCAGCTGGGGTGATTGGATGGGAGGAGAGAGGGATGGAGGAGGAGGAGGAGGAGGAGGAGGGTGGGGTTGCGGAGGTGAGACGGGCTGTTTCTGCTCTCAGACAATGGTTACGGTCCAGAGGAGGGAGGTGGGGGGGCGTGAGTGTGCATGTGTGCGTGCATGTAGCAGCCGCAGACAGGCCCCGGCAAACAAAGCTCGGTCTGTACTGCCCACAAGTACAGAGGCGAGGTGGGGGGAGGAGGAGGAGAAATGGAAGGAGAAGGAGGACGAGGAGGAGGAGAAGGAGGAGGAAGGGAAAAAGAGGGAGGAAGAGAAGATGAGGGGGCAGCCTGCAGCCCCCCTGATCCCCTCAAATATCCCCTGTGATGACAGAGCGGGGCCGAAAGAGAGGTGATGAGAGAGGAGAGGGAGAGCAGAGAACAAACGGCAGCGGAGGGGAGAGTGAATGGAGGGAGAGAGAGAGAGAGAGAGAGAGGAGAGAATGCCCCTATTTGTTAATCAATCGGCCGTTTCGGAAAGGGAAAACTTTAAAAATCCCCAGAGGGAGGAAGACGACAGGAGGGGTGAGGAAGGGGAGGAGGAGGAGAGAGGGGGGCGGAACATGACAAGAGGCGGGCACCTCCAACTCCTTCAGCGAATCGCGGAGCCTCTCTGGTCGGCGGTTCCTGGGGGTCCACGAATAGCCTCGCGCTGCCCGAGAGAGAGAGAGAGAGAGAGAGAGAGAGAGAGAGCGAGAGAGAAAAAAAACACACACACACACAAGAAGTCTCAAGATCATGTGACCCGTCGCTTTTTGGAAACACAGACATGGAGGAAATAAGCTTCTTGTCAGTTGCCCTCATGGGAATCTAGAAGAATGCACGTCACTCCAAAACCAGAAAAACACCAGGGTGAAAGGGTAAAAGTTTATAGAGATGGAGGTGGAAGATCTCAGTGTGAGGAGGGTGTGGGTGTTGTTGGGGGGGTGTCCAAGGACCGAGGAGGAGACTCCCGCTCTCGACTTTTACCCTGAGCGCAATTGCACTCCGAAAAATCTGACTGTCTCGAGTTTTTCACTTTTAATTAAAGTGAAAAAAAGAAAAGGAGAAAATCAATTGATTGAGCCTTTAAAATTCAATTCAAATTCAAAATGTAAAGACTAAGTAGTAGTACATCTCTATCGTGAAAAGCAAAAAAAAAACTACAGAGATTAGATTTAATTTTTTTTTTTATCCATGCTTGGTCTGAGCGGGACGAGTCTGCAGCTCACAGATTGATGCGCTGAAGGGGATAAAAAAATATTCTGCGGAAAGCAAAACGTCTCCTCTGACACACACACACACACACACACACACACGCACAGCAAATATTTCAGCGTGAGGACTCCAGTTATCTCCCAAAACACGAGCTGCCAGTTAGCGGCACGTCGCAACACCGAGGACACTTCATTTTAATTTCCCAGGCCACAACCCTCCACCCCCAACCTCTAGTGGTTAAACAGAGGAAGGAAAGCATATGGGAAGGGGTATGAAAATGTAATTCTTAAAAAAAAAAAAAATCAGCTAATTGAATTTGTGCATCTGTATTTTTCCACCTGATAGTTCACAACAGGAAGTTCAGCAGAAGGATGAAAAAACAAGAGGCCTGTTTGTCTCTGCGCTTGTTTCACCTTTTTCTTGTGGACCGACGGCAGCCGAGGAGCGAGACCCTCCATTAGCAAGGAGTAAACAGATGCATGCAAATGAGGGTGTGGATGGGGTGGGGTCGGGGGAGAGTGGAGGAGGGGGGAGGGAGGGGTGAGTGTTCGTCTTCTGATAAGAGTGTTTGTATTCCGTGGCGAGGAGGGGGAGGAGGTGGGGGGGAGTGAGGGTAAGAGGTGGAGGAGGAGGTGGTGGAGGACAAGCAGGAGGAGAAGGGGGGAAAGGGAAAAGGAGGAGGAGGAGGAGGAGGAGGAGGAGGAGGAGGAAGTGGCTCCCGCTAACCGTTTCTCAATGATCACCATTCGCGGGTGATACAATTAGGTGCACAGACGCACACACAACAAAACAGTGTGCAGGTGAATAAGCAGAACCAAACTCAACCCCCCCTGCCCCCGCCCTTCCCGTCACACACACACACACCGTTAGCAAACTCACCTTCGCAAAAGTCGAGTTTCTCGCTGTAGTAGTGCTGCTCTGGAGCAGCGCCTGGCAACGAGAAGAGCGGTGCCTGTTCGAGTTAAGTGTGTAATATTTGGAGGTTTTGAAGAAGAAATAGCGACATTGAGTGGTTATATTTTAGAGTGCAGCGTCTCTCATTCTCTCCATCCCTCTCCTGAGCTTGCCTGTGAACTACATCTCGTCCACCTTCTTCTTCGTTGGTTGGAAATATATATATATATATATATATATATATATCTGTGTGTTTGTGTGTGTGTGTCTATATGTATAGATATATATGTGTATATATATCTGTGTATGTATGTATATATATTGTTATTGTTATATAAGTTTTATTGTTATTGTTCTGCGATTAGACACTTTTATCAATGTTTTTATATGCAGTTTATATGCAGTATATTAAGCTTTTACCAATACAATCATCATAAATCAAGCCAAATATTACACACTGGACCTTTAACGGGTTTGATGTTGGAACATCATTCAATGTGGCGGACGTGATCAGTGACTGTGTCTAACAGCGCAGGGGTTTTTTTTTTTCAAACAAGGGACCGAGTGTGAAACTGCTGCTGCTGCTGCAGCTCCCAGAGACCTCGTTGGCTTGATGTCAGTCGTAACCCGTCGGCGCCTTATGGCTCGCTTGGTCACCTCCAGCAAGAGTGCGGCCAGCGTGGCGGCCGACTCCTCCGGCAGCCAGAAACACCTCCAGGATTAGTAGTATTAATCAGATAAAGGGGGCTGAGGGGGCCAGACAGACCCAGACATGGGCACCTGCTCCAGGGCTGGCTGGCGGGGAGGGGATGGGAGGGGACGGGTGGGGAGGGCGTGTGGTTGATTTGGCTGCAGGCGGCCCCCGGAGCTGCTCCAGTGAGCTTGGGTCTACCTCTAGTGGCCAAGAGTGAAACTGCACATCTTTTGCAGATGAAACGAAAAACAAGAAACATCCGTGCCGCCAAATAGAGGGAATACGCTGCCCAGACTGCGACCTGGTTTTGTAATTCACTGGTGCTTTCTCAGATAGACAAAAGTAATTGATGTAGAAGGGTTATGTTGAGACCACTGGACTTGATCTTGTGATCAGTGGCCTCAACTTAGGCCTTTGGACATTAAGATGACCTGGATGAGTGAGAACCTTCACTGACTAAATGTTGTTTTGTTTTGTTTTTTTGTAAAATTCAGTTGAAGAAAAGCACAAACTGTAGCAGTGATCCCATGATGCAACATTCCAAAGTCTGCAGTCTTCAATTAATTAATTAGACTGGACTACTGGGGAGGTGCAGTGACATACAGTTGGATGATCTAAAAGTGGGGAGGGCATATGATCAAAAGGTTATGCATGTGACTTCCGTGACCCAATCATAGTCCAGGAGGGGGGAGAAAAAAAAATTAGGATCAAACAACAGATGAAATTTTGCTGAGGCTGAAATTTAATGAACTTACAGAAAAAGAAAGGTGGAAAAAGTTCACAGTAAATAGTAATAAATACATTTTCAAAATTTTAAATGTGATTGCTTCCAATTATAAATAAATATTATAAATTCTATATAAATCGTCTACTAAAAGCACAAGACTCTTATTATTAGGACTTCCTACTTTTATGGCTATGAGTCACAAAATCACACCAGTTTCTATGAAGCGCTATAGAAACTGGTGTGATATATAGTGCAAAGCCTCTCAACAACAGTATTGGGGAATATTGTGATACTTTTTGATAATGATTCGGCTGCTTCTCTTTCTGTGTCGACCCTCCTCCTCTTTCTCTTCCTCCTCCTCAACCCCCACACCCCAACTCTGATATCAAGCCACACTTTAGTAATCCTCCAAATGAAAGGATTTGGAGCAAGAGCATCGTCTCGTCACTGAAGATTGGAATGAAAGGGAAGGCGGCTTCCGAGATGAGAGAGGAGGGAGAGAAGCCCCGCGAGGAGGAGAGGGAGAGGAGAGGGAGTGAGCGGGAAGAGAGACGCTGTACAGGAAATTAGTCGGGACCAAAATAAATACGGTAGCGGAATATTAAAACAATGGGAATACAGTTGGCAGCAATTAGCCAGTTGACGAGGAGATGAGGAGGAGGAAGAGACACTAACATTTTACAACGGCGGCACTAAGTGCAATTTTATTTTTTGAAGAATAGCGAAGGCAAACAGGAGGAAGCAGGTGTGAGCGGTGGAGAGAAGCCTGGTGGCCTCGGGGCTGTCGGACGATGGCGGGGCCGCCCGCTATGTGATCTGGGAGAAAGTCAAACAGTTTAGTTTTGCTATCGCTGTGCGGCAGGACCCCGGGGTCAACAGCGACACACGTGTTGGAGGAGATAGAGGCCGAGAGGAGCCTAATAACCTGTGTGTGTGCACGCGTGTTGAGTGTTGAGCTATGAGCCGCTATGAGCATGTCGTATGAATATGACGGTTTTGGGGGGCATCTTTGCAAGATGACGTGTGTGTGTGTGTGTGTGTGTGTGTGTATGTGTGTGTTTCTGAGGGTGGGAGGGTGTTAGGCAAGGCGTCACAAAGCCCTTTGCCATATATAAGAAAAGTCACAAAGCATTCGGGGGGAAGCAAGACAAACGCGACTTATCTTAAAACACAAACAGGCATCCAATATAAACACTATTTACCTGGCTCGCCTTTATCGTAGTACTGATAGGTGCCAATATCTGTATCTGTGGGGTGAGGGAGAGAGAGAGAGGCAGAGAGAGGGGGAGCGAGAGAGAGAGAGAGAGAGAGAGAGAGAGAGAGGGTGAGATGAACATCTCGCTGTCAGGGAAAAGGCAGGAGACAGATCAGCAATTTCGCACTATGGGATAAACAATCGCTATCAGCCGCTGGCCTGTCCCGTCTGCCAGCACGGCGGTTTGAGCTGAGATAAGGCCCCCCGGGAGGGGGTGGAGGGTGGTGGGGTGGTCGCGGGGGGTGGGGGGAGGGCCAGTGGTGGGTGGGTGAGTGGGGGGCAGGGGGTGGCAACCGGTCAGAATGGTAGAGTGGTAGGAGGATGGAGGCGGTTAATGAAGACAGGTGCCGCAACTCATCATCCCACCTGAGGGAGGAAGGAAAAGTCTGATTTACATCCAGCAGCAGGCGGGACCAACGTCTGAACACAAACACACACTCTGAACGACTCAAACACACACACACACACATGCGCGCTCTCACATACACAGGGCAACAAGGACACAAATGCACGCGGATGATGCACACACACACGCGCGCGCACACACGCACACACACACGCTCGGGCACAAACTGCTGAGCTGAGGTCTTTTCTCTCTCGGTCTTATTCCTTCAGGCCCCCCAGAAACCCGTAAAGCAGCGAGACTGAGATTCGCACAACACATCGTTTCTTTATCGCGCCCGCCGCTGCTGAGGCCGCTCTGGAGGCCGGCTCATGCAGCCGACAAACGCACAGACTGACACACAGACGGAACTCTGGCAGCAGTCGGAAGGATGTCGTGCCGTTTTCATTTAACGTTAGCGTGACCTTGAGCAATTTGCTGCTGCGCAAACAATAAACTTAAGCGACGTGTAAATATTCCTAACAAACACAACACAACGTGTCTAAGCTACTGCCACTGTGTGTGCGCCTTTGTCCCAGGAGAGAAGGGTCGGGACTGGAGCGCTGAGAGACCGGGATGTGTTGGAAGCTAAGTGCACGTGTGCTGCTGATCGGCAGTGACGCCGCAGACGCAGGTTCCACAAATCTCTTTGTGTTGTCGGGACAGATGTGTGCGATGTAAAGAAAGAGGTGATAGGAGAGCGTCACACCTCAGCAGCCCGGCGCAAAGATGTATCCATACACACTTTTCAAAGATAGCAGAAGACACACACACACACACACACACACACACACACACACACACACACACACACACACACACACACACACACACACACACACACACACGGTGGGGTAAAAGGAAAAAAACAAATAAGGATTTGTCACCATCACCTTGGATATACACCTTGTCGTACCTTTGTGTGTACACTGACACTGACACACACACACACACTGACACACTCAGACACAGACACAGACACGCCGGTCTCCTTGAGACAGTATCTCTGTCCGAAGCTCAGCAGACTGTGAAAGACGAGACAGAATGGAAGAGAGGAGAAAACAAGAAACTGGGGAAACAGAGCATTTCGCTCGAAAAACAGCAGATGGACTGATAGGTGACGGAGGGGAAACAATAAAACGCCCCCTCCAAAAGTCAAACTTTTACCCAACAAAACAAACAATTTCATTGAAAAGAGGGAAACTTTTCCTTGTATGTTATTAGCTGAGGAGGAATGTTGAAAGGAAAGGTTGACTGAAGTTTAACGGAACCGGGCAAAGTTTACCGCCAATCAAACGCGGATGTAGTCTGCAGAGAGCAAAGAGGAAAAAAAGTGAAGAGAGAGCGAAAAGAGAGAGTGTTGACTGAGAGGCAGATTGTTTAATGTGGATACAGGCGAGGTGTCGAGGAGGTGCGAAGACAAAGTGAGCGATGACAGAGAGGGAGACGGACGAGGTGGGGGGGGCATTGCCGGGAGATTGGACACGGCGATAAGTGCTACCTTTGACTCTGAGTGAGCTCTTGGTGGACCACAAGTGCAGCTCAGCCAGGCAGAACGCCATCACACGGAGGAGCGAAACCCGAGTCTGCAGAGGAAGAGAGGGAGGAGGACAGGGAGAGGGAACAAATTAAGAGGAAGGGCAGTTCAGATTCATATCTCCATCCGTGTGACACACAAAAGGTGGACGGGTCAAACACGGAGAAGCAGCAACACGCATCTTAACATCGATGAAAACATACAGTTGCAAGCAGATTGTGGAGGGTTTGCAAATTGAAAATGTTTGTATTTTCCTATTTGTCTCTCAATGATCTGGTTTCCATCTTATTTGGGGCGACTGTAGCTCAGGTGGCAGAGCGGGTCGTCCAATGACCGAAAGGTTGGCGGTTCAAATCCCGCTCCATCCCAGTCTGTCGTTGTGTCCTTGGACAAGACACTTCAGTCTGCCCCAAGGCAGCTGTGGCTACACATGGAGCTCACCACCACCGGTGCGAATGTGGTGTGAATGAATAATGGGTTCAATGTAAAGTGCTTTGAGCGCCTAGAAAGGTGCCACATAAATCCAATCCATTGTGGAAAGAAAATTCTTCTGCAGGTTTGCCCCAGTGAAGGACAGCCAAGTCTGCTCCCGCAGGGTTCAAGCTGCTACGCTGTCTCCTGGTCCTCACTGCAGGGCTTCCCCTCACCATATTGATCAACTGTTACTGGATGTCGCAGGTGCAACTGCATGGCTGTCCGCTGTGCTTCCAACTGGCTGTTACGCTTGAGCGGCAAGGGGAAAATAAATATGACTTCTTTTTTTTTTCCCTTCACTGTTCAGAAGAACACTGACAATATTTCAACGGCAAGCACTGCCGACGGAAGCTGGAAGATAGTATTTTGAATAGAATTGTAAGTATGGCATTACAGTATTTCTCATCCCTACAACATTGTGAAGCGCATAAACTGTATTTCATCGTCAAATCTCGTCCCGCGAGAACCCACTTTGGACGGAGGTACAAATTTTCTTGTTTAAATCTGCATTTCAATGTTGTTTGCTGTCAAAAATGGTTGTTATAATTTTCCATTTGATGACCTGTAAAAAAGATTCTGTCTCCTCCTACGTCCAATCATAACGTGCCATTTTCACTTGACGTGAACGGGTGCTCAGCTGACGTGCAAATAAAAAAAAAGTGTTTCAATGACACTTTTGCGATATACCTCTATTTCGATACGTCTGAAAAACCACCTAATGAGAGCGTCGTTAAAATCAAACCCCAACAACGACAAGCCACAACAAAAAAAAACACAGCTAACGCTGAGTGCCATTAGATGCTGGAGCTGGTCTGGCAAGAGGTTCTTTAATCCACGTCCCATCCAGCGTCTCTTTATTCCTACAGATCAGCCTTGTTGGAGGACAAAATCAGCTTTTATTGAGCAACTGCCCATTTGGCTGGCACAAAAGTTCGGACGGGGCTCATCCTGCGCCGGCGCCAGGGGCTGAATGACGATGGCAAACGGCACGAGGTCGTGTAGGACAACGACGTGCGCGCCCGCGTGCTCCGACGGCGCGTGTCAGGGACATTAGTGCAGAGCGGCGGCGCTTTCACGAGGCACAGCGGGGAGGAAGGAGAGGGATTGTTCGGAACGAGCTCACAGCCCCGAGACGAAGGCTGGACTGAAAACCATTCATAGTCGCTGACACTGTACGTCACCAGACACTTCAGCGGGTTTTGTCCGTGGCCCCTGCGACTGCAGAATCTCACACGTAGACAAGGAGCGGTGGCTGGTGAGTCAGTGCTTCAGTGCATCAGTGCTCCAGTGCGTGCACCGCCTTCACAGGTGGAAGAGTGAAGTTTGAAACGTTTCTGCAACAGTGGTAGTGGTAGTACAGTATTCAAATGAAGTGCCTGAATACTCTCATCTCGTCAGTGTTTGGTTTGGAGACACTGGCTGATCTAACGTGCACGTTACTCGGGGGTGGAGAGAGGCTTAACATCCATCCATCCATTTTCAATACTAGCTTCTTCCTGCACTCAGGGTTGCAGGGGTCTGCTGTCATAGGATGAAGGCAGGGTGACACCCTGGACCAGTGACCAGTTCAGGGCCACATAGAGACAAACAACCATTCGCTCTCTCACACACACACACCTACAGTCAATTCAGAGTTCCCAATTCACCTCACATGCATGTTTTTGGACTGTGGTAGGAAGAAGAAGAAGAAGTAGAAGCCTTATTAATGCCAATTTGGGAACATTTTCATAATTACAGCAACAATAAAATAGAAAAGAATGGAGATAGGAATAAAATAAAATAAAATAAAATAAAAGTATTTACAGCCAAAGACGGAACAAACAAGATATTAACATTACATTGACAGTTATGTACACAACATTGACATATAAATGTTTTATTGTACCTTTATGAAATGTAAGTGTGTGAGAAGATAATTTTACTGAGTGCAGTTGTACAGCTTAATAGCTGCAGGCAGGAATGACCTGCGGTAGCACTCCTTCTTGCACTGAGGGTGGCCAGAGGGAAGCTGGAGAACCCAGAGAGAACCCACGCAGACACAGGGACAACATGCAAACTCCAGAAAAAAAAACCCAATATATTAATATCTTCAAATAAGGAAACTCTATTGTCCACTCAGAGTCACAGAGGCCAGAGAGAGGAAGCAAAGCGACCCCCCTCTTCATTATCATACTATAAAATACTATGCTTAAAACACACACACACACACACACACACACACGCAGCTTGCAGCTCAGCTGCTGGACGGCTGCCACGCTCCGACCGACTTGCAGTCGGGGTTGCAGCGGGTTAGCCGTCGCCCTGCAGAGCTTTACAGGGGAGCAGGGCCAGCGTGGAGGGCGCTGCGTGAGGGGCGGGTGGGGTCTAGGTTATTGTAGTGTGTCTTTACCGGTAGAGGGGCTGCTTTAACTTCAAAGGGACGGCGGGGAAAAACATATGAGTCCTCTTTCAAAGGCAGTCCGCAGGAAGCACGACCTTGTCTGCTCTCTGCTTCTCTTCCCCCGCTCCTCTTTCACTGTCCCCTCTGGGTGGCGGCTGAGTGTGTGTGTGTGTGTGTGTGTGCGCGCGCGTCTGTGTGTGTCTGTGTTAACAGTGTCCTTACATGGGCCTGTTTTGGATGTGAAGAGTAGACAAGGACTGAAAGGGGAAGTCAGTTTTTTTGGTGTCACACTCGGCTTTGCAGTCCTGCATCATCTATTTTCAATCAATGGATGCTCCACATTTGCATCACAAAAAAACACACACACGCAAAAAAGCACGGCACCAAATTTTCCAAGGATATCCAGCGATGACAGATAATCACACAAATATACGGCACTACTTTGTGTGTTCGCCTGGAGCAGAGTCCTCATAACGGGAACTATTTGAGCTGACGCTACATTCCGACATCAACTCAACATCAGACTTGACTCGAGAAGTTACATTCTTAAATCAACTTCAGTCACAAAACCACAGAGAGAGAGAGAGAGAGAGAGAGAGAGAGAGAGAGAGAGAGAGAGAGAGAGAGACCTCCCCTGGGTTGATCAGGGGCAGATAAAAATCAAAATGAAGTGAGAATCTCACATGTTTAGTTTGACGTCTCGAGAATCCTTTGTCAGAGTTTTACACATTTTCCCTTCTCTCTCTTTCTCCCTCACTCCCACACACACACACACACACACACACACAGTTGCACACACTCTGAGGCCAGAGGCAAAGCTGTCAGGAGGCGCAGAAGTAAATTACAGGGTTAAAGAGCTGCCATTAAATGACTGACACAAGGCCATCACAGCCCTGCCCCTCAGCACACACACACACACACACACACGCACGCACGCACACACACACACCTTACTGTCAGCTTCGCTTCCTCTTCCTCCTCCCTTGTACCTTCACTTATCGGCGCTGCGCCTACTTGCCCCCTTTCCCTTTTATCTTTTTTCGTTCTCCTTGTCTCCTTCACTGTTTTTTTTATGATTTACCTCTTATTAGAAATGCATGAAGCTTTCCGACCGCGTCAGCCGCCTTTTCCGTTTTCTCTCTGTCATATTATTATTTATTAAACTTTCCACATCCCTGTTTTCTTCCTCAAAAAGACAATTTTACTGTTATTTCTGTTATTTCTTCCGTTATTACTGTTCAAATGAAGAACCTTTAACAAAGATCTTCATTTTTTTTAGTCATCCACTGACTGGAAGTTGGCGGGAACTCGGTGCGTTGAAGTCCACGCTTGTCAAATGCTGGGGGTTTCAGTCGAGCCTCAGTCACAGTCCACTTCAGCAAATAAACTCACGTATTCAGTAAACACACTCGCACACTCACGCCGCTATCTCGCAGACTTCTGATACGTGGCGCACACGCTTGTGCGTGCAGGGCCGTCTACAGTATACCCTGCTATCTGCCAACCTCGTGGTACCTGCGGAAATATACACATGCGCACATTTACATACATATGAAGCCATGCAAACAGACCCTTATCTCTGGAGCACTGTGGAGGGAGTAGGAATCCTCCAGCTTCCTCTCATATCGGAGCAAAGAACGGTGGACAAAAATCTGGGCAAAGAGTGATACAAATTGGGGGTAGGGAGCTGGATAAAACAAAGACCCCCTTCCCCGCTGTGAGAGGTCTCATGTCAGCATGTAACTAACTGACACGAGAGATAAAACGGTGCAACCGACCCCACAGGACGAGACTCGAAACACAAACACGGCGCCACAATACGGCGCAGAACTGCAGTGTTCTGGCGAGACAACTTTCCAGAGTGATAGCAGGAAATTAGCATGACGCTTTAGGGACATCAACAGGAGCGTTTCAACGTTTTTGGCCGAAGGTTTAGAAACGAAAAGCCACGCAGAGAAACTGCAGAGTCCGTCTAGAGCAGCACATTTAACCCAGACATGAAGGTTGAGTGCTTGATTTTGTTTGTGTAATCAGGTGACGTTGGAGAAAAAGAGTGAAGACTGACGTCACTTCCTGCAATTTTTCATTTCTTCAGAGGTGAATGTGATTGTGGCCACTGCTGACCCACATCTTGTTCTAGTTGTATAATAGGTATTTGTGTTCTGTCACGAGTACACTTGAATTAATTCATTACCACAACGTGATTGTTTGCGATGATGATACCTTTGACTCTCTCTCTCCTTCTCTCCCTCTTCATCCTCCCCTCCTGCACAAGAGTCAACTTGGGAGAGGTAAACTGAAGGACATCTTTCCCCCTCAGAGTAAAAACGTGACGCCCGGCAGCGGTGTTGAAACTAGCCCCGTCCGCGCACCTTCTCAGCTGTCACATGACAAGACAGGAGGTCCGGCCGAAGGTGGGCCAGGCGGCGCCAGGCGGCAGGCCGAGGAGAACCTTTCACACAGACACTTAACAAAGTCCCACAGCAGCTCTTTCAGCTGTCGGCGAGAGAAGAATGGGGTTGATGGACAGGCAGAACAAAATGAGGTAAAGGTAATACTATTCAAGAGGGGAGACAGGTACAGTGGCTCTGCATGCACACCAGCCGCTCTGTGTGTGTGTGTGTGTGTGTGTGTGTGTGTGTGTGTGCGCGCGTGCGTGCGTGCGTGCGTGCGTGCGAGCCTCTTTTCACAGGGCATGTCAGTCAGCGGGGAGACGGAGCCGCGGTGACATGACTTCTGGGCAAGTCTCTCGCTGCAGCGACACAGAGTGTGGGAGTGCTCGCGCGCATCTGGAGGTGCAACGCAAAGTTTGGAGAGCACAAAGAGGTGAGGAGTTGAAGAGTTCACGTGGTCATGAGAAAGAGCGCGGCAGACCTTTGGCCTCAATTTTAAACGTCTTCCAGAAGCAGAGAGAGAGAGAGCGAGAAACTGGAACAACCGAGAGCCAAAGAATGTTGCTTTCAATGATCATGTACCATGTGATAAAATAGGATATGTGATATGGAAAATCTTGAATTGAATCTGAAAAGGCTGAACCAACAATCACTAGCTGGTGTTTGCTGTAAACTGGTTGTTATATTTTTCTCTCTGATTACTTATAAAAAATATTCCGTCTCCTCCTCCGTCTAAACATAACGCGTAATTTGCCCACTGGGAAAAATCGACGCACCACCATATTGTCAGTCTGTTATCCAGTTCTTGTAATACATCCATGATTTCCACATTGAGGGATTAATGAAGGAAATATCTATCTATCTAACTATCTATCTATCTATCTATCTTCCATTTAACGGGTTTTCTCACCAAACAGCTGCAGATGTGCTGCACAAAACCGTCAGATGATTCGTCACAAATTCACAAACACACAAGATATTACTGGCGATTTTAAAGTCGCAGCCCACATCTACTACAGCGAATATATTCTGGTAAGTGCACAGAGGAGTGAGGGAGGATGGAAGATGTGTAAAAGATCATTTGGGGGTGAGTGTTGGAAGGAGCAAGGTGGGAAGTGGAGGGGGGGTCAGGGATCCCCGCATCAGAGGATTTACCGTGCGCCTGGAGCAGAAACACACAACACAGAGGCAGAAGCAGGACCGCAGGACTGGGAGGGTCTTTGCAGCCCCGTCAAGACTCGGCTGCACAAACTGGACACAGAGTTTCTGCATCCAGCGCAGATTCCTGGCTGATTGTCTCTCGCTCCTGTTCGGCTAATAGGCCTAATCCCTGGCCAGTGTTTGGCTAAAAGCCCCGCTGCCTGCCTGAATGCGCCCTGCAGACGCACCCGAGGACAGGAAACACAATACTTCCAAAGCAGCTGGACAATTGCCCGCCGACTTCAAAGGGATTCTCGGGGATTGTGCGCCTCTGCGGCGTCCGTCCCCCGTCGCAGCCGAGGTTACGCGTGTCACGGTGACCGCGCCGTCGTCGTCCATGCCGCCGCTGGATTTTTTTTTTTTCTTCTCTTTTTTAAAGCTGTTTGGTGCCCTGTTGTTCACCCACCTCACCTCTCCACCACGAGCACGTAAAATCGACAGGGCCATGGACTCGCAGAACACGCGTCACAAAAAGCTTTTTTCTGTGTGCAAGTTTTTAAAATAAATAAATAAAACAGGCATTGAATTTCATGCTTCCACTCTTACTTCACTTACCTCCGTCATTATATAAAAAATAATGAACTGTGCATGGCCATGTTTTTTTTTTGAACGCAGAGAGGAATAAGGCTGAAAAAAAAATACTTCAAACTATTTTTGTTTGTTGACAAATTGGAGCTGGAAGCGATGAGCCGAGGCCTGCCGGTGGAGAAAAAATCTTGTAGCTGGTTTGGAGTAAAGCTAATGAAAAAACATTTTTAATGATTAACATCCTACGCCAATGTTTATTTTGTGGATCTAAGTGAATTTAAGGGAAAGCACATCAAATGTTTGCATCTCCAAAAGTTTTATTATTAACGATAACATCCTCTGGCTGCGTATCTGCATACACACACATTCAGAAACACACAGCCCCGGGGGGGCCACCAACAATTAGTGTGCACAGGCAAATGCACAATACGGGCGCGCGCACACACACGTACACACACACACACGCAACACACAAACAGGCACAACTGTCACACGGGCTCAGGGAGAGGAAAGTTGGAGTTGTTGTCAGATACACGGGGCGAGTCGAACCCCGGAAAACACGAAAGGTCACGACAAACGTCCCCTAGACGTCTCAGCGGGTCTTATTTCCCCGTCACACTCTCACACACCGGCTGTCTGTCACCCGGCAGACGAGGCCATGACACCTCGGACAACTCTCAGCAGCCGCCGCCTCCCTCCACTGACAGCTTGAGTGGTCGGACATCGATGAGACTCGGACCGAGAAGTTTCTTCTCTTTGCGGTGACCTCGCACTCGAGCGCCGGCGCCGTATCTCCCCTCTCCTCCTGCTGCAAGCTGCTGCGCTCCTCCGAGGAGCAAAATCATTTCCGGCGCCGAACGGCAGATTACGCCTTCACCTGGCACTTGTCTATCACACCCTATCACTGTGGTTTCCAGGGTGGAAAACAGGATTTCAAAACTTGCATTGTTTCCAAGGTGGAGACGTGCTGCCATAACCTCCACCTATTAAAACAGCACCTGGAAATGATTCGTCAGTCATTTAACATAGTGGAGCAAACAAGTCGATCAGTAATAACAAGTCACAGTGAGCTAAATGTGAGTGCTAACAACCCAGGAACTCAGCTACAAGCTGTAGAAACGCAACAAAATGTTGGACCACAGTGTTTTTAATGTTTTTAATCAACAGGGTGGGAGGGGGGCAGTAATGGAAGTTTTTATTGCGTTTACTTCGCTTCCACCACTGCAAATGCGAACATAAAAACAGTTATTCCCATTGGGCAGCAGCTACTTCCAGTTTTGCCGCATAGTTACTTTAAAAGGTGAACTGAACAACAACAGAACCGTCCCAGAGGACGGCCGTTTCGTAATGGCAACGCCTTTTTCCGCCTTAAATGCATCATAAAGGGTCTGTGTGACAAGCACTTGAGAGCTTAACGGCTAAAACAACACGGACGCATTGAAACATCATCTGGATGGTGTAAAAACAGGGGCGGTGAGTTTGGCGGGCGACGTGCAACCGTTGGTTTTAAAAAGCCTCCACGTGCCGCTAATGTAAACCCAACAACTGAGCCCATCAGGCCACACAAGCCCGTTTTATTTCTAAAATTTCAACAAAGTACAATTGACAATCTCCTCCCACGAGATTTTACGAGAACGGGCGCAATTCTAGGGGTAAAGGAAATGGAGCTAGAGATAAAAAAATAGACATTATTTAGTCATGCCGTACACAAGATTGGCTGAAGTGCAGAGCTCTAAATAGGTGACATGGTGATGTAATCTTAATGTGGAAAAAAGGGGGCGTGACTAAAGGTTTTAAGAAGTGATCACAATAACCGGAGACAGTGAGTCCACTAGAATTAGCATTAGCCAGGCATTAGCCATTTTTTGTAAAAAGTGACAGCCCGGTCGTGGTTGGCGCAAAAAAACAAAACAAAAAAAAAACACCCCCACCATCACCCCCACCGCCCCGCTTCAGACGCATACATGTACATAGGCTTAATGTTGTCTGGGCAGGGCCGCTCCCGCCGGCTCGCTGTCGGCAAGGCAACCGGCGCTATCCTGGCCAACATCTGCCGCACGACCCCGGGCCACTCAGAATGGCTCTTAATCCCCACACAGCACAGCCGTGTTGTGGGCAAAAACATTCTTCCCTTTTAGCGAGCGGCAGACAAACGGAGTGGGGTGGGGTGGGGACAAGCACGGCTGCCGCAAACCTGCAGGCTACCGGCCTCTTGGAAGCACCAGGAATGTTGTCCGTTGTGTCGGGGCCCCCGATTGTGGCGCGGCCCATTATAGCTGTGCAGAGGGGCGTGACCGCCAGAAGCCGCACCAAGTTGCCGCCGTCATGGGTCCAGCTGGACGGATTTGGGGTTAGAAGTTAATGAAAGGTGGCGCGAGTGGGCAAGGTAGGTTTTTTTTTTTTGGTCAGCAGGCCATGTTTTAGCTGAAACAATTGCTTCGACAAAACACACACACACACACACACACACACACACACACACACACACACACACACACACACACACACACACACACACACACACACACACACACACACGTCTGTCAGATGAGACCTCAGTGGGCTGTGGATCCAGGACACTGTTGCTGCTGCATTTTTTTGTCCATCCCTTTGTGATTGTAATTTTTTTTTGATTATTTAAATTTTTTAATTTTTATATGTCTGTTTTGCTGACAACAAAGGCAAACGCTGGTGGTTGGGGTCTGATTCTGATGCGAATGCCGACGTGTGGCAGTTTAGTGACCCCTTGTGGCAACCGTCAGGAGGGCCTCAGTCGACGTCAGACCTTCACCTGCGATTAAAAAACGTCTAAATTTCACATATGAAGACAGTCACGCCGAGGAACATTCAAAGTCACGGCACGACAAGTCAACAAACTCCAGGGGTGAAACACGGCGGGGCCACGATCCAGCACAGTACAGCCGCAGATAGAGATCTCTGCCGGGTGACGCGCAGGAGGAAATGAAGACACGGCCCCATCAATCAGTCTATCAAGTGCTATGAAATATGTATTTGTCTTAATATGGAGCGTGATTTGATCAAACCTATTTCACGGACCATTTCCTTATGCAAACACCTGAGGGTGGCGGCAGGGAGCGAGAGTGTGCGGTTGTGGCTTGTTTGGGGAACGTAGTGAGAGTGTCTCAGTGTGTCTGAGGCCATATTACTCCATTTAATTGAATAGTTCTGCATCAGTGCCAAGAAGTTACTCGGTATGTTTGCAGAGGTCTTCGGTTTTTTTTTCTGATTGAGGCCTTGGCTCTCTCTCTCTCTCTCTCTTTCTCTCTCTCTTTCTCCCTCTCTCTCTCTCTCTTTGCTTTTTCCTCTACCCCACAGCAAGCCAATACTTGGCGCTGTGAAAAGTCCTTCTCGGGTTTCAAACGCAGACAGTCAATGTGAGAGGAACTCGGAGGTAGTAGGCACATCAAGGCTGAGCAGAAACATTTGTACGCCTTCAAGCGCCGACCTCGAATTGTTCAGAAATGAGCAATAATAACAGGGACTTGTTGGATCTTTGGGCTATTTTTGGGATTCCAAACGTGATTTGAAAGAGACACTAATGCGGGTGTATTAAAAAAAAAAGCCATGGTGGGGGCTTGCAAAAATATCCATTAATGCACAATAAGAATGGATAAAAGCTTCATCTGCACTGTGTGATTGGATGCAGGTTTGGGAATTGAATGGAAATGAATGAAGACCCCACCCACTCTTAATAGAATGTGGTTTAAGTCTGTCAACAATTCAGATGGGAAGGGATGTTTTGTTTTTTTACAGCAAGGGCTCTAAAAGATGCTTTAATGAGAAAAAAATTTAATGATGGATATAAAAAGAACAAGAGCTTTTGCTGTTTACTCTTTGCCAGGACGACCATTGATGTCAAAACATTTCACACTTGTAGTGTTGTATTTATTTTTCACCCGTGCACACGATCAATTCTTTTACCCCTGCCAACACATTGTTTTCTTCACAAACAAACTTTGAGATGGTCTAACGGGGCCTTTTAAAGGAGGCTTAAGCTGTTAATTTAGCCTTGCAAACAGATAAAGAGCCCACTTGTTTGTTTTACTCTAACTGTCCGCTCAGGTCTTAACAGGCCAGGCGGCTCCTCCAGCAACAAGTGTCAGAGGGCTCTTCTCTGCGAAACCCATTTCAACTCGCTTGGCAGCGCTGTGGCAACCGGGGTTAACTGCAGCTTAATACTGACACCTAGTGTTTCAATGCAGGTAATGCTAACAGCATAGGCGAGTCCACGGTCTTGCCAGTGTATTCGAGGGCGCACCTCGTTTCTGCATGACTGTCTAAGAAAAGAAAAGAATAAAAGAAGGACTATGAGGTGACAGCACCAGATGTTAATATAACCATTTTCCACTACTGTTTATTTCTGGTATCCTTAATCCACATAGGCTGTCAAAAGAAAGAAGAAATACATGAAGTGACTGAATATTGATCCTTGTTACTTTGTTTATGTCAGCTTTTATATGGTCATCATGGCATTTTTACCCTCCTAAAAATTTTTTTCCCCATTCTCCCCATGGAGAAGTGTTTTCTATGAGTTGCCTATACCACAGAAGCCCGCCAGTGTCTAAATTTTCACATCACACGGCAAACCTCTCATTGATTTTCATATTTCTGATGATGCCCGCTGACTCTCGCCAAGTGTAGGCATATTAACCGCAAGAATTGAGGCCGTTATTTGGGATGTGTTTGCGATGATGTCGTATTGATGGGCTTAAGAAATTTCCTACAGGGGGTCGGAGGTCAGAGGGGCCCGCTGAGCAGCTGCTCTAAAACGTATTGATCAGCGCCGCAGTGTGTGTCATGACATCAAAGATTCAATCTGTCCGCTCACAATATGTCAATATGCTGAGGACTTCTTTAATCCCACCCATCCGTTCCTTTTAGCAAATATGGTGAACACACACCGTTGTTGACACAGCTAATCCCACTGATTCACCAGCCTCTGGGGCACATCAGACTGTGCTGTTAACAAATAACGCTGAATACAGCTTCACACCGAGACATCTGAGAACAGGTTGAACCATGATGTAACATATAAGTGCCTAACACTCGTCAAGCATGATTCTTTTCCTGCTTCAGTCATATAGAAGGCCTGTAATGAGACCATTTAATGGAAAAAATTTGCTCACCTGATGGTGATAGTGGCCACGCAGTTGTTAGTACTGCTAAAGGTTGAGCTCCGTTGAGGCCTTTCTGTTCTTCCTGTGCCTGTGAGGGTTGTGTCCAGGTGTTCTGGGTTCTCTCCAAAAACATGCAAGAAACATTAAATAGTGATTTTAAATTAGTCTGTCATTGCAGATGTGAGCAATTGTCTCTTTACGTCAGAAATGTTGTGAACTGGTGATGCCGACTTCGTTCTGTGATTACTCTGAGTCACACATTTTCCTATTTCTTCAGTAACGATTAACAGCAGCCATAATCTTAAAGGTTGTGCCCCACTGTCATCTGGAGACGTTGTTTTCCTCCCACTTCATTTTGCAATCTTATTTTATATTGACAACTCTCTGCAACTGCAAAACAGGTTGCAATTTTGTCTATCAATTTTTAAACTTTGGACTGTTCAGAAATAAAATAAAATAAAATAGCATCACTTCTCTGGAACAAAATCGCCGCAAGGACTCACACAAGGCAACAAGCACAAACCACCTTGTCTACCTCAGCATCGTTTTTGGTGTTTTGCTGCGCTCTTCAACAAAAACGACAGGAATGTTGTTGTTTTTTCTCTCGAAGTAGTTAGCATTACAAAATACGTCACATCGAAATATTGTTTATTGGAGGAAAACGTATTCCATGTCGTATTCCCTATCTGTTAAGCTATTGGGAGAGCTGTTGTTGTTGATGATGTTCAATAGCGGCCCTGCGATGAACTGGCGACTTGTCCAGGGTGTACCCTGTCTTCGCCCTAAGACAGCTGGGATAAGCTCCAGCAGACCCCCGTGACCCTGAACAGGAATAAGCGGGTATAGAAGATGAATGAATGAATGAATGAATGAATGAATGTTCAATAGCCGCTAACTCAAACCCCGGGCCGTCTGGTTGCTAGGCAACGGCAAATGGTTGCTCCTAACGCTACATGCTATGATAACTAGCTTAGCGCTTAGCCATTCTGAAGAGGGCACTTGGTGAACCGTTGAAAACTGTACAAACTTCTCCTTTAGCTGCACCGTTACCATCAAAATACACGACAGCGATCTCACCTCCGCTCGTCCTTCTTGAAATGTACCCGCCCGACGCGCGTTGCGTTTACTTTATGACTCTCTCCGCAGGAGGACTACATTTACCGTCAAGTACTACAGCCACACGTAACCTCACAGTGCCGTCACACGGTTACAAGTGTCGTGAACGGCTCAACACTTAAATAGGAGCGATCTCGTGAAGAGTGAGAAGTAGGCGAGAGAGAGAGAGAGAGAGAGGCAACCATGGTAAGTAGGAAACGCTGACACTGAGATTTTTTCTTTCCTGGAATATAAGCTTATAATTTCAGAAAATCGACGAAGGAAATAGAGAATTTAAGAAAACTACTACAACAAAAAAAAAGTTGTACAAGTTTTGCTAGTTGTCTGCACATTTTTTTTTGTAACACAGTGCCAACATGGCACGAGGTGAATGAATCTGGTTTTAAAATTATAATACATAGTAAATTATCTATATATTATTTATATGTTTATATGTGAGCCACGTGCTATGTCACTCAATAAAACGTGTTTGTTGAACACTGAATGGACAACGACCAGTTGTTAAAAGGGGGGGAACCTGATACCCCCAAGAATACCCTTCCCTTTTCATTATGCAACTGTAAATCAAGTGTCAGGTGTGGGAGACAGAATCTATATTTAGCCAATCCTCTGACCCGCTTTAGCAAATCTGGTTGACAAGAATAAACACCGTCCCACGTGCTCGGAACAATTAAAACTGTCAGTGTGACACTTGTACCGTCAATGTCAGCGGAGCTCACTGCTGTGCTGTGCTGTGCTGTGCTTTGCTCTGCTTGTATCTCGCAGTCTGAGCCCATCAGAGTCCTGGTGACCGGTGCTGCCGGGCAGATTGCCTATTCCCTGTTGTTCAGCATCGCCAAGGGAGATGTCTTTGGCAAAGAGCAGGTACAGAAGAGCTTTGTTTCACTCGCACATCTCACACACACACTGTCCCTTTATCTCATTAGGCATTGTGGCAGACTCCCACAGGATCTGAACAGCCTTCATGGTTTTAGCTCTCTTAAATATATTCTAGCTTATATCTTCGAGGGACTCCGGACAGATGTTCTCATCAGTGGAAGTTGTTTACATGCTGTATATGGCGTGCAGCAGTATTTCCTAGTAGTTGAAGAATGAATCTTGCTCAGACGGTCGTAGGTTAATTTGAACATTACTTGATCTGTTTGCTACAGGCTTCAGGCCTTCACACTCTCCTTGAAGACAACCGCATCTCGTCTGCTTGTTTGATTGTTTTTTTTAACAAACCAGTTCCTCCTCACTTATTGTCTCCACATCCATCATTTCCTTCTTGCCAGCCAATCGTCTTGCTGCTCCTTGATATCACTCCCATGTTGACGGTCTTGGAAGGTGTCGTCATGGAGCTGCAGGACTGCGCACTCCCACTTCTCAAAGGTAACTTTTCAGGTCCTGACCTATGTATAAAACAAGCACACAATTCCAAGGCTTCGGGACTATCGGAACAATTTGAATCAAAGTGCCTCAAATTTTGAAATACATACTAGCGGTGCGCAGTTGGCCACAGGGATGAGTAAATGTTTACATGACATCATTGTTTTTTTATATATATATACATTTACCTGTTATTGCAACCCAAATCTGATATACTTCCTGAAAATGCCATTCACAGGGAGCCCCTCGATTTACTGCTGTGCAGTTTTAAATCTCCTTAACGTAGAGATACAGAAAAATCCATTGCCTATTCACAACAATGAGAAACACAGGCACATCCCACAAACTCCTTGCTCTAATAAAAAAAAAAAAAAGCTTCCCCTTTGTGTTGAGACGCCTGATAATTAAGGGTTTATGTAGTTTCCGTTGTGTCATCACTGTGCCACCGTGGTGACGCGAGTCGTGAGGCGCCACTCTGCGCTGTCTGCATTGTGACCTGGAATTTTTCCTTTGAATTGGTGCTGTTTTGCTTTGTTTGGACTGGGGGCTGTGAGAGGCCCCCGTATTCACAACTGCTGCAAAGACAACACTTGGTGCATGGAGACGGGCCCAGCCATACAGACCATAAGCTTCAGAGCTGGGATGTGTTCCAGACACGTCTCTCGGGGTTGCATGTGTATGATGATGTATGACGGGAGAGGAAATCTTGTCATGTGGTTTTGTACAAGTACATTTCATATTTGAGTTAATCAACATATGGCATATTGATGATTTGTCAGGTAAATCAGCATATCTAATTAAAAAAAAAAATGATTGTATGTGTTAATGCTAGTGTTAACACACCCTTGGTCATAATTCTCTTTTAGAAAGGCTCAGCTGCCAATAAAAACTCGCATTTTGCATAAAAGATCCTAATAAATTCCTTTCACCAGTAGAAACACTGTAAGATGGAGTCCAAATGTAAAGATTCAATAATATAGTCTCAGAGATTCTATGAAGACACGTTTTAGCATTCTAAATTAGTAAATTGGGAATTAAGAAAAATGTATTGAAATCATGCCGGTTTCAGAAAAAAACAGACTGTGTACTGATTTAGTGTTAAACTGAAGAATATGTTAAGATGCATCAAAAAGCTGCATAGTTCTCAAAACGTAACTGAACTTAAACTGACAAAGGGAAAAGCTTAACTCATGGCATCCGTCATTATTTCCCATAATCTCTCCATCCACAGAGATCGTCGCCACTGACAAGGTGGAAGTGGCCTTTAAGGACTTGGACGCAGCCATTTTGGTGGGTTCCATGCCCAGGAAGGAAGGCATGGAGAGGAAAGACCTGTTGAAAGCCAACGTGGCCATCTTCAAGAGCCAAGGTGCGGCGCTGGAGAAGTATGCCAAGAAGACTGTCAAGGTAGTAACCACATCGCGTTCGGAGACAAGCACAGACACGTGGATTCATGGTCCACTTGAATTAATCTCTTCATTATTCACTGCAAGACTATTTCTGTTTTTCATCGACTTGTCGCGAACTTGTGTAATTCTGTACATCTTTCCGCACTTGCGCAAGTGGAATTCTGAAACAGTTGGACACAGTCAGCCACATCCAGTAATCAGGATTTATAGAAAAAGCAAAATGAGTCAATCTCCCCTCCTCAAAAACTAACAATTAGTCGAGCAGAGGGACTTCAAGTAATTCTGCAATGTGTACGTGTGTGTGTCAGGTGCTGGTTGTGGGGAACCCTGCCAACACCAACTGTTTGATTGCCTCCAAGTCTGCTCCCTCCATTCCCAAAGAGAACTTCTCCTGCCTCACCCGTCTGGACCACAACAGGGCTCGCTCTCAGGTGTCTTTCTTTCATATGTTTCAGCATAGAAAGGTCACACGCATCCATCTTTCAAAATATCTTTTACCGGTGTTTTCTTGCACTATCCGTTCTATTGAAAGTCCACCCATTCCTTAGTGTGCTTGGTCTGCCCTCCAGAAAGTCAATTTTTTTTTGGAATCGTCCCTTTGTGAAGTCACAAACGGCACTGCTACCTCTTTCTGGTAAAAAAAAATTGTCAGAGATGTGTTTGTTATAACTTACTGCAGGACTTTCAAAATCACAGAGTGACACAGAGTGTTCTCCTTATGCTTGATGCTATGCGTGTATCTGCTCCCTGCCCATCATATTCTGCTGCTGCTGCAGGTGGCCATGCGCTGTGGCGTTCCTGCCAGCAACGTGAGGAACGTCATCATCTGGGGCAACCACTCGTCCACCCAGTACCCTGACGTGCATCACTGCTTGGTCAACATGTCCGGCAGTGAGCTGGCCTGCTTCGAGGCCGTCAAGGATGACACCTGGCTCAAAGGAGAGTTCATCACTGTGAGTCAAAGGAGAAACAAGATGCACTGAGCATCGCAACCAACACTTATAAGCACTGGGTTAGGGTTAGAGTTCTAAATTCATGTTATGCTCCGTGTGCAGACGGTGCAGCAGAGAGGCGCTGCAGTCATCAAGGCCAGGAAGCTGTCCAGCGCCATGTCTGCAGCCAAGGCTATCTGCGATCATATGAGGGACATATGGTCAGGAACCCCTCAGGTAGATGTCTTTTTTTTTTCCCCTAGGCAACAAAATGATGTTCTTCCTTTCGGAACAAACAAACAGGCATATTAATTTCTAATATATATCATATCATATTGTTACATTCTTTTGCCTCTTTTTTGTTCTTTCTCAGGATGAATTCATCTCCATGGGTGTTTATTCCACTGGCAACCCATATGGCATCCCTGATGACCTCATTTACTCATTTCCTGTCCAGATCAAGGTAAGATCAATGTTGTTGTCTGACTACAATTTCCTAGTGTTTGCCCTATAAACGTAACCCAAAAAAAAAAAAAAAGCGCTTTTAACAAAAAAAATGTTGTTTTCTCAAGAACAAGTCATGGACGATTGTAGATGGTCTGGCCATCAACGGCTTCTCCAAGGCAAAGATGAATGCCACGGCAGATGAGCTGGTTGAGGAGAGAGACACAGCCAGCGCATTCCTGGAGAAAGAATGACTAGACGCGGCTCCAGGGCCACCCAGCCAGCAATTAAACAGCCCCAAAACTCCGGACTCACGCCTGTGATCAAGTTCTCCACACGTGTGTGTGTGTGTGTGTGTGTGTGTGTGTGTGTGTGTGTGTGTGTGTGTGTGTGTGTGTGTGTGTGTGTGTGTGTGTGTGTGTGTGTGTGTGTGTGTGTGTGTGTGTGTGTGTGTGTGTGTGGTCATAAAGTTAGATTTATTCTTGTGGGTTGTCCAATGTTGTTCATGATTGGATTGGCCATTGATCTTATCGCTCTCACTTGTATCAGCAGTAAAACCCAGTATCTTGGCCAACCATTAACACCGTTTGTTTTCCTTCAGCTTTGTTTTTAACCATCTTTCACAAAGTAAGAACGGAAAATAGAGGTTTGCTTCGGCTAACACAGTTACCAGGCTCCAAGAGTAATCTAGAGGCACCTCCAACAGCACTGCTGATATGCAGAAAGTTCACACTTGTTTTACAATAACTGTTTATTTTCTGGGGTGCTTGACACGGATGGTTGTTACATATAGATATGATGCATTACGTTACCAGCTACTGGAACTGACAAACTTTAATGCTAATACAATAAAAACGACAACACACACGCAGCTGTATTTGTGTTTCGCGTCCGTGTATTGAACGTGTTCTTATCAATGAATGAAATATACGGTCCAACAAAAAGGTGACGTTTCACAACTTAACCACACAGGGGCGACATTTCAAAAGGTTTTGGTGCCAAACGAGGCATCCGGGTGATTATGTAACATGTGTTATTCAATTTCACCGTATGGAAGTGAAAGGTACTTTAACGGCGAACGTCAATTTATACGGGCCAACTTACTTCCATTACAATTTAATTCCAATTGAGCTAACGCTGAACCTAGCACCGTGGACCGCGATGTTTAATTTTATTTAAAATAAGAGAAAAGGATATCGGCTCGTATGTATTAATCGATACTATATCAAAATTGCAGTCAGGTCCCTGTTTCAACAAAATTGTTTCGCAGTTCTTGCCATGTTTTAACCCGGAATCAGCATCAAATATATTAGACGTAGCGGAGATCTATTGGACATCTCGATGACGTCACATGATAAGTGCTGTCCTGATTGGCTGAGATCAGCCAGCGACGCTCCCATTCGTCCCTACCAGAGATGGCACTGTAGCGTAAAACATCTTCAAACTGGTCACCTTTTCAACTTCTTTAATTGCACCTGGCTGCATTTTTTAATCAGACAAATTAAAACGTAAGGTGAAGAGACTCTGCTCAATATCCAAGCGCGTTTTTTTTGGTGCGTGCAACCGGCTCTGACTTCTCCACTGGATCGCCGCGGATCCTTCAGACCCGCAGGACCAGGCCGACCCCATCGACTTTCCTTCCGCACAGCATCCCACAGTCACACAGTAAGGACATAAAACGTCTTTCTAACTCAACAATGGAATCACTCCGTCTATCAACATCGCGCCGTGACAACACCCGGTCGCGTCTTTCAGGGCTATCGCCGTGCGCGCCCAATATATGCCCGTTTCCTTTGACATTTGTCGGAAACGCTCCGTTTTTCTTTTCCGCGTTGAGTTCAGGGAACCACCGTCGCGTCGGGTTCTGTGTGCCTCGGAGGCGGTTCAATGAAGGCAGCGCGGGTCACCATCAAAACGCCTGGCTAGTGGAATGTTATGCATCCACAGCCAGTCAGCCGGCTGTCATCTTTCTCCTCGGTCCCCTCAATCTCTACGCTCGGGGAGTTGAATACTAAGAATCATCGCTAATGGCAAAGACATTTGTGCGTGTTGGTCCACAGGGGGTGGCGGTCGTTGACTCAAAATCAAACTGAATAAATAAATAAATAAATAAAACTAGAACCCTCTAAAAACATAAAGAAGACTACAGGGCTATCGTATTGAATTTTTACTCAAAATATCCTTCTTCTTTTTTTCTCCGAAAAAAAAAAGACAACGAACTATCAATAGTGGTGGCTAGTAGAGGTGCTAGCAGGTACTGGAGTAGTAGGTCATAAAACCAAGGCGGTGGGCGAGGCGAAAGGGAAAACATGAGCAAGTCACAAGTAGTTATTCGTGACGTGGTTTACGGACCCTGACTTAGGGGGCTGGAGAGTCTAAGAGGAAGCCGCGGCCCAACTGTTGGGTCTCATTCATAACTGGTTTATGCTCAGATAAGACGAGGCGCGATCGATCGGACACATGTGTCACTCCCGTCTTGAGCGGAGACGTGAAGCGGACGAGAGCTGAGCTGTGGATGGTTAGAGAGAAGAGAAGAGAGTCGGTTCTGAGGAGGTTCCGGGGGACAACTTGAGTTTTCACTCGATGCTTCCGGAATTATTCAACTTTTAGCCAGAGTTTCGACATTGAACTACGCGCCGTGCTGAATTGGTTGGTAAAGGCAGCCGAACAAGAATGGCACTTTATGTAGAAGGTAAGTGGGCGATGATGCGGAGATGACGATCTGGTTTCATTCAGAATCTTTTCCTCGATGGCTCTCTCGTAGTCATGACGCTGTTATTGCCCTCATCTCAGTATTTCCCACTGGCGAAAGTTCAACTTTATCGGTACTCTTTCCCCTTTAGAAATTTCCCACTTACTTTAAAGTTGTAAAAGCATTAAAACATTTCTGACACTACTGTCGCCCTGTCATTCTTAGTTCTATGACGTAATGATGAAAATCAATCAATAATGCAGAAAACGTGTGATAATCGACACATTGCAAGTTGCAACCTGGCCAATAGTAGATACCTTTGACTTTTTGATGCTTAAATTGAAACTTCAGTCAATATTTTAATTCACTTGTGCCATCAGAGGCAGTCAACCACCTGTAGTGTTCAGTTTGAACAACGTCGATATTGTGTAATTACACAATTGTGATCACTTTCTAAATAATAAGAATAAGGACACTTTATTAATACCGCACATTTACATCATTTAACGTAAGCAACGAGGCGAGTGGTACTATCAGCTGATGGTCAGTTTACTGTTTGAAGGTAAGAAAAATGTGAGATTTTGATGCATTTTAAAGTATAATAATAACTGCAAAAGCTCTCTGGTTTGCAAACAAAAGTTCAACCAGAGACTATAAGGGTGATTTGGACTTAATATGTTGCTGTTGGAGCAAACTGCATATTCTGTTGTCAAGTCACTAATTCTGTGGCTCCCTGAGTTGAGAGATCTTTCAGAGGTCACATATCCACATTCTTGTGATCGGGTACAGCGGGGCAGTTACTCGAATGATAACGCCTAATTGGTCTGATTGAGGTCAGTTAAATAAACTAACAAGGGTTATGTCTCGAGTCCCTTTAAATGATTCAATTCCTTGTCACAGTTAATGATTAATGAAATTTATCAAGGTAGACCAGCCGTAAGCCTGCGGGCTTATCAATTATGGCAACGGCCATATAGTGCACAGTCATATATCTTCTGTCATCGTCTGCCTGACGCGTATATATTGCATACATATGCATTTTTTTTTTTTACAATGTTCTTTTACCTAAATTTCATCCGAGAGTTCATCTTGTGATAATTATGATGTCTGGCACGCGAACCCGTAAAAACTCTTGCACGGCGGTCGAAAGGGATGCAACAGATAAGCCGGGTGCAAAAGATGAACGGCGAACCGTCTTTTGACGATTGAGAATATGTGACAGCAGTCTGCTGCTCCCCCCCAGGTCTGAGAAAAGGAGCGGTGGAAGAGAGGATGGCTCAGTTCCAGGAAATGATGCGGCAGCAGCTGGAGAGCTCCATGCACACGGAGCTGGAGAAACTGCTGGACACCAGCGCCGGCCCGGAGAAGGAGGTACACCGACCGACTCACTCATCCTCGGACCCCCTCCCCCACCCATCCCCGCTGCTCTGCAACCATCTGGGTGTGATTAAGAGTTTTGGTTGCGTCACTCGATAAGGGGCTGGGAACACACAGCGCTTACTCACATCGTGGCAGCGTGCCGTTGAGGGTTCCTCCTCCGGACGCCCGACGCCAAAGTGCGGTGACCGAAGCTTTTTTTACGCAAACGTCTCCGCGACTTAATATTTTAAGTGTTACCATTGTGTGTCTTTGGAGACCTCCCGCTCAGCTGAGAACCGGCAGATTTTTTCCTTTTTCATTTCATTCGACTCTTTCCAGCAGGTTTTTTTTTTCCTTACAAAATGTAATATGAAATGTTACCCCCTAAAGACTGACAGGACGCCACGTTGTTCTTTTACTGAGTTATGCTTGGTTACACACTGAGGAAGACATACCAGAGGCGTTTGGCAGAGGCCTCCGACACACTGCAAACCACCGGCAATAACAAAAGGCCGCAGCGAGCTACTTGGAGGGGCGCCCATTCAGTCACTGAGGTGTGGCTCTGGTGCCATAATCTCACTGACTCTTGTATGTTTGATGGCATAAGCTCTTTGGTGACAAAAAAGCTCTGGAAGATAAATGTCCGCGGTTACGTGCAGCCGTGGGCCTGGCGTAGAACTGGTTCAACGTGGAGGTCCGCCGTAAACAGCCATTTGAAATAAAACTCTGTTATTGACCCAAAGCCTCGAGGTGGCTTTTTGAATGTGTTAGTGTCTTGGGTGAACTCCCACTTGGCTCGGGCCAGAGCTGGAATTCTTTAAAGCAGTTTGATATTAAGCCAGAGGCTGCCTGACCTTGGCAGATGCTTTAGGATTAGGGTTCATTCAGAAATGGCGACACTTGCGGTTGTATTTTTTACAGCCTCCATGTAGCATTACAGACAGAAATAATAGTCATTTTGCTGAAACTGTGTGTGGGAGGCAGTTTCCTGAACCGTCATGTGATTGTAGACATTGCAAAACCAATAATGAAAGTGGGGTTTTTTTGGGAAATAAAAGGCTGGGGGCAGGGGAGGTGTTGAACCAACTTCTCATCCAGGCAAGTTTTGTTACATGCTAATCAGTCTGATGCCACAGAAAATAGTTTTGAATGCAGATATGAACAGCTGTGGAGTGGATTTAAAGAATGACACCCCCCCCCCCCGCCCCCCCCACACACACACACACACACACACAAGGCTACAAGGCTCAATAAGTGGTGCTTCAGTGCCATAAACTTACATTAAATTGTTTTTTCAGGTGTCCAGGAAAGACTTTGAGGGCTTCAGGAATCTATTCCAGAGATTCCTGCAGGTGAAGGGGCCATCGGTGGAATGGATCAAGATCCAGAGGCCTCCAGAGGATTCGGTATGTTTCACCCTGTGGAGATGTCTGACTGCCTGTACGGCGGGAAAATATTAATAGTTGAAAACAAACAAACCAAAAAAGTGTGTTTGTTTCCAGTTAGTTTCTGAATATGCAGGAGGATTAAACAAATCACGCACTTTGCATATATTTTGTTGCTTAACAATAATCCAAAGAGCAATCATTTACCTTCAAGCAAGACTCCTCCTCCTTTGCTAACTAATGCACTGATAGAAATAAAAGCGTGTCCACCTCGAAGTGGAATCTAATAATAAATAAGAAGAATAGTAACAATAATGGCTGATAATTTAACGTGGCGGACTGATAACAGTGATTGAAAGACTTGCTTCATTGGTCTCCAGGACGAGAAGGCTGCTTTCCAGGAGGTGAGAAGGTTCCTCCTTGATAAGATCTATTGACTTGTGCTATTTGCCTCTGCCGACGTCGCCTCTCTCGACAAAAGCGACAAAATTCCTGTCTGAAGGTCACGTCGACTGTTTTTTTTTATCAGTTTATCCCTGTAAATTCTTGTGCAAACACAAGGATGTACGTTGACCTGTCGTAAGCCTGATGTATGTGGTTTAGGTTAGCGAAGGCGTGTGTCACCTGAGGGGTTACGTAACAGTGACCATACGTTTACGCGTGTGACTCTCCCTCCAACTCCACGACTACACGTTTGATCAAAATAATTAATTCACCACCACAGTGTGGTGAAAGTTACTTAAATTACCACCTCACTCTAAAATAAAACCCAACATCCCACGTCATAGCCGTTTTCACAATTAAAAAGAAAGATTTGAAAAAAAAATTGGACGACCAATTTCAGTTTCATTGTGACAGAACTTTGAGTTCAAAGTTGCCAGTTCTTCTGCCCTGCAGGAACTCTGACCATTTTCAGTTTGTCAGTCACACGGTGTTAGTCGTGACGCCTCTGCTGAGGTGAATTTAAGCTCAAGGGGAGTTCTTAGAGTGTGAACGCAGTCAGAATGTTGAGCTCCTCGGCCACTCATTTGAGTGAGGTAAGTTTCTTTTTCCTTTTTAAAGCCCCCCACCGTGGTCTTGTACTCTGGAGTTTTCATCCTCTGCATGTATCTTTGTGTTTTGTTGTTGTTATGTGTCAAATGATTGAGACTCACTTTAGCAGAGGACAAATAGAGACCCATCAAAACCAGAAATGGAGGGCAGAGTTTTCATTTTCAGATTATTAGTAGCAGTCATGAGTGAGAAAAAAGGTGACAACCCGTGTCAACAAGTGCATGAGCAAATTTGCCTCGGCTGCTGGACAAATATGGGGCGTGAAGTTGGACGGGTCACCTGCTGTATCGCTTTTTTTTGTGCTCCCGGCGACACAAGTGCAGAATGGCATCGGGCTACAGCATTGTGTGTTGTAACGTGACCCTCTCTCCTCCAGTCGGTGATTGTGAGTCCCTCTAATGTCCTTGTACATTTTTCCACATAGTCGGACTCTTAGGACTTCCCATGTCAAAGTTAAAGTTAAAGTCCCAGTGACTGTCAGATCGCAAAATATGTCCTCCGTAAACCCCCCAATTGTATCCCCAAATACTGAGTGCCAAGCAGGAAGGCAATGGGTACCATTTTTACAGTCTTTGGTGTGATCCGGCCGGGGATCGACCCCACAACCTACCAGTCTAAGGGCTGACACTCTACCACTAGACCGCTGAGCTGGTAATGTCCTAAAAAATTTCACAGATAACCCAGAACATTTATACTAAGGGAAAAAATGAGTTGCACTGACATTGAGACTCAAACTTACTGCCCTTTTGATTAAATCATCATTATATTTTCTTAGATAGTTGGAATTTAAAACACACACACACACACACACACACACAGATCTTGCTATCTCCCAGTGAAGACTTAACAAAGGCTCCGCACTGTCCCAAGGCCAGCCAGCCAGCCAGCCAGCCAGCACTGTATCACACCAGATTTGCCTAAGAGTAGTTAGTGTGCGCTAACACTCAAACACACCCTACACACACATCCTAAAAAAATAATGATTTAAAAAAAAAACTGTTATGTCTGAGATGCTGCTGTTTTGGCGCCTGCACCAGCAGCTCATCAGCCTGATTCTTCTGCTCTGTGAGGCTGTCGAGGCCTTTTGTCTTCCATTGGGCCGTTTTCATTTTCATTTTTTCTTTTTTTTGCCTTTTTTCCGTGCCGGAGGTGTTGCATTGGTTTCCGTCTCGCCGAGTGGCAACAAAGCGACATCAGTCACCCAACCAAACATAACCGGAACACACAAACACAAACCACACAATGAGCGAAGTGTCTGTCTGTCAGCCTGTGGCCAACTGAAAGGTTGCTGGTTCGCCGCCCCATTCCGAGCTTACGTGTTTATCTAGTACCACGACGGAAGCAGACAGAAGAAGAAGAAGAAGAAGACTAATGGCAAAACGAAACATTCAGTCTTTTAGTGTATCAGAAACAATAATTAATCGTTTAGAATAGCACACAAAATGTTTTTCTGGCACCAGATTGCTGAGAAGCTCTTGAGGTCTTTCATCATTTTCAAAAAAGGAAATTCCCAGAAGAAGAAGAACAAAAAAGAGGCCGTTGTGCTGCCTGGTCCATTCGTTGTGTAAAAAGAGAGAGGAGAAAGCTTCTTGTGCCGCCAGGCCGGGCACCGTGTCAGATGAAGCAATTGCAATTTGGGAGTCTGGAAACGCTACAAGTGTGACCTCAGCCAATCGTGTTACGACTTCAACTGTGGGGCTTCAGGGGGGCGGTGCAAGAAAATTCTCCAACTGCCCTAAAAAAGTCAAACAAACAAAAGTGCCAAAGAAAGTAGAAGAAAAGGCTGAAAAACTGTCAGTCACGGCCGCTTGATCAAAGCTTCACCATCAAAGTTTTACAAACTCTTTGTGAAGGAACTGGAGACGTTTCCCGGTGAAGTGATCTTCATCTCACATTTTCTCCCTCACACACGTTGTACTCATTCACTAGTGACTCTTCGGAGGGTGTTTACTCTCTCCTCAAACAATCAAACGCCGGCGTAACATCTGGTTAGCGTTTCCTCTCCCCCAACACCACCCTTCCCCCGCTGCCTCCTCACATTCCCGGCAGCGAGTCACCTGATTTGACCAGGGTGGGGTGTGTTTTGGATGTGGCAAACAGGATCCACTGTCCGTCGGTTCGATCGCGGCTCCTCCCTCGTGTTCCACCGCAATTAAAATGCAATTGTCCCCCCATAATGAGCCACTGAACAGCAAACGGTGCTGCAGCAAGTTACGAGAGCTGCGATGTTGTTGCTTTTATGAGTTATTAACAGCTTCGCCCGCTGTGTCTCTCACCCACCAACCCCTCGAACCTCCCCCGTCCACAGATCCAGCCCTACGACAAGATCGCCGCCCGCGGCCTCCCCGACAACGTGGCCGACTGCTTGAACAAACTGGTGGTGGTGAAACTGAACGGAGGCCTGGGAACCAGCATGGGCTGCAAGGGCCCCAAGAGCCTGATCAGCGTCCGCAACGAGAACACCTTCCTGGACCTGACGGTGCAGCAGATCGAGGTCGGCATACCGTGACACCCTCTCCACGGGGTCCAACACTTCTTTCGTCAGTGGTTGTCAACTGGTGGGGTCTCAGGACCCCACCCTTTTTCCCTTATTATTCAACATTTTCTCTATAAATACATATACATAAGTATTTTAAAATCTCTAAAAAGGGAAACTGGCCACAAAGCCGCGACCCAATCGAAACAACCCACTTTTGGGGCGGCGACTCACCAGTTGAGAAACGCTGCTTTAAGTTGCCCTGCGTTCAAAAATAATAGATTATTATATTATGATTAGATTTTTAGTAGTGAGTTCTCGCGTCATACGTTTATATTTTCCTAAACAACAAACAAATAGCCCATTTTGGGCATTTTCTTTTATATCTTAGGGCGTGTTTAGCCCTCTGTTTACAGCCTCCCGCTAAAGCTAATGCTTTGTTGCATTTCCCAACTGTTAGGATAAAAGCCAGGCTGTGTGAGTGGGTGGGGCTAACCGGACCTGGCTGCTAGTGTGTCTTAAGACGCACAAGAGTTGGGCAAGCAAAAGAAGTACAAGAGAACTTTTTCTTATTTCTTGGGTATTTGGTTCATTTGCCAATAACGTGTGGGAGTGGTAGTAAGAAAAGTGGAAGTTCAAAAATAGTTTTTCAGGAGAACCTGCTGTCACACACGCACACAAAGGTCGTCGGCTCATGTTTGGCAGCGGGGCGGCTGCGGGTGGAGCAGGATGTGACAGACGTTTCATATTACTCAATCATTTTAAGTCAGAACTCACTACCAAAGTGGCAACTCATCCAATAGTAGCAAAGCAGTCAGTAGCAGCTGAGGGAAAGGTCACATTTGAAATGATTTCACACAGTATTGATCCATTTTACCTCTAGACGCAATGACAAATGTCGAACGAGCCTTTTAATGCAGGGTAGTGTTGTAGTACTGGAGATTCTCGGACTCTGGATTTTTGATCAAGACCAGTCAAGACTCAGCCAACACTGCAATGACTCCATAATAACCGAAAAGCTTTAGGCATGAATGTGGCTCCTGGCTAGCTGGTCCACGCAGGGCAGCAGGTTTTTCTCTCTCCGTCCTTTCGGGGCTGAAGCTCCTGAAAGAGCTTCACTGTGACACCTGAGGATGTGGTGAAACAGGCACGTGTTGGCGCGCTGCCATCTGCTGGGCCGGCGGGGAAACACAGGAGACTGTGTGCTGCAGACGCGTTCACGGCCACCGGAAAGAAATACATTTAATTTTTTAAAAAAAACAAACAGTATTCCTGCTGTCTGAGCTACTGGAGTTGCTTCCAACCTGGCTTGCAGTGCAAACACGATGCTGCTGCTGAAAGTTTGAGGACTGAAAGTGAAAAGCGAGTCTTGCGGCGCTGGGTTTAGCGGTGGAGGGAGACGTGTGGCTGCCTGGTGAGCGTATTTCATAACAGCTCCCCACGGAGCAGCGACACGGCACACTGCTGCCTCTGTACCCAGTCCCTGCTCTCCGCCACCCCCCGCAGGTCAGGTTACCGACCGACTCAATCGGCCCCTTCAGGAGGAGGCAAAATGGATCCCAAACACTCTGCGACACACCTATAGCATAAAAAAAAAAAACCTTCTTGTGCGCATTCCCAGGTTTACCCTGGAGCCAACATCATGGCGGCTGCGGATGGGTTTTTTTTTTTAGCTTTACATTCACAACAGACAGGAAGTGAAGCAAGATGAGTGGGGCAACTGTGGAGCCCTTTCACAAGTTCAACAGGCAGAAATACATCTTGGCTGTTCAGTAGGGTGACTTAGCATTAGCCAGCACCTAGAAGTAGAACTTTTGTGCTTTGCAAGAGTTTGAATAAAATTTCGTATCTGTACTAGAAATAGTAATTCAAGGCTGAGTAGTTAAGAGCTGAAATGCAAAAAGGAATACACAGGGTGTCCCAAAAAATTCACATCATTTTAAAAGCAATTATCTTGAAAAGTACTAAGTCTAACTCAATGAAATTGAACAGTTTAGGTGTTGAACATCATAACTTTATTATGGGAACGATTTTGTAAGTCATCTTCTTCATGTTCTTCTTCTTCTCCTCTTGCAGCACCTGAACAAGACGTACAACACCGACGTGCCCCTGGTCCTCATGAACTCCTTCAACACGGATGAGGACACCAAGAAGATCCTGCAGAAGTACACGCACCATCGCGTCAAGATACACACCTTCAACCAGAGCAGGTGAGGAAACTCTTCTTCTTCTTCTTCTTCTTCTTCTTCTTCTTCTTCTCTCCATTTTCTTCTTCTTCTTCTCCTTCTTCCATTTTCTTCTTCTTCTTCTTCTTCTTCTCCTTCTTCTTCTTCTTCTTCTTCTTCTTCTTCTTCTTCTTCTTCTTCTTCTTCTTCTTCTCCTTCTCCTTCTCCTTCTTCTTCTTCTTCTTCTTCTTCTTTCTTCTTCTTCTTCTTCTTCTTCTTCTTCTTCTTCTTCTTCTTCTTCTTCTCCTTCTTCTTCTTCTTCTTCTCCTTCTTCTTCTGTTTCGGAAGAAAACGATGTAGCAGATTCAGCAACAATCGGACCAAACTCCTGCTTCCTGTACCGATGAATGGGGATTTATTTTTAGCCTGCTCAGAATTTGCATGCAGGCCGTCACGGACAACTTGCATCTGCGCAGGAAACTGGCCTGTCATGTGTGGAGAAAAAGAAGGAGAAAAAAAAAAACCGTACACTTAATCCCTCATGTTGGTCAGTGGAGCGGAGCCGGAGGCTTTTAACGCCGTCCGTGAATAATTTACAAGCTCCTCCGTGTTTCCGTGCACCAGCGGTTGGCACTGCAGGACTAGCGGTCGCAGCAGGTATAGCAGCCAAAGGGGGCGCTAGTGTCAGTTACGTGTGTTGTTTTCCACAGTCGAGTGGAGCGCGGCGACCTCCAGTTCACTCCCAGCGTGAACTCAAGAGCAAAAATGTTGGAACCGAGTTTCCGGAAAATTCCTGGGAAACGAGAGGCTGCTCTGACTGGAACCTGATGAGATCAACTAAAAAAAAAAAAATCCTCAAATTCCCTGAGCTCGTATCAAAGCCGCTCATCAGCGACGCCTTCCCGGAACAGGCGGCCGGAATTAAAGCTCCAGTTTCACCTTAAAAAAAAACAAAAAAACCTAGCTAACGCTAACTGCTCCTGACGCAGATCCTTCTTTCATCTCACGCAGCAGCGGCAGCGGTTTCAACTCTGGCGTGACGCTGTTGTTTGAAGTCCTGCGCTGATGCGGAAAGAAGATATTTTTCCACAACACAGAGAAGAGCTGTGATTTTTAATTTTTTTTTGGTGGAGAGCCAAAAGATTTTAGATCCAAAGAGAAGAAACCTCAGAGATGACCGCAGCCAATCGTGCTGATTTCGCTTTCATAGAATCATGGCATTATTAATGCAGTGCAGCTCCATACCAGTTAAGGTTTTGGTCCGATGTCAAAGGTCAACCACGCTGACTTTTAGCGAGTCTTTTAGTTGTGACAGCAGCCAAAAGAAAGAAATCAAATAAAAAACTTTATAGACTAAGAAAAGAAAAAAACAAGATATTTTATATTATATTGACAGTTGGGTATTTTACATAAAGGATCGGAAAGTATCATCAATCAATCAGTGAATCAATGAATCAATCTCTCAATCAATCTCCCCACCCCCTCCGTTGCAGGTACCCCCGCATCCACAAGGAGTCGCTGCTCCCTGTGGCCTCCAGCCTCAGTATGAACGGGCAGAACACCGAGGGCTGGTACCCGCCGGGCCACGGCGACATCTACGCCTCCTTCTACAACTCGGGGCTGCTGGACCAGCTGATCGCTCAGGGCCGTGAGTACATCTTCGTGTCCAACATCGACAACCTGGGCGCCACCGTCGACCTCCACATCCTGCACCAGCTGGTCAGCCAGCCCAACGGCAAGCGCTGCGAGTTCATCATGGAGGTGACGGACAAGACGCGCGCAGACGTCAAGGTGGGTGCTTGTGGGGAGGGAGTGCAGAGGGGGCAGGGCAGGCAGGCAGGCAGACAGACAGACAGACAGACAGATAGACAGTCAGAGGCGTCCTTCTAAACCAGTGGTTCTCCACTGGTGGAGTCTCAGGATTATCATAATTTTTTTTTTTAAATACCTTTAAAAAAAAAAAAAAAAGCCGCAACCCAATCCAAACAACTCCGTGACCCACTTCTGGGTCGCAACCCACCAGTTGAGAAACGATCTTCAAAACGCGTCCCACCCCCCCTGCAGGGCGGCACGCTGATCCAGTACGAGGGGAAGCTGCGGCTGCTGGAGATCGCCCAGGTGCCCAAGGCTCACGTGGACGAGTTCAAGTCGGTGTCCAAGTTCAAGATCTTCAACACCAACAACCTGTGGATCTCGCTGACCGCCATCAAGAGGCTGCAGGAGCAGAAGGCCATGGACCTGGAGATCATCGTCAACCCCAAGGTGCGTAGGGGAGGGGGGAGGGAGGAGGGAAGGGGTGGGGGGACATGAAGTCAACACACGGCTAACTGTGAGAACGTCTCACACAAACACATGCAAATGCATAGCTCAGTGAGTTAGACTGCAGACGGTGGAGCAGGAGGCTTGGGTTCGATTCCCGCTAGAGGCAACTGAAATTTACCTGAAATTTATTCCCATCTACGCATGTTTGAGGTACTAATGTACCTCTGCAGTCCTATGTCAAAAGGGGTGGATAGCGCAGTGGGTTTGACCGCTGACTGACATGTGGGAGACTTAGGTTTGAGTCCTTCTCCGGAACGTCTTCTAGAAGTTTTTCCCCGTGTGTGGTTTTTTTTTCAGAGGTACTTGGAAACTTCCAAACCCTTTACAGAGAAGCAGGCACGATAGCGCTTTGAGTTAGACTGCAGCCTGCAGAGCGGTAGACCTGGGTTCAATTCCTGCTTGAGGCAACTGAAATTTTCCAGAAAAGACTCATTGCTTTCCTGAATCAACATAAATAACCGCGGCATCTAATGTTTAGAAAGTTTTCTATCAAAACATCTCTTGTATTTTGTCATGTTTGTGTTGTGGTATCGTCGCCGGTGGAGATTAAAAGAAACCCACAAAGTGTCGGTGGGGAATTGAACCAACAACCTCATGCACCACAGTCAGGCTTTCTCCAGCCTGAGCTATCTGTCCTGATGAGATGATGTTTTATTTTCTTGCCCTTCTCTCTTATCTTGACCTTGTATATGAAAAAATATAGACAAGGTTGACAACACAAGGTCAGACCTTTCTTGTTCAAGAAATTTTGGACACTGTTAAGATTTCGTGCTATTTCACCTTCTTTCATTCAAGAAACAATCATCTCTGTGACTTTCAGCAAAATCCAAGATGTGACGCCAATTTTCCAAAAAAGATAACAAAAGACTAAAAAACTAGACCACAAGTGTCTAGTATGACTTTTTCTCCCCAAATTTCAGACTAGTTGTGATGTTGTGCGCTTTCACTCATTTTATGAAAAATAAACCCAAAAAGTGTCGGTGGGGAATTGAACCAACAACCTCATGCACCACAATCAGGCTTCATCCAGCCTGAGCTATCTGTCCTGATGAGATGGTGCTTCATTTCTTGCCCTTCTCTCTCACCTTGACTTTAAAACAGGGATTCATTTTTTCATTGTGGAGACTGGGATTCGAACACTGCTCTCCTCCACAGTCAGCCGCCACAGTCAGCCACAGTCAGCCACTGAGCTAACCTTACCGGGTTACTGAGGACTGTGGAGGAATGTCAGTACATAAATAAACAGCAATGATTTAACATTGGTGTATTTCACCACTGGACTCTGCAGAGAGAAACAAACAACCACAGTCACTTTGTGCAAGTGTAATACAACATGTGGAGCTAAGGCCTTTTATATCCAAGTTTTTTCTGAAAAATTCTCCTCACTCTTTTAAAATTGAATTCAAACAGAGTTTGAAAAGAAGGAGGGGGGAGCTAGCTAATTAGCTAGCTCCACTTACCTGTTTGCTGCTTCCTCTTGATCTCAGTTGAAGGAAATTCCGGAAGTTTGAAATGCTCGGAAATTCGACGAACGCAACGCGGCACAAGTTTTGGTTGTTTTGTTGGTTTTAGGGTTTTAGGTTTGTTTTGATTTTTGCTTGGTTTGATTTTGATTTGGTTTAGACACACGCACGCACACACACAGGCACACAAGTGTTGTACCTCTGGTCCACGCTGGGTTTCGATCCTGTGACCTCCGCATTGGGAGTCAGCGTTGCTCCCCACAAGGCCGTCTTCAGCGCTGATGAGCCAAGAACTATCGAGGCCCTAATGCTTCAAACCACACAGAGAGACACACACTGACAAACACACAGCAGCTACAGAGACACACACATAAAAAGAAAAATAAACAGATAAAACTAAGGACAACAAGTTACCAAAATAAAAGATTCTTCAACTCATTTCCTCAGAACTTATGAATCACGTTTAAATCAAGAAGTTCAAGTTATATCGGTATATATACCATAATAAAACAGTTTATAGTAGCGTGTTTATCATAAGCAGAGCCGACATGGAGCTGGTTGTATAAACATGGTTACCTATTGACCTGCACAGTCATCGGCCTAACAAGGTGGTTGGCTCACTAGGCTAAACCTCTGACTGTGGTGCAAGAGATGTGGGTTCAAATCCCACTTGTTACCAGATGACACATTTTTGGACGAGTTGAGCTTTTGCATTCCATGTCTCCATTACATCTCCGTCTCATGCTGAACTGTGATAGGACGGTCATTTCAGTGAGTTCAGTGAATTATTTCGTTATGGTAAAACCAAATGAGACTCTGCAGGAAACAAAGTGTGAGTCGAAACAAGCTGCAGTGAGCAGCTGCAGCTGCCAGCCAGCTGTGATAAGATCTGATTGGCCACTATTGAGTGCAGCAGGCAGCTGAGGGTCGATCCAGTTTGTCCAGTCACAGTCAGTCGCAAACCCTCACTTAGTATCTCTCGGGCGGACGTATCAAAAATAAAGCCAAAGAGATCTGAGAAAAAAGGTTTGCGTCTGGTGTTGGAGGTTTTTGAAGGTGCGATTGTGTCGAACGCTGCCGTCATTAGAGGCTGAAGCCTCCGCCTCGCTCTCCATTCCGCAGCTGCAAGTTAAGTCCATGCACAAAAAGCAGAGATGACAAAACTGTCAAACTACTGGCAGAATTTATCATCAGAGAGAATCTGCTGCTGCTGGAGGAGGAGGAGGATGAGAAAGAGATAAAACCCTTCAGATGAAGGTCCAGCAGCTCAGACAACCGTCCCAGAGTTACTTCGCCCGTCGGGTTTTATCTTTTACGGTCAGTTACATCACAGAGAGAAAATAGTTTTGAAGAAAAATATCTGCATCACTCTGCCCGGCACTGCTGAATAAATCAATAACCAGACGTCAGTGGAAACACTATAACAGTGAAGAAGAGCTTGCTTTTTCTTCCTGTTGTCATCAAGAATTGTTTTTTTCCTGCTACGCTTCTTTGGAACCACTTTGTTTTTGTGTTCTCCAAGCAGCTGCAGCTCACTGACTCAGTCTCAAGCCACATGCACTTACAGGAAGTGTGTGTGCGTCTGTGTGTGTGAAAACACAAAAGTTGTAATGTCACTTGCAAATGCTTGGCAGCAGCATTTACAAAAAAACAAAACAGCCACATGTTTCCGCTTTACTGACTCAGCAGCTCGCTTGGGGTTTCCTTCTCCTGCTCGAGGAAGAAAAGAAAGAAAAAAAACACAAAAGGCGGCCGAAGGCAAATGAACAGCACGGCCGAGTCAAATCTGGTGCCGACACGGACAAACATGGAGGCTGATCAGGGCGCCAGGACACTAAAGAGCTGCTACAGCAGGTCAGAAAGAACCTTAACAAACAATCTAACCATGAAGGCGTCAGTGGCCTGACTGACATCTTAGCGACCACATGCAGCAGCAAAGTGAGCATTTTAACGACCCGCATGCAGCCCCGGGTTCAAAATATCGCTCATCCCAATAATCCACGACCGGCCGTTGACGTTTGTAACACGTCAACGAAACAAGATTCAAGATCTTCTGCAAGCGTCCCAAAATTTCCCAGACAGTTACAAAAATGAAATGATTCACAGAGATAATAGTCGTGATCATTTCCACAGGAGGAATTGTCGGGGGAAAAAATGTCGCTTTAGCTCGGTGTGAAGCGACAGCCAATGTCTCTGCTTGGCTGCAGGGGGCAGTGTTGAGCCGAGGTGTTGCGTAACTCGGCGGCGGCGCGCCGGCTCCACTCTGGAGCTCGTTAATAAAAGATAACAGCGTCAATAATACTAAGGTTGCGCAACCGGCAGCAGCGTCAGGTGGCAGGTCAGCGCTGCTCAACAGGCCCAGAGCCAAACAGCCAATCGGTGCCCTTGTAGTCGTTACAAAAAATCATAACATCAAAAACAAAACAAATGTAAATAAAATCCAACTCTGGAGCTCTACGTCTGTCAGCAGGAACAAACAAACAGGTGTTTTATTAATGATCCCACTGACTGGCGCCTGGCCTCTTTGTCCCATCAGACGGTGGACGGCGGCCTGAACGTCGTCCAGCTGGAGACGGCGGTGGGCGCCGCCATCAAGTGCTTCGACAACGCGCTGGGCATCAACGTCCCGCGCAGCCGCTTCCTGCCGGTCAAGACGACCTCTGACCTGCTGCTGGTCATGTCCAACCTGTACAGCCTGGAAGCCGGATCGCTCACCATGAGCCCCCTCAGGGAGTTCCCCACCACGCCGCACGTCAAGCTGGGCAGCTCCTTCACCAAGGTGGGTCCGCCGGCCAGCCGGGACGGAGTGGCCCCCTTGTGGCGGGTGCTGGGACTGCAGCTGACGGTCTTTCTCCCTGTGCTTCAGGTCCAGGAGTACCTGACCCGCTTCGAGAGTATCCCCGACATGCTGGAGCTGGACCACCTGACCGTGTCCGGAGACGTCACCCTCGGGAAGAACGTTTCGCTCAAGGTGAACGATCCCGGGAATCCTTTTGGAATGCAAAGATATATATATGGTGTTGAAGAGGAGTTATTATTATTATTATTATTATTATTATTATTATTATTATATATATGTATGTAATACATATGTGGTCCCTCCAGGGCACCGTCATCATCATCGCCAACCACGGGGACCGGATCGACATCCCGGCCGGCTCCATGCTGGAGAACAAGATCGTCTCGGGGAACCTGCGCATCATGGACCACTAACCGCCTTCCTCTCCCTCCTCCCGGTCATGTGACCCCCCCCCCCACCGACTGTCAAAAAGTCGTCGCCCCCCTCCACCTTCCCCTCCCTTCCTTCCCCTGCTGCTTTTTCACTCCACAGTGCTTGTAGCCTTGATATGCTGCCCTCTCCTGGCAGTTCTAATCTTATCCCGCCAACGTGTAATGTGACTAACGAGATGACTGAAGAGAGAGACACATATTTTATTTTTTGATTCATTTCATTTTTTAAAATTTTTTTTTTCCTTGAGTGATTTTGACCGCTTCCTGGCCAGTGAATCGAACCTGCCAAAAAATAAATAAATAAAGAAATAGGCATAGGATGTAGGGGGCGCTATAGTTCCAGTAATTGTAATAAGACTGCAGGAAAACAAATATCAAACTATTTTACAGAGAAGTCTGGTCCTGCTGTCTAGAGTTTTGATTATTCAATATTATCATAATTGTTATTATATTAGCTCAGAGACTCCACAGCAGGTCTCAGCGCGGTTCCATGGCTGTAAATAAGCTGCTACATGACGTGTGCAGCTGAAGGTCAACAGACAAAACAGGCCTGTGACCCGGTTTTGAAGATAAAAGTGGTGGGACGATGCTGACACCTGAACGCAGGGGAGGAGTTCTGGGCTAGAAAGTAGAGAATTGAGACGACAGCACCTCCATCATTTCAACCGTACCATCGGCCAGAGG
>CM020516.1:6282500-6490000 GCA_009823395.1 Thamnaconus septentrionalis
ATAAACCAACAAAGAAGAAGGTGGACGAGGTTTGTGTTCACAGGCCACAGTAGTATACTGGCAAACTCGGTAGAAGGGTGAGCTAATGAGCGCTGCGATCTAAAATGTAACCACTTGACGTCACTGTTTCTTCTTCAAAATCTTCAAATATTACACATTGGACGTTAAACATCAAAAACAGCCTGTGAGGCTCGACGCGGTGGGGGAACTCCAAGTTTAGATCATTCTGAGAGGGATAATAAATGAAATATGGAGAGTGAACAGACACAAAACAGACGCTGTGGGGTTTTTTTTTTCAAAAGATCCATATTACACCCACTCGGGTGTATCCCAGTGATTCAAAAGCCTGCACTGATTGTATCTCCAGAGCAGAAACATATTAAGCCCTCTGTTTACAGCCTCCTGTGAAAAATCCTGTTTTCTTGAACCTCCTGCTCGCTAAACTTTACTTTAAGACGCTTTGTTGGACTTTTCGAGAATTCGGAAAGGGACAAAAACGAGGGGCGGAGGCAACACTTGGCAGAGCAAGGTGCCCTTTGTGACATCATGAAGGTTTTTTATAGCACACCCTTTAAAAAAAAAAAAAAAAAGTGCAGCTAGCAAAAAAAGTGACTGAGAAGCTTTAAAAACATCACACACACACACACACACACACTGTGCTGATGTTTAGTCATGCTAACACAGGTCCCTCTGTGTGTGTGGGTGCTGATGTGGCTCCATGCGTCATGCTGCTGACAGTTTTAACCTTCATGTCTCCCAGCGACAATGTGCTGAACTCAATCTGAACACACACTGAACACACACTGAACACACACTGAACACACACTGAACACACACTGAACACACACTCTGAACACACACTGAACACACTCTGAACACACACGTCCTCCATGCTGCTGCCATTGACGAGGAAACAACAACCGAAAACGACTGAAAAACTGTTTGTTCAGGTTGTAGTTGTTTTTTTTAATCCCACTGCTCTTTAATTTATGGCACAAAGGTGAATCATTCGTAAGCCCCAAACACAGTGAGGCTCATTGAGCGCAGTTTAAACAGCAGTGGGTCTATGTGTGTGTGTGTGTGTGTGTGTGAGCTGTAAAATTTTCCTTGACATACTAGGTTTTAAAATAAATGCCAGTCCAAAAATAATTACAATAAAAGAAAAAAAATCTCCTTGAAAGTGGTCGGAAACCTTTTCTTTTCAGAGGACGACACATTTTCTAATGACGGATAAAAACGGTGCAGGGGACGACTGTGAATACAAACTAAGGACACGCACACACACACACACACGCCTTTTTGCAAAGTTGCTGAGGCGACTTTTTTCCCCTGCTATTGAATCAAAGACCTTCAGCCGCTGACCTCCACTTGCATGTGGGAGTTTGGAGCAGAGTGTTGCAGTAAACACAGCAGAGAGATATTTCATGTCAGGTTCAACTGCTGCCAAACCTGAAAACACTGAGTTCTGGAACTGTTGGCTTGTTGTTTTTCTTCTTTTTCTTTTTTTAGTATATTTACAGAAGTAGTGATAACAGTTTTTAACCTGGCACACCAGAAGAAGAGTTTTTTAAACCCTTTGGATTTTTCTCCCACGTCTGTAGACAGTGTTTGAAACAGGGAGGCAGAACGTCTTGTCAATCACCGTCGTGAACCAATCAAATTCCATTAACATCAGGGTGCAAAGGAGACGGGCGAGTGACATTTCACAAGTGAAATATGAGGTTTGAAGGTTTGAATGATGATTTAGTCGAGAGTTTTTCAGCCTTTTATTAAAAGAACATTTTTTTTTAACCCGGTTTCTTCTGTTGACGTTTGTTTTTTGTTGCGTTAAAATCTGCACATTAACACACATGTTTCTTTAAAACGAGAAAAGCCTCCCTTATTGTGCGTGACGATGACGCCTCCGCATTATCATTATTAGTATTATTTTTAATCAGGCTGACTGTGAAGAAAACCGGCGCTCTGCCGCCACTCGCAGCGACAGCGAGGTGACGAGCTGCCAGAAAACGACGAAACAGCTGACGTTTCGTTTGGCCGGCGGAAAGTCGAGAGAAAAACAAGCAGCGACGGCGTCACAAACAGTGAGTGCGAGTGCGAGGTGGGGAGAGCTCGGCTCTGATTGGCTCTGACTGACACCGGCTGGGGGGGATCAGACGTGGCGACGCGCTCGCACAGACGCTGAGACGTGTAAAAAAAAAAAAGCACACGTGCAGCCTGCAGCGGCTGCTGCTGCTTTGATTCTTTCCTGTATGAAGAAATGAAAGCTGCAGCGTTGAGCAGACGCAGGCCACAGAGTCAACACAGTGAACACCAACACTGTGGTAAACGCATCGTCTGCCTCTTTCTGTGTTTGGAAGACGCTTCATTTAGTGCACTGCACCTTTAAGGGCAGGTCTGTCCGTGAAAATGTTCTTTTCGCTATTTATACAAAAGGAAAACCCCTGTTAAAAAACATCAAGAGATCACAAGATCTCCTTCAAAATACCAAGACCTTCAAAAGTTTCCGGTAGCCTAATTTTTTTCTTCAGATCTTTCAGATTAGTACTTACATACTGAAGAACCTTTTCTGCATGTTGTTTTTTTTTTTTTTCTTGTGTGTGTGTGTGTGTGTGTGTGTTTATTGTCACGGCTGTTGTATTTGTTCTCTCTGTGAACTTTCTATGAACTGATTGCTGATGACTTATTGTGTTTCCTTTAGGATAAATAAAGTATCTATCTATCTATCTATCTATCTATCTATCTATCTATCTATCTATCTATCTATCTACCTACCTATCTATCTACCTATCTATCTATCAATCCATCCCGCTCTCCCTCCCCTGGCTCTCTCACCATCTTGCCCCGCTGCTGGGCCGAGCGGGTCTCCCGCAGCGTGAAGACGTTGCCGCAGACGGAGATCTCCCTCCACACGCCCGGCTTGGAGTCCTGGCTGAAGCCGTTGCGAGGGTGCATGACCAGCACGCCGTTGGTGGTCAGCCCGTCCATCTGGCCGTCGGGGGTCCTCCACTTGGCGGCCTTCTCCTGGTGGGAGATTTGCAGGTGTTGCCATTGAATGGTGTGAAGCGCATCAGCTGCGGGATGAGATTCTACAGGAATTACGTTTTATTTTGTTTGTTTGCGTTTGTTTGCTGTCAAGAATGGTTGTTATATTTTTCTCTTTGATTGTTTGTTAAAAATATTCCATCTCCTCCTCTGTCCAAACATAACGTTTGGCTGAGGGGAACTGGACCAATTAGGATCATGTATGATTAATCACAGTGGAGGTTGACTTGGTAAAGCGGTAAAAACACCTTCTGGGACTCAGACAAGAAAACGACTCAACTCAAAGAGGAAGTGATGTCGCAACACGGCGCTGCGGCTCTTCAACCCTTTCATGTTGTCGTTCAAACACACACTCTCACACACATACACGCCCACCCACAAGCACACGCACCCCCACAGCGACTCACCCCGAGGAAGATGTTCTTGGACGAGTCGAAGCCGGCAGCGTAGATGCGGGCCGTGTACGGCGGCGAGCGCTGGCACTTGATGCGGCAGGCGAAGCGGGAGATGGTGCTCTGCACCGACGGCGCGTCGGTGTTGCTCTGGCTGCCCGCCACCGTGTCCGTCACCACGAAGTCGATGGGGCTCTCCGTCGACCGGCCGATCTGCCAGCAGGGGGAGAGAGAGGGAGAAGAATAAAGTTGACGTAAAAAAGACGAAATTGCGTGAATAAAATTGAAATTTTGCAATTAATGCCAACGTGATGTAAGTCAAAATGTCGAGGATGAAGTCGAAAGGCCCCCTCTGTCACATTTTAGAACCCAATGTGGCCCCACCAGTCCAAACGTTTGCCCATCACTGCACTAGAATGAATGACAAAGCTCAGAACTAAATGGAACCTTTGAATACTTGTTTGAAACGTATTTCTAATCCCTCCGTGTGTTAAATCCATCAGCTGGTCCCGTGAGGATTATTGTCTGCTGCTGCGTACCTGGAACATGTCTGTATTGCAGTCGTGGGTGTACTCCACCACCACCATCTGGACCCGGGACAGAGTGTACGAGATGCTGTGCTGGTCTTTGTTGCTTATGGCCTGAAGGAGCAGGAGGAAGGAGAAAAAAAAGGGGGGGGGCGGATGAATACAGGTACAGGTGAAAGGCCCAACTGTTGCAAACGCAATGATGACCACGACATCGGCACAAACACAACGCTGGAGTGGAGTTGAGTGATGTAATCCCCGGCTGGATTAGAGCCAAACATCTTCTGCATCGATCAGGACCAACCAGAGGAGGAGGAGGAGGAGGAGGAGGAGCCACAACAACTCTGCGTTTCATAAGTCAAACTACAAGTGCATGGAGTGCTGCTGGGTGTGGGAAACCAAACATGACTGAGGCACTCAAGAAGATTGAAAAATATTAAAAGCCTTTATTTGATCGAGGCTTTGTAAAAGTCAAAAATGCCAACATGTTTGAGCCATGTAGGCCTTCTTCAAGGCAGATAACAAAGACCAAGGAATCTTAATTTACTGCTACTTTTCCTAAAAAAAACAAAAACAAAACCAACAAAAAAAAAAAATCAAATTTTCTACCTTAAAACATTTGAAATATGTTTTTTTCCTTAGAACACTTTAAAAACATAACTTTAAAAATATTTTTTTATTATTATTTCATACTTAAGAACCTCTGATTTTTTAATGTTATATGTATTATTATTATTATTATTATTATTATTATTATTATTATTATTATATAAGATATTCACAAAGGCTATTTTAGAGGAGCGATGCGGCTCAGGTGCACTGAGCCTGGCGTGCTCCACTGGATGTGGTCAGTTTGGGCAGCAGAACCAGAGGTTGTGTTGTGGCTCACTGCTTTTCTGAAGACGCTGTTTGGAGAGTTTAGATGCCTCAGGTGGATCAGAATGTGCTTTTAAGGTCTAATTTGTGTCCAACTGGGGCGCCCCAGGTGTGAGGTGCGGTCCAGAAGGGCTGGTTCAGGGTAAAAGTAATTAACTGGCCATATTCAGAGCAGTCACCAATACTGGAGCCATGAAAGTCACAGAATCATCAAAAAACAAAATGTAAAGAAGAAGAAGAAGAGGAATGAAAGCGCTGCTGATGCTGAACAGATGTGTGTGTGTGTGTGTGTGTGTGTGTGTGTGTGTGTGTGTGTGTGCCTCACCTTGGCTGCCTGCGGAGAGCAGGCGACGTGAACTGTGCTGGGTTTCACCCCGTTTGCCTTCGGTCTCTTGTAAAGTGCAAAACGGCTTTTACGGCGACCTCGGTCCCCGTTGGGCAGAGAGCCATTGTACCTGCACGCACACACACACACACACACAAACATAATTATACAAGCGTGCACATATAACAGCATAAACAATCTGGCATGAAAAGCTGTGCAGCAGAGCCAGTGGGGGGAAACAAAGGTCTCTGCCCCCTGCAGGCCACATTTATGCATACGATTGGATTTTGTAGTTGTTGTTTGTTTGTTTTTTTCCTCCCATTTCCCGTTAAAACCAAACCCCCTCCTACAAATGAGCTCGCTAATTTATCCAGATCCCTGGCAGAGGAAGAGAGAACAAACAGGGCGTTTCCTGCTGAAGAATGGAGCCGCTCAGTGTGTGTGTGTGTGTGTGCGCGCGCCTCGCTAAATGTCCTGATGTGAGAGAGAACACACACACACACACACACACACACACACACACACACACACAAGCAATTAATCATCTCCATCCACCTCTCAGCCTGTCAGCAGCGGATTTGAAGACTGACCTTTGCGCTAAGAGACAGATTACTGGGAATAGAACCAGCCACTCCTGTGCACAAAAAAAATGATGGAAAAAAAAAAATCTCTGCATACCAACGATACCTTGTCCGACATGTTTAGATATCTTTTAAACCTGCAGCTGCACCGCTTTGATTTTTCCAGGTACAAACACAAACGTCATCCAAGTCTGCAGAGTCTGTGTGTGTGTGTGTGTGTGTGTGTGTGTGTGTTTACGTGCACGCCTTTGCCGATAAGCCGTCGCCAGCGGCCGGTGGCGACGGTCGTGCAAACAGAGCCGCGGCTTTATAAACACGACCGCGCGCACAAACGAGCTTCACTACTTTGTTATGACGTCCGCGATCCGCCAGAGCAATGAGTCGCTGCGGCGCTGCGGGGGCCGTGAACCAGGACGCCAGCCGCTGTTTGTTCCACACCACGTTCCCACTCTCAGCTTCCCCACCACACACACACCCTACCCCCGGTTTGCTATTAGGACTCTAATAGCTGGTGCGCGAGCACTTGACCTCGCCTCCCTGTGGCGCCGAGGCAGGAAGCGGAGGAGGCGGAGGGCAGGAAGTCGTTTGGTGGTGAAGAAGCAGGCAAAGAAAGTGTCACCGCACTGATGTTGTGTGTCGTTTGCAAGAAGAAGAAGAAGAAGAAGAAGAAAGCGCAGACTTGTCACAAAGAGATCATCCCTGGCTGAGCTGAGACAAGAGTGTATCTGTATTTTGACAAGTTCCTACATCTTCACTTACACATCTTGCTGTTAGATTTAGTGCCTGTATGTCTGTGAGAGACCACAGTTGTTGGGGAAGTGGGAGGATGAGCAAATAGATAAAAAATAGTGATACATTTTATTTATTTCTCAACACTCTAGGACACTTTAGGGAGATAAAACAAATGAAATAAAACAACAAATAAAAGCTACACACAGTAAAAGAATAAGTAATTAAATAAGGTTGTGAATGGCCACTGGGAAAAATCAGCGCGCCGCCATATTGCCAGTCCGGTATCCAGCTCTTATAATACATCCACGGTGTGAACAGACTCACCTATCTTTTTTTTTCTTGAAAAATGAGGATTTTTCACAATAAAACAATTTAAAACAAAGAAAGTCAATTCTGCAATTTCCACTAACACTTGGATTTCCACAGTGCTGGACACACACACACACACACACACACACACACACACACACACACACACACACACACACACACACACACACACACACAGTGGGAGCTAAACGCTAAAACAAGTCCAGCAGCACAGATGGGCTGCGAGGACGCCGCAGTGTCGGAACGTCGGAACGCTGCTCCCTCCCTCCGAGAGCAGCAGACAGATCCAGGAGGGATCGTCGGTCGCACAGCGCCGGGAGGGTTTACCAGTAACCATGGAGAGGGGACGGCGCCGCAGCAACGTTTAGGGAGAGTTACCATGGCGAGAGGCACAAGCACGGTGGAGTTTAGCCCCGTATCCTGGAGAGGGCAGTTTAAACCCAGGTTTCCATGGCTCACTCGCACACACACACACACACACACACACACACACACACACACACACACACACACACACACACACACATACGCATTCGGGAAAATGTTAAAGCAGTTTGGAAAAATGCTGCTTTTTTCAATCACCTGCAGCAACAAATTCCCGTTTACACAACCAACGAATAATACAAAGTCGAGCAACAGAGTTGACGACTGCGCGTACTGCACTGGCTGCGATCCCCGGTGGAAATTCGAGGTACTGCAGCCAGTAAACCCCAAACGGTCCAAAAAGTATTTTCCCCTATCAGACCAAAATACAAAAAGAAACGCCCGTAAAACATCTGACAGGACGACCTTTGACCTTTGACCTGAATCACAGTACATCATAAAATCTTTCTATTGTAGATTTTTAAGTCCTGGACTTTTAATCTTTCAAAAAACAATTCATGAAGTGAATTTCTGGTGCACAGTCAGCACGGCGCCTCCAAGTGGTTGCCAGCGGTACCACCTCCTGACTTTCACAGCTGCGAACCGTCGCGATAAAAGACATCGGGATCATAATCATGTAGGGTCAGCTCAGGCAGCGGCCGAGTTCAACGCCTCCTAAAATAGTTGTCCGCACTTGTTGAGCAGTTGTTTGCAGTCGCTCGGTCGTCGCTCGGGGAAATGCTACGACAACTGCTGAGTGGAAATGTTATAAAGCTCGGCGGCTCAGCTGTCACGGCCTGTAAAACGACAGCAACGGCAAAGAAAAGGGAGCAGAGTGGGATTGTTTTTTCTATTATTATTATTTATATATGAATAAAGTCGGCACGCTGACATTTTGATGACTGGGAATGAAAGAAGTGGCGATGGAAAATGGAGAGCAAAGCGGAAAAAAACCTGGGGGATCTCCCCCTGTAAAAGGCATGGAAATGCTCCGTCTGCCTTGTTTCCACTTGGGGGGGGGGGGATAAAACATTTCATAGTCATCTCTCTGACAATGCAGCAGCAGCAGCAACAGCAGCAACAGCAGCAACAACAGCAGCGCAAAGCCGGACAAACAAACTGTGAGTCAGCTGTGGAACCAACAGGGCGTCTGGAGGCAGGCTTGAAAAAATGCCTGGGTTGATGTACTGTATGTGTATTGGGTGTGTGTGTGTGTGTGTGTGCGTGTGTGTGTGTGCGTGTGTGTGCGTGTGTGTGTGTGTCGGGAGTGTCTCCCCACATCTGCATTCCTCAGCGGAGTGAGCAGAGTGCAGCGCAACAGCACCACTGGGAATAAACAGGAGACAGATAGAGGAAGTCCTTCACTGTCACTTGTGGGTCTGTGTGCGTGTGTGTGTGTGTGTGTGTGTGTGTGTGCGTGGCTGAATGTCTTGCATGCTGAGGATGCAGGGCGGTGGAGGTGGTGGAGGTGTTTTCTTTGTTTCCTACAGCTGAGTCTGTGGACCAGAGTCAAAAGAAGCAGTCAAGCAGTTTCCTCTGCTGGAGGAAAAAGTTGTGATGAGATTCCCGACGCTGCTCCCGACGCTGCTCCCGACTCGGTGATCTCATCCGCACTGTTCCAGAGGAAGCTTTCCACTGGCCCGGGGTTGTATATGTCTGCAAAGCGCTGAAGCAGCGTTTGTTTTTTTGTATTCGTGTCATGCTATGACATGCTACGCAGGTTATACACGACCATTTAGAAGTTTGGACACACCCGATGAACTTAATGTCTTTTCTTTCATTCTCATGACTATTGACATTGCAGTTTCTCACTGAAGGCGTCAAAACAACGTCTGAACACACATGGAATTATGTAAGAAACAATAAAAGTGTAAAATAACTCAAACAGGTTTTATATTTAAATTCTTCAAAATAAACCTTTCATTAAAAACATATTTAGAGTTATTTAACGTGTAAGGTTCAATTTCTTCAGGCAAGTTTCACTTCCTCCTTGAAACAAGACCTTCTAAAGATGTTGTGTTTTTATTCACTCTGCCCCTATTATGAAATTCTATATGTTTTTCATGTACTCACTGTACAAGTGTTGCGAAAACACTGCTTCATTTCCCTTTCGTGTCTGGAACAAAATTATCTGCTCAGGCCTGATGATCATTTCAGTCCCTATGAAGAGTTCATAAAGTGGATTTTTAAAAATAAATACTAATAAATTAGTTTTATTCAGTTTTAAAGCTATGTTTGTTGTTCTGTTTTTTGGACATTTTTACATTATTATTATTATTATTATTATTACAATTAGTAGTAGCAGTAGTAGTAGTAGTAGTAGTAGTAATAGTAGTAGTAGCAGTGTTGCTGCGTTATGCTGCAATGAGTGGAACTTTTTGTGGTTTAACCAGAGAATTTACACATCCTGGTCACATTTTCAATCAAGCGCTCAGTTCTTAACTGGTTCAACAGTCACAGCAGGCGTCTGGGCAGCGGAGCCCGGCGAGCTGCGACGGCGGCAACTGTGTCCAAAACAAACACGCGCAGGGCGAGCAGTGACTCACAGAGTCGACAATGACTCCAGGAGTCAAAGCAGGTCACGGCGCACAGCGACGCCAACAAGGGCAGCAGAGGCTCCGCGAGGGAGACTTTGATCAGCACTCACACGCATGTTTCTGACCCACTTCAACCCTCTTGAGTCAAATATTTACCCCTTTGAGCTCCACATGAGGGGAAATGTCCTCCTTTAGGAGCTAAATTTAGCAACCAATCATTTATTGCTAACGTGTTTAAGAAGAGTAAAAAAAAAAAAAGACACAAAATACATACAATTGTTTTATAAATCATTTTTCCTTCAGGTTAGTCTTGATATTCACAATTTGAGATTTAAAATTGCAAAGCAATTTGTCTCCTCAATATCCCAGTAATTTCCCCCCTTCACTACGGATGCTTTCGAAACTTTCCATGAGCTTGTCGGCTCACGGTGATTTTTGTTTGAATTCCATCCATTTGAAACAGAACTCGGGGGAGTACTGAGTCACAACTTGCAGATAGAACCCATGATATTTCCACCTTGACAGCCTGAGATGTGAAGAATGTCTCTATTGTCGTTATTAAGCTATCATGTGTAGCTTCAAATGCAATTGCAGTTATTATTAGTTGTCAATACTTAAAATCAGGAAAGTTTCACCAGCTGTGTGTCCATTACCCCTAGAATTGCGCAAAATCCGAAATATTGCAATAAAAAAAAATGGTAATGTAAACACCTAAACTTCAAAAAACCTCTCAAATATCGCTAAAAGTTTTTTACTCTCTGAGGTGGTTTTTCAGACATATCAATAAGGAGGTATTTTGCAAAAGTGTCATGGAAACACTTTTCGCATATAACAACCATTCTTGACAGCAAACAAATGCAAAATCAGCTTTGTTGAGGGATGCAGGGCCGGGATGTGTGAGCAGCGTCTTACCCCAGCACAATGAGCTCCCCGTACTTGACTGGCACTTTGGTGGAGGAGGTGGTGGAGATGGTTTCCTGCTCCGGCGAGTACATCAGGCTCAGCAGGACGAGGCTCAGCGGCGGAGGTGGGGGGGTGGGGGGGGGGGGCAGATTAGACAGGGAGGGAGAAGGGAGGAGGAGGAGGAGGAGGAGGAGGTGAATGAGGGAGCACAGGGGGGAGGGGGAGGAGGAGAGGGGAAGGGTCAGCTGAGCCTCAGCTCTATCCTTTCATGCTTCATGGGTGTTTGGCTGCGGCACTCGTCCTGCCCTGCAGAGCGACAACAAGGGAGGAAGATGAGATGAAGATCGGACTGAGTCCAGAAGCAGTCCAGTCAGCCCGCCTGCCTGCTCCTGGAGCTCCACCTGGCAGCTCAGTAGATTTTTCATGTTTCATGTTTCTTTTTTTTTTTTTTATTGTTTATAGTGCTGCAACAGTGTAGTTTCCTAATTTGGGATCAATAAAGTACAATTTTGAAAAATTATCAACAAATGTATTGTTGCATTAATGGAATTTTTTTTTTAATTTTTACTCAAGTACACTTCAGAACCTTTCTTACTATTACTTGAAGGAGATGAATAATCTAAGTAATCTAACAACATCGTGACTGAGAAAAGTGAGTCTGCCCTGTATTTCATCTGCTCGCTCCTTCATTGAGGCAGCACGTGTTAAAGCAGACTGTCAGGGATGGGCCCTTTGTGACATCAGGTGTTGCCAGGTGTCACGATGCATCACGTGTTGGCTCCGCCATCTAGACCGCCTGGATTTTGTTTTTGTTTTTTCCTCTTTCAAAACACGTGGAAGGTCAAACAAAACATCTGTTTTAGCAGCAGGCTGAAAACAGAGGGCTAAACACGCTGTCTTTTGCAATGTGAACCTTGCACTGCAGGGTGAACTTCACTGGAGTCCGAGAAACACACGACAAATGATGTGAGAAAATGTCTGTAATGGGACCTTTAAAATCTGGACACGTGTTTTAAATCTTTAGAATGTAGGTCATGTTCCGACACAGATTGCTACTCTGTGACCTAAAAAGACCCCATATTTATTTTTCCCTGCTTAGGCGGAGATGCAAACGCAGCAACAGCAGCAGCAGCGATGAGGCAAACATGTCGAGCGGTCGGTCAGCTGTTTAAATGTGAAGTGTCATAATTTGGTTCAGCGAGACCAGGCTTGTGATGATTTACGCAGCTGTAGAAACAGCAAATACACGGTCAACCTGAATTCACACACAAACACACACTTTCATTCTCTTTGCACTACTTTTTGTTGCTGCAATGATGCAAATTTCCCCAATGTGGGATTAATAAAGGCGTCCTATTTTATTTTATTCTATTCTAGTCTATTCTATTCCATATGAGTGACTTGCAGTTACTGAGCAAGGTGGCTATCAGTGAACACTGAACCCATAGAAATGTTCTCACGCAGCCTTTTTTGAAAAAACCCAGCAGGAATTGAAAGCGAGGGGCAGACAGATGCAAAAAAAAAAAAAAAAAAAAAACGGCGTGAGAAGTGAGAGAGGAGCGACTTCCTGCTAGCAGAGGCCACCGTCGATCGGCGACACATTGTCCCCATTTAGGATATAAATAAAGTTGAATTAAAGAGCAACGTCATCCACTTGACTGGCTGCTCTCATCCAGCAATAGCTTCCACTACGATTCCCAGAATGCTCCAAATGGACCAAAAAAAAAAAAAAAAAAATGCACTGGAGAAGCTTGTGTGGATGCTGGGTGGGACGTGGTAACAAGAGGATGTATGTGATTCGAGTTCTTAGGAAAGAGTCTGTGAAGTGAAATTTGCGTAACGTGCGACCTTTAACGATTTTTCTATGTTTGTATTTTAATGATAAATTGTATTTTGTTTGTTGTTTTTTTGGGGGGGAGTGGGGGTTGTGACAAGAGACACAAACAGCAATCAATACCAAGAGAAAGCAGACCACCGCATTGATACACTTCCTGAGAGACTAATTATGCATCCATATCATTTCACACCACCACCCACACCCCTCCCACCCCCGCTCCAGTCTCACACACTGGGAGGAAAGTCACACTTACACTTGTGCAGCCAAAGTGTTTCATTGTTTCGAGTGAAGAATAGAACCTTCCCTTTTGCACGGCGCCGCAATTACCGCAGAGCAAGGCGGCTGGGAACTAGGAGGAAAAACTCAACTCACCCACAAGCTGCGTTTCCATAGAATTGCACAAAACCTAAATATCGCAATAAAAAACTGGTCATGGAAAGCGTCACACATCAAGAAGGGTGAAAAAAAATCAAGAAAATCAAGTTTTGTGGATTGAAAGGCGTCGACTGGTAGTGATGGAGAACAGTGAGTGTAACAAGAGTGTTGAAATTATTGTGTAATAAGTGCCTTACATTTTCTCTATAAATATATATATTTTTTTTTTTTACATTTTTAAGGGAAAAAAGGTAAACTGCCCACAAAGCCGCAACGCAATCAAAAGAGCTCTGTGACCCACCAGTTGAGAAACGCCAATACGGGAAAAAAAACTGGTGGCTTAATGTTTTTTTTTGTCATTTTTTCTTCCGCAGTAAGATAATTCCACACAACAACTTTACAGTTTGCAGATTAAAAATGGGGCTCCTTCAAATGAAAAACGCACATTTTACTTGAGTCATCATTCATAAAAAAAAAAAAAAAACCCAGTGAGATTTAGTTTCAAAGCAGCTCCCATCCGGACCGCCACGTGAGCGGGTGCGTATATGTTTTATTGCATGCGTGCACACGCACTGAAACAAACAAAAAAAAAACCCTCTCTTGCCTCTGCAGTTCGGCTGCGTGACTCCGCTGGGTGTGGCGGCGGGCCGAGGCGCTGCCTAGCTACCGACGTACACAGTCCTACAACAATAGAGCCTGCGAGGAGCCTGCGAGGAGCCGGCGGGGGCCGGCGGGGACCTGCGGGGGGCGCTGGGCCGGGGTCAGCCCATTGTGACAGAGTGCTGCTGACAGCATGAACAGCCAGCTAACACTTCCAAAGAGCCCTCGTAAAAAGTTTTTACGGCGATGAGACAGCGGCCGACACCTGCCAATCGCAGCGCCTGCCAACAGAGCACAACACTTGGAAAACACAGCGGCAGAGGGGAACAGGAAGAAGGAGGAGGAAGAGAAAAACATGCACACGTGTTGTAGTGAACAGGAAAAGCGGGATAACAGCTGCACTTTTTTTATTTTTTATTTTTTACTTTTTTTCAATGGCTTTGCAAGTAAAAGCTGCAGCTCTGAGATGTCAAAACGTCCTAATGAGCAGCGGCGGGCGGTGAAATAGTAACTTGGGGAAGAAATACATTTGTTACCGTGTGGTGGACGTGGATTTTTATTGAATTAAAAGGTGTGAAAGAGGCTGCGCAAACAAGGAGCTGTTTATCTTGTTTGACACGTTTCATATCGAGAATATTTAGAACCCTGAGCCTAAAAAAAAAAAAAAACAATGGCTAAATTAAGAATGACCTGGAATTTTTGTGCAACCAATGGTCGATTCCAACAATTTTTACTCACAATTGCTCACTACTGAGGATTTAGGATTAAAAAGGTCACTGAAAGTTTAAGCGACAATCAGCTCCAACTAGTTGTGCTTCTTCGCTTCTAGTTCGGCTATAACACATTTTCGAATGAGGCCGGCCAGATGCTGGGGGAGGTTGTGCTGAATCCACATCACATGTCAGGATCCAGTCTTCTCACCAGGTGGGCCGGCTGCATTCCACACCCAGGCTCTCGGTGAAGAAGGTCATCGGATGCCGATTATTACTGGTTCAAACAAGTTCAAAGCGCCTCTTTGCGACTCTTCGCTTTCTCACGTCCTTTAATGTCGTCTTGGTTTGTGCGTCTCGGGCTCTCTCTCTCTCTCTCTCTCTCTTTCACTCGGTCTCTCTTGCGCTCGCTCTCATCTTTGAATCCCTTCTCGGAAAAAACTGGGCTCCTTTTCTTTTCAGCGGAAAAAGGAAGAAGACGAGACGGAAGAAGACGAGACTAAAGAGACGAAAAGGGTTTTTTTTTTTTCAAGGGGGGTGTAAATGTGCAGACACGACGCATTCGTATCGTGAAACGCTGATGCATCGGTGTTGCCGCTCACTTCAGAAGAGGGAGAGAGAGAGGGAGATAGAGAAAGAGGAGAGAGGGAGAGAGCGCTCGCTTTACGTAACGCCACTCGAGACAAATGGGCAACAAAAGAGTCGGGACGTTTCTAAAGAGCATTGAATGCAAGCAGGACTGAGGGAGGGACATCGCGATGCCCCCTGTTGGAGCTTCCTGGAAGTGCCAGGCGGCGCTAGGTGGTCGAGCAGGTCGTCATCCTCGACGCCGCCACCTGGGGGCACCGCTGAGAGAGAAGTCTGGCCTGCAACCAGAGTGTTGTTTTATCTTCAAGCGTTGTGGTGGCTAATAAGATTGTTAAAAAAAAAAAAAGAATAGACAAACGAACACGACGTAGCGACCGATGAAGCCAACGTTAAATAAACCGATTCTTTGTTTTTGGTTGTTTCCCACGTTTCATTCGACCTCCAACTCTGAGCTAATTTTTGCAAGTTGCAGTTTACAGTCACATCTCGGAAGACAAAAAAAAAAAGCCCGTAAGTCACCAAAAATTGCCAACCTGGTTTTAATTCGGTCGGCGGAAGAACCATGATGACATGAAAGGAGATATTTTGGAGCGAGGAAGAGTGAGAGCGTCGGTGCCACCTACTGTGCTGCCAGTGATGAAAACAAAGTGGTTTCTGGTAGCGTCAGAAGCGAAGACTCGCTTTCCCCGCACTCTCACCATCTCTCTCTCTTCTTTTGAAGGCGGTGGTCAGATTCCGATTTTCAGTTTCTGTTCGACGTGTTCGAACCAACGAGTGACTAATACCAGGAGGGTGTCAGTTGTGTGCTCAGTGACACATTCAGCGCTATTATGTAACGCAATACCTACCAGAGCAAAACAAAGCAGACTTAAATAGAACGAGGAGCAAATTTTGAAAAAAAAAAGAAAAAAAAAAAGGTCAAGAGTCCCGCACGTAGCCCACAAAGATTGTGTTGGCACGCAAAGATTTTGAATTCCATCACAGGTCTGAAAAAAAGGAGAATCTGATTTTACTCATCATCATTTTGAGCTCGTAAATCCTTTAAATTTCTTCTACTTAAAAAGACACTTCCAGGAGTTACATCCTCCACCGACGTACCACAGAACACAACACATCTGATTCTTATGGCCATTTGAACTGTGCTGTCAGAAACCCTGGCTCTGGAAGCACATTGCATAGAGTTGCAGGGCCGGGTCAGCGGAGGGGTATTGGTTCACACAGCGAAGATTAGACTCCAGGCTGGTCGGAAAATGATCCACGTCGGAGACGGAACCTGATTCCCCGAGTTGCACTTTTCCCTTCTCACACTCAGTCTGTGTCTTGTTGCGCGATTTCATCGGTTTGATCAGCGCACACCAAGACAAGGACCATGACAGAAATTCTGAGAATTCAAACATTGACAAAGTCAATGTTCAGTTTATTCCAAGCACGGAAGACAGGGAGGCTGCATGAGGTGACGCGTCGGAGTATTCCGGAGGTAAGACCTGGTCAAGGTGAGACCTGAGGAGACCTGAGGGGATCTAGTTTCAGGACAGTTTCGGTGGACAAAGACCAGAAGTCCAGTCAGAATCCCTCAACACGCCAAATAAACCACATTCATCCAGCCGAACCATAAACCCAGAACTCAAGAATGGGAATCTCGCAGCTGACGCACCATTACAGAAAACTGACATGGCGTAAAATACGACCAGTGAAGCTCCAAACGCCAAGATTGCCACACTTAATCTGCCTTTAAGACGATGAAAACAGTAGAACGGTGCGAGACGAATGTACAGTATAATTCAAAATATATATTTATTGTGATGTCTTGAAGGAAAGCACGCGGCAGAGATTCTCCGTTCAATGGTCTTCACACTAACTCACATGTCGATGAACACATGTGAAATCCCAATTCCCTGCCCACTCACTGGCAGCTCAGCCGTCTCAGGTTCACTGCTCCCCCAGGGGTGTGAACCAGAGTGTCTGAGTGTGTGTGTGTGTGCGTGTTTGTGTGTGTGTGTGTGTGTGTGTGTGTGTGTGGTCTGACGGTAACATCAAGATGGGTAGGAAACAGAGTGCATACCACAGTCACATGAGCCTGGAGACATATGGCTGAAGAGGAAGGAAGGAATAATCGGAAGAGGGGTTTGGAGGTCGGGGGGGCACAGCAGGGCCAACGCCCAGCAGCCACATCCAGGTCAGAGGAGTCGAAAGGTGCTGCTTCTGTTTCTGCTGCACCACAAAATCTCATCAGCCCAGAAAAATACATAAATACATGAAAACACACACACACACACACACACACACACACACACAAAATTCGTTGGGGTTTCCAACAGATAAAACACACTCACACATTTAATGGTCTCAAAATGTTTCCGACCAAGAGGATCGATGAGTGCTGGAGGGAATTGAAGGTGGAAAAAAAATCAAAGAGCAACACAAGAACCAATCAATCAACTCGTCTGCCAGGATGGTCGACTAGAATCCAGATCAAGAGTTCAGGATTCCCCGTTATTTTGTGAAAGTTTCACATTATAACAAGAAAATTATCACGCATTTCTGCATATGTATAAATACCCCTGGGGCTTTTTCTCCAGAAAGAACATTATTAAGTTTACTGACTCATAATTTTTTTTTTATCTGGTACTGACTCATCATCCTTCTATGGAGCTGGAGTCCATGCAGGCTCTGTTTCCGACGCAGCGATTAGCCAACAACACCCATCCATTAGCCTAATACACACTCCGCTGCCAAGGAGGCTGAACTGGACAAGGCAGATTAAAATAATCCACGGTCAAGGATCCCGGAGCCGAGCGGTCCGGTCAACCCGAGGAAGCAGCAGCAGCAGAAACAGCAACATTGTGGCTCATCATCAGCCATAAACAACCAGATATGAAATATGTGTAGCGGGTCAGTCACAGGGCTGCAGCATTAGACACACGGTGAGGAATTTGAACCCGACTGATGAGGGCGGAGCTAAGAGTAGATACTCCTTCCAACCTCCCTGTCAGACCCCCAACCACCACCACCACCAATTCAATTCAATTCAATTCAATTCAATTCAATTCAATTCAATTCAATTCAATTCGAAGGAGAATAAATCAGTCCTTGGGTGGGATGAGAAGGTATTTTCCTTCATCCTCTACCTCGAAAGAGCAACAGACTGACTGGACCTCCCCGTCCGGCGCCAAACTCCAGCTGAGATTTAAATGAAGTCATCACAACTAAACTGCCAGCAACAGACACCTTCAAACTAAGGTCCGGGGGCCCAGGACCCCATTCCCACCAGAGCCAGCGGCCCCTGGAGGGATGGGAGTGGGGGAGGGGTCTCCTGGGAGGCTCTGTGGATTCCAATACATCTTCGGAGGCCCTAAAATTCATTAAATCGTAATTTATTAAAGTAAGACCCTGTTTTGCCAGTTTTTTTTTTACTGACTTCCAACACAGCCACTAGAAAAAATGTCATTTCTTAACATACAACTAATTGACTAATTATAAACTAATTCTAACCAACTAAACTAATTCTTTTTTCCACAATTGGATCAAAATCAAGTGTAAAAAAAATTAATTGTAAAAGGCTGAAAAGAAAACTTTGGCTGTTTGTTTCTCGGGCGTATTGTGGGTTTGTGTCACCCAAAGACGACCGGTTTTCTCCGGCCCTGCCCTGCGGGGGTGGGGGTTGACTGGTGATGGTGGGAGGGGCCAGGCCGCTCCAGTTACAGCCTCATCAATGATTCAGTGGCCAGAACACAGGCCGGCAGACGCTCGCGGACAACAAACACCCGCTAGATAGCTGGAGACGCAACATGGCACAACTTCCTGCATGTATGTAAAGGCAGACACAAACACATATACAGTAAGAATACTGTATATACATACATACACACACTTCAACAATCTGATGCATGAGGCTGCGCTCGTGTAGGACTGTGAGCATGTAACACACTCACACGCGCAGGGTCTTGATGCAACCGAATACACACAGGTGCACATTGCTAACTCAAACCAAGTGAGACTTTCAGATGTTTCCAAATTGCTTTTTACACAAAAGGAAATTGTTAAGTTTGAATCCTGGTGGGGTAGCAATGTTCTCCAACAAAAAACAAACAAACAGACAAATGATTCTTTTGTTAGTGTCCACTGAAATTCCTGCTTGTGTTTCTGCAAAATGAAGCAGAAAACCTGAAAAAACCAAAACGAAATGTTTCATGTTGGCTGACGTGGCCAAATGTCCACACAAGTTAAGCCTGACTTTCCAAGTCCAGGACCAGCAGGAGCAGAAGAGTGAGTGTGTGTGTGTGTGTATGTGTGTGTGTCTGGTGGACCTCTGTGTTGGTGTTCCAGTGTTTGGGAGCGGCGTAGCTGAGCTCCGTCTGCAGCCGTCCAGTCAAAGTTTTTCTGGTCATTGTTTGGCCGAGCAGCCCAGTGACATCATGGCTGCTGCGGTACACCGTGTGCTCGCTTACACGGACTACAAACAGGCGATTAAGAGGTAGTGGTGGAGGAGAGGGAGAAAGAGGAGGAGTAGGAGGAGGAGACGCAGATGGCCTCCCTCTGGACGGCTGCGTTTGCTCACTTTGGCCACTTTGCGTCTGTTTGGCCGTCGCTGCCACTTAAAATCACAACCAAAGCTCTTTAAAACAATCAAACTAATGTCCAGAACCCTAAACTCCCCTCCAACACACACACACACACACACACACACACACACACACACACACACACACACACACACACACTCGCTACCCACTCCCCCCGAGGCTGCCACCCACCAGATAACCACAATGACGAGTTTATCGTCCATCAAGACTCCGAAATGGAAAATAAAAGAAAGGTTGAGGATGGATGGATGTTCTCATGGCCTTTTGGCGATTTTTTTGACAAACGATGGTCTGCGATTAGAAATACAAAATAAAAAAAAAAAAAATCATCAGAAATTAGGGATGAGCAGCTCTGAAAGTTCTAAACAAAAAGCCTAAAATGAGCTGACGTACGTTGTAACAGGCGCCAATCATCCACTAGACTCAGCGAGCACAAAAAAACATGTTTCAAACTGCCGACTCAACAAAAAAACTGCATCAACCAATCGGGATAAAACGACAAGGACAAGGTCGGCGCCCCCCTACTGGACATGGGCAGCCCCAACCAGTAGTGGGCAAACTCTTTGACTGGTGGGGCCACAATGGGTTCTAAAATGTGACAGAGGGGGCCGGGGCAGCAGCAGACAGATGGAGTGTTGATTACCCACCTCATAGGAGGAAAAAATATATCAAGGGATATGTAGAAAATATGTTGATGTTAATGTCAACTGAAAATTAACCAAGGCAAAGTTACAAGAAAATCATTGAAGCCCCATTTAGCTCTTTATTGAAATGAATCTTAAAACACTGGAAAATGGGTGAAATACAGCTATTCTATGACTTACTGACTATTAATGTCATTTCTTCAAGTTCGGCGGACCGGACTGAAAAGTGTAACTGGCCGCATATGGCCCCCGGGCCATAGTTTGCCCATGCCTGCCCTATACAAATCCCCAATAATCACCCTCTCCTCTCAAGATGAGTCAGTCCCATACCATCCCCCACCTCACCTTCCCCTCTCTCTCACACACACACACACACACACACACACACACACACACACACACACACACACACACACACACACACACACACACACACACACTCTCTCTCTCTCAGCGTCCTCTCCCAACCTTTCCACTCGACGTGTTTTCCCATGTTTCCGTTGGGAAACTTTGCGCCCTGAGTGCCGTGAACGTGCTGCTGCGTTTCTTCCTGTGATTCACCCGTAAAAAGGAGCTTTTAACTGAGGAGCTGACCTGAGGGCCGGAGCTGCCGGCCACCTGCTTCTTCTGCTCCGTCCCGTCCAGCGGAGTGACTCAGACTGCTGCTGACTGCTGCTAACTAAACTTCACGCTACGCTGGCGAGTCGAACCGTCGACCTCTACACGCAACAAAACCTCGCTTCTCTCGATCTGGCAGGGTGATTTTATGGAAAACAGACCCGAAGATCAGCTGGGAATAAGAGAATCATTGTGCCATTTTTTTTTCTTTCACCTTTTTTTTTCTTTTCCTGTTTGAACACATTTACTTTGTTACATAATTGGAGAATGACAAACTCTGCCGGTGTGTTACATCACAGCCACCGCCTGCTGCTGCTGCCCGCGTGCCCATCAGCCAAAAAGCTTTTTTTAATGGCAACTCCTCCTGCCCTGCGACTCTCAACGTCCACCGCAGAGGCATGAGAACCTCCTCCAGCCGCACACACACACACACACTTGACCATTTGTGGGAGAATGTGTGTGTGTGTGTGTGTGTGTGTGTGTGTGTGAACACACAAGTCCATTGGAGACTTAACGGTTGGAAAGTCAAACAGGAAATGGCAATCAAGCGATGATGATGAGGGAGGCGTGGGCATTTAGGAGCTGCATGAATTATGAATGTGTGTTCACAAGTGCGTGTGTGTGTGTGTGCGGGAGATAAATTTCTATATGCGCGTAAATAACTTGTGTAAGTCTAATCAGTCTAATAACTCATTATTTATTCTTTAGTTTATATACCTTATTTCTTAACACAACTTAACGTGATTTAACTTAACGTGACTCAACTTGATTTGACTTGACTTGATCTAACTTGATTTAACTTGACATGATGTAACGTAGCTTAAGCATCTAGCATTGCATGTTGTGTGCGTGTGTGTTTCTTGAGAATTGTACAAACGCATTTGTAAAGCTTGACACGCCTCTGAAGAAAGACAAAAAGAAAGAAAAACAGGTGGCTTGGCAGAAAGTGATGGTTTCAAGGGTGCAACGTTTACTGAAAAAAGAAATAAAAAACTATAGTTGTGCGCTTTGTAATTTTCCCTTCCAACATGTGTCAGTCATTCATTCGTCTGTTGGCCCATTTCCACACGTTAAAAAGCAGGGGGTGGTTTTTTTCCACCTCCTGGAACTACTAAAAACAAATAAACGGACAACCAAAAAAAATAAAGGTTTCTATTCACAATTCAGCTGGTTTACCGTTAAAAGTGAGACACTTTCCGAACGCGACTCAAAATAGAAAATCCAGGTCAACGGCCACCAGGACGTCCCGGCAGTCGAACGCCCAACCAGTTCCCCTGACTGCTCAAAACATGCACAGAGGATGAATAAGATCATAGAGGGCGGATGGGGTCGGGGGAGAGAAATCAGAGGCTCCTCCTCCTGCGCAGGTGACTGCGGCGGCTGCGGTCACCTGCGCAGGAGGAGACGCAGCCAAAAATAGAGCCGCCTTTGATGAATAAATGATAGTTTTCTCAGAATAGCAGGATGGATGAATGGATGGATGGATGGAAAAACTAAAAAACAAAATGAAGAGGAGCGACTCTGGCTGCTGAACGTGCAGGGTGCGACTCCTGCTGCTGCTGCCACGGCTTCTTCACCGACCATTAGACGCCTGCTGATGCAGATGATTTGAATTATTCACAGAATTCACGGGTCACTATCACTCCGCTGCACGCGTGTGCACTAGTGTGAGGTGGAGAGGAAGCAGACGCTGGGCGTAAGAAACACACATGCACGCGCGCGCACGCACACACACACACACTCACACACGGTTATACTAACGAGTCGGACGAGGGTTTGACACTACTGTGAATTTTACTTTTGTGCCATGTCCGAATAGGACCCATCCTTTCAAGACACCACAAAAACAGTATTAAATTACAACGTTCACTTCCTGCAAGATGATGCCACAACTCACCATAGGTTAACCCATAAATAAAGGAGTAAATAAAATAAAAGAGCAACAGACTTAATGTCTCGCTTAAATGTACCTTTTGTTCTCTTGGCCCCGACTTCCTGTAAATATTCGGCAAGAGCGAATACCTTGTAATCGAAAAACCATTTTAGCCTGTCTGCATCATTCAGCCACATCAAATCAACAGTTTTACTCCTATCAAACAACTTCTGACGCGAGTCATGGTACAAAGGGCAATAAAACACAAAGTGCGTCTAACGCACACTATGGAAAAATGTTGGTGGTTCAACCCCCCCAGTTCCCCCAACACACACACACACACACACACACACACACTACTTCGCTACCTTGCAGGAACAAGACTGTAAAATCGTGCCCACTGTCTGACCCACTTTCCAGAACGTACATAATTCCCCCCCCCCCCATCACAAACCGGAGCCTGTTAACCAGCCGCACCGGACAGGGAGGAAAATGTCAGGTCGTTCTCAAACACACACACACACACACACACACACACACACACACACACACACACACACACACACACACAGTTAGAGGTGGTGCTGCTGCTTGTCAGCTGTGTAGAAGATTATAGCCATAATTCCACACTGAGCTCAGCGGGGCCACACGCTGGTTAAAACACACAGCGACGGGCGCGTGCAGACCGACAGATAAGTGGCGCAAACAACAACCACGACAACAACAACAACACACAAAAACAGAAACTACTCGTGTGACTAGCAGCCGGCCGCACAACACAGCATTTTGTTGATTTGTCATTTCAATTTCTACACTGGCCGACGGCAGCGAGCGCATTTGGTTCAGCTTTCACTTGACTTCACTTTCCCCACAGGGCAACTGCAGCCATAACCAGCTTCACGCGCAGCTCCGTCTAACGAGCGCAGCAGGGGCACAACAAATAGAAATGAGCTTTGAAAGGACCTGCAGCAGTAAAAAAAAAAATGCCTCCACCAGTGTGTTTTCTGACCAGTTAGCCGCGTCTCTGGTCGCTCAGTGAACGTCCGTCCTTCTCTTCTGCTGCTGCTACACCAAAAGTGTGCGACTAAACACACCGTTCTGAGAACTGGACGTGGCAAAGGGTCACTGGCCTCTCCCACCCAAGTAACCTGACCTGACCTGTCCAACAAAGAGTCTGTTTGCAGAGGGCTGCAAACAGAGGGCTAAAATGTTTTCCTTGTTTTTTGTTTTTTTAGGCTGGCTTCACCAGAGTCCAGGATGAAAGGTAAACATCAGAAAATTGAACTGAAATTATGAGAACTACAAAAAAGGCCACACACAAGCAGCTCCTGCTCTCAAAAGAGGCTAAACTATATATAAAAATGTGGTATTGCTGTGTGTGTGTTTTGGGTTGTTTTTTTGTTTTTTTTACAGTCCAGCCTGGCCTGAGCTTGCCACTGTCCCCACAGACCAGGTTAGTGCGGATGTGTGCAGCAGCAGCAGCAGCAGCAGCAGCAGCAGCAGCAGAAGCAGCAGCTCCATTAAGACATCAGAGCTCGGCCCTGACACCATCGGTTCTGGTTTCCTCCCTGAAATTGAGACTCTTAAACTGTGCCAGGGAGCTCACACACACACACGCACGCACGCACACACACTCGGCTGAAAAGGCGCAACACGTACACACTCTTCTGTCAAGACAGCAAAACATTGTGTCCTGATCACTTCACGCTGCTGCTTATTGCCATTTATAGGACCGTGAGAATGTAAACTGGAAACAGTCTTGAAAGTGTACAGTAGTAGAGGTTCCTCCTGACTCCACGGCAACAGGGGACCCGCTGCTCTTTGTGGGATATGGACTCAGTGAGCTCAGTGAAAAGCCTGCGACAACTTTATTTAGGACGGCGAAGAGCTTCAGGAACCTCAGAGGTGGAAGTGCTTTCAATTCAGATGTATTTTTTTTGCTGCTGTTATTCTCTGCACATCTGTTCTGAACCTTTCTCAAAGTCAATCATGGCCTCATGAAAATAAGCTTTGTTCCACCTTCCGTGGAGAGTACGAGAAAAAGTGTAATGTATCTGAAAAGTTGCCATGTTACTCTTCTTGAATTATAATTAAACGAATTTCATCATCGATTTGCTGCTTTAGATTATGCAGAAAGTATTTTTTAAAGAAACTGTTCTCAAAGACTCGCATTTAAAAATATTGCAAACCGCTCGCTGGGAAGGTGGCAGAGGAAAAGAAAGAGGAGGTGGAAGAATAGATTGGGTGGTGGGAGGCACAATTGAGACGGAGATGAGAGGAAGGAAGTCGTTAACGGGCAACTTCATGACGAGAGTCCCTGTGTTTGGCTCCCAGCTCCTTAACAGGACATGTTCCTTCTCATACTCAGCCAGCAGCAGCAGAAGCAGCAGCAGCAGCAGCAGCAGCAGCAGCAGCAGCAGCAGCAGCAGCAGCAGCAGCAGCAGCAGAACCAACTAGAGGTCAGCAGGCGGACTGGAAGTGATGTAAACTTATACCTCCACCGCAAACACACACACATACACACTGAAACCAAAGTGGGCACTGAAAGATGCTAGATGGCAGAAGCTTTTATCTGATTGGTCGGCGCATCTTTTCAAAGATACGCACAGCTGAGAGATAACTCGCATTTTTCTGTTTCTCTCAAGTTGATTGATATCTCTCTCTCTCTTTCTCTCTCTCTCTCTCTCTTTCTCTCTCTCCCTCCCACCCTCCTTTGGCTGCCAAATCTGACGGTAATTCCTGTTGTGCCACGCCGTGGCTGTCGCAACCGCCTATGCGTGCAAGGTGCTCGAACAGAGCGCGCGCTGTTGTGCGCAGTTTAACGCACTTAATCGGAGCCTAATCAATGTTTGCTGAGCGCTGAACTTTGAGCTTCCCCTGTTGCAGCTCTGCAGGTCTCAATACGAATGAATCCTTCGTCCGACCTGCGAGTTGAATAAAGAGCGGGAGGCCCTGTTCCAACACGGCGAAACATTCGTTTCTCTGGCTAGTCAGGTTGATTTTTAAGGAAAAGAGGGAAACTTCTCTCTTTGCTGCACCATGCTAATTGCCTCGTTTAATTAGAGAGCAAAAAAAAAAAACAGAGGCCCTGCTGCAGTAAAAGGAAACTGAAAATAATAATAAAGAGGGCATTTGCGAAACGCTGTAGTGTGGATGCACTCTGCTGTTCAAACTCTGAGAGAAAACAAACACGCTGCTGCGGGTAATTAATTCCTTTCCAGTAAATTAATGTCGAGAGGCAAATCAGCGCTTCTCAGCGCTGTTACTGAAAACGGTGAACCTGCCGTGTGCAGACAGTTTCTGTTCCATTTTTGGACATTTATGCAGAGTCATTTCCAATGTAACTGGGACATGACAGCCGATAATGAGTGCAACCCGCAGACGGAAAGGAAAGAGGGAGAGAGAGACGCATGAAGAACTACGAGGACTGATGCCCAGGTGACACCTGTGAAGGAATTACAGCAGCAGACAGGTCAACAGGATAGACAGATAGACAGATAGATAGATAGATAGATAGATAGAGATAGATAGATAGATAGATAGATGTATAATGGGAAACGACTTAGTAGTTACAAAAACATTCAAGTCAATCTACGTATAACAAACAACCAAAGCAGATGTGCAAAAGACAGTCAAATTGTGCAGAGGCAGGTATAAGCAAGGTTTTATAAACCATGTGTGTCTTATTTGCCATTGAGTCCAGGAAAAAATGTCCAGGATGCTATCTGTCACACAGCGGGGCAGAGTTATAGAGGGTACTATAGTGGGTAATATAGAACAAAATGATTGCAGGCACAGATCGTGAGAATCAGCTGAAACTATCTGAATGATCTTCACCCCTGTTTCAGGTGACAGTTAAATAATGAATAATAATCCAGCCTCCATGAAAGGGAGTTTACCAGACAACACCACTGGTGCGTCTTACCTTCACGTTCTTCCATCACCCGGACGCCTCGAAGGTGCAAAGAGTGGCTCAGTCCCTGCCAGCACTGCTCTCAGCGGAGGGACAACAGGGTGACCCCCGTGGTGGGCTACTGCAAGGTGCCCATAAATACTGACCTCTGGGTGGGGTGGGGGTGGGTCAGAGGTCTGCCTTTAATCTCAGAACCCTCAGTCACCTTCCCCTGTGACCCTACTTCAAATATATACAATATAGCCATTAAAAATAAAATATATATATTTTAAAAAAACCGCACACATTTCCCACTGGAGGACTGACAGAAACCAAGCAGGTGCATCAGATCTGGCAACCCCGTCATAACCTCCCCTCTATCCTGCAGCTGATGCGCTAAAAAAACAACAACAACAACCAGAATGACAACGACAACAAGGACACCTCCTGTCGTGTCTAACCTGCTATCATAAATAAAGAAGTGCAGGAGGCACTGGACTCAGACATGGAGCATCGTTCACATCCACCCGAGCCGAGCCGAGCCGAGCTAGCCAGCTCCCCGGGATGACGTCCTCCTTGCGGCTGCTGCTGCTACTAGCGTAACACATCAACGTCAAACGGCAGCTTGCTCGTAAACATGGAACTCACCGTGAAATGAATGGTGAAGCCCGTCGTCCTGTCTTCCTTGGCGGCGGCTGTCCGAACCTCTCGCGCTTCTTCTTCTTCTCCCTCTCCTTCTTCTTCTTCTTCTTCTCTTCTTCCTCCTCCTCCAGCTGCTCGTCCTTCCTCCCCGCCTGCCTGCCTGCCTGCCTGCCTCCCTGGCCGGCTGGCTGTCTCTTCTGCTCGCCCGGGCTCCGAACTTGCTGTGGAGGTGGAGGTGGAGGTGGTGTTGGAGGAGGAGGAAGTGGGCTGCTAGTAGCTACCTAGCTGGCTAATGCTCCTCCGGTACGAGACACAGAATAAAATTTAAAAAAAAGACAAGACAAGGAAATGTCCAGCTTAATGCTGCGTTACAAGTGCAAAAAAGGCGAAATGCATTTAAAAAATAAAAAAGCCGACAATGACGTTGGTTTTATTTCTTCTCCCTCGCTCTGAGGGACTGAGAATATACAATAAAAAAAATATATATATCCACCTTTCTATTTTTTTTTAATGATTATTTAGGAGCGTCAGCCGCTCCGCTGCTCCTATCCTTTGTTGTGAGCATCTGACCGTAAAACACAGCAGAGCCGTTCCGCCAGCTCGCTCTCTCTCTCCCTCCCTCTATCTCTCCCTCTGTCTCTCTCTCTCTTTCTCGCACTCGGCGGAGGAGACGGTCGCGTCGCCGCAGGGCACTCTGGGACGTGTAGTTTCACCCGCGAGCCGGCCGCGGGGCCTAAAATACAGGCGTTTGTTTTACCGTTTTGTTAGCTAGCTAGTAGGAACTTCAAGTATATATTTGCTGAAATTATAATTGAATGGAAGGCAGCGCAAAATGACTCAAGTGCAAAACTTTGAATGACAATGCAGTAATTTGTTTGTGGGTGAAACTTGTGGGATACACCTGTTTTCGGCAGTTTAACCATTAGTAACTGAGTTAATCCACCATCCATCCAGTCTACTCGCCAATTTGCACTTTATTTGCGTCGACTTTTGCGAAGAACTTTCTACTTCATTCACAAAATTTCGCCTTTTTAACATCGCCTTTTTTCACGAAATTTAATTTAAACTTAAAACTTCAAATGAAAACTTAAAGAAAAAAATTCTCCTTCCTGTCATATTTTTTTCTTCTCTTGTGGCCCTAATCCTCTTTCGTAGATACCTCTTTAAAGTGACTTTTTTTTCTCGCTTTCTTTCCAGCTTTCTTTCTTACTCCCAAAACTCCACAGTCAAAAAACAGCTGGCTGAGAGAAGTGAGTGCTGGAACTCGTCTTCACTCTTCATCACTTGGATGGCTTCGGATGATACGAATCACACCTGGCAACCAAATGGGGGCGCTGATTCTTGGCCCCACCACGGCAACTGGAGGCGGCTCCTCTCTGCTGCCTCCTCGCTGAACTTTGGTGTGAAGGTGTGAGATTCAGACCCTTTCACGCTCTCTCACTCTCTCATTCAAAACACCTGACACACGGTGAGCGCTTTTAAAAGTCTTCAGCCTGGGTGGACCTGAACTTCAAACGCAGCCCGTGGTTGATTGGAGCCTTTAATCGTTCTGCTGCACTCACCAACCGTGAACGTGCGGGCGTAGCGAGGCCAGAACGCCAGAGACCCGCCCCGTCTGCATGGTTCACGTCCAGCAGGCGTGAGCGTAGAGCTAGAGAGCATAGAGGTCAAACAGTGTGAGCAAATCATGCTTGTTGACGTCTGCAAAACGCCTCAGCACGCGAGTATAGTAGAGTTTTAGTCGATTTAGTGACGAACCGTCTGGAATGCTCTCTTCAAAATCGTTAGAAACTATCAACGCAGCTTGGAAAACATCAGTTTTAGCTCCCTGCAAAACTTTTTTTTTCTTTAAAAAAAAAGTTTCTTTGTCAGTCTTTCCAATTTGGGGAAAACAAAATCCAAACCAAGTCCTTCTCCCTCTGTTTATCTCTTGCCGTCATTTCATTTGTACTTTTTGTCCCGCACACAGACTCAGACAGAAAAACAGACCGAGTCTGCGTAAAATCCCAGACTCTCACGGCTGCAGTCAATATTTTTATTAGGCTCAACCTCCATAAATGAAGCCACTTGTGCTGCTGAATATTGGCCTTCAATGGACCACCGCCGGTGACTGAGGCCATTAAATGGGACATTTGAACAAAAGGAACATCACCATAATCAAATTCTCCCCGTGATTAACCTTTGAAGTTGTAAACGGAAGTGGGTGAAATAAAAACTACCCGTCCCCCGATGGTCACACGCATGCAGGGACAAATGTATTTTTACGCTGCATGCAGATTCAGTAAAACACACTCAGGTTTTGCTCATAAAGCAGCAGGCCTGCTGCAGGAACGGGTGGAGCAGGAACGAGTGGAGGGCGTCGCACTGTGGAAGCGTGTTTTTCAGACACTGAAAGGAGACTCTGCCCTGAGAAACACAAGAAACACACACATGTGTGTGTGTCTCAGCACAAACAGGCACTCACACACTCACACATCACTCATCACTCATGCGCGCGCCTTACATAATCTTTGTACACAATTTAATCTGTTTGAGCCCTGCTGTTTACTGTGCCATGGTTACAGGGCCGACACCCGGCCCGCCCCCTCCCCCTGCTGCAGACACACCTTCCTTTGATTCGCTGCGTGGCTGCAGCAGCAGCAGCCGGCGAGCTGCAGCTCTGCAGCCACACACAAGAAGAATGAAGGGAGGAGGAGGAGGAGGAAGAATGAAGGGAAGAGGAGGAGGAGGAGAAGTGCGGTCTGATCACACCCCTCGGGCTCAGAGTGCGACCGCACGCTGCACACATCGTACAAAGTCTCTCTCCGGCGCAAACCTGTGTTATTCCACGAGGTTGCCGACGCTTATTATCTCCTGCAGCTATTAATTTTTTTGAGTGATTTAAACGGACCAGTTTGTAGGTAAATATCATTGGTGCAATAAGATTTTGACAAGGCGTGAGCAGTTTAAATGGCTACATGTCAAAAGAAAATAATCAAAAAATGTTTTTTTTTATAGAGTTGAATTGTTGAAAAGTTATGGCAGCACTGAACACCACACCACCATACATGACCAAATAAAAATAAAAAAAATATTTTTTAGATATTTTGTAAACTGTAAGGATCATCAAATTTAAGCAAAAACAAACTGTGCTTACTGCAACTTTATGAACGTGATGACGGTGCATAAATTCTCTTTTAGCTGCACTGCAGTAAAGGCGCTGTGAATTGTAATATAACACACATGCATATGCACATGTTGATCAAGAGTCACCTTTAATAAAGGCATTGCTTTAATTGTACAGAATATTATAAGAATATAACGATTTCTAAAATCAAATAATCAAGTGTTAAAGTGAGAGTAACTCAATGATACATGTGGGATCTGCAGATAAAGACTTAAAAATGTGAACACAGACAATATAAATGTGGACAAAATACCCCAAATATCACAATTCTCATTTATCCGTGTGTCAGTTCTGACAACAGAACCCACTCAGGCGTTGAATTCTGAGGACGACAGTCTGGTGTCTGGTGTGACGACTCCGACATCTAAAGCAAAAATCACTACCCAATCATTACCCAACAAAAAAAAGCAGTTTCCATTTCGCTCTCGACCGCTGACAGAGACATATTAGTGTGTTTATGCCTGAACAAAGTCACTGGCTGGTCTGCACACACACACACACACACACACACACACACACTGAACTGCCTGCTTGTGAGCTGCACCGGCGCTCCGTTCCAAAAAGATACGATTACATAAGAAAATATTCACAGTTTACCAGCAACATTTGAAGGCGACGCCCCTGGCCGACTGACTGCAGACCAGGTGATTGCACTCTGAGCTCTTTCTGAACAGAAGCTCCTCCTGACCTCCACGTCCAACAATCTTCTGCGAATCGCGATGTTGTTATATTATTGCAAAAGAGGAGGAAAAAAAACAGCAAAATAAAGGGGAAACTGGACCTCGTCAGGCCTTTTCTGACACCGCTCACCTCGACGAACAAGTTCCTTCTTTTTTTGATTTGATGCGTTTTTCCTTCAAATGATGCAACTGGTCCAAATTGCAAACTGGACGCGTTTGCAAGTTCGGCCGACAACATAGCAACAGCTGGGCCGCGTCGAGGCCGCAGCCTGAGGAGGAGTGTGTGTGTGTGTGTGTGTGTTCGTGATAGAAACATGCTGTGCTGCTCATGCGTGGTGGTGGCGGCGGCGGTGGCCAAATATTAAATAACACGAGTGTCGTGTGTTTGAGTTGACGGCTGCTATGGTGACAGTAACCAGGAGCTGATCATGTTTACTGAGTGTTTCAGCGAGTCGCAGCGGGAGCAGCGGGCGGCGGGATCAATCAAACCCGTGTGTTTTTCTGTTTATGCGTGCAAGTGTGTGTGACTGTGTGTGTGTGTGTGTGTGTGTGTGCGTGCGTGCGTGCCCTATAATTCTGTATTAGATTAGCAAACTAAAGCCAATTTGCCACATCGTCAATGGGTGCACTGTGAGACTGGAACAGTTTAGAGAAGCTTCAGTTTCCCACTGCCAGGCGTGTGTGTGTGTGTGTGTGTGTGTGTGTGTGTGTGAAAAAAGCTTCAAGGTTGTGTGTGATCTGTATGTTCCGCGATGTTACTATAAGCCCTAATGCACTCCAGATGTTGCCTTTGTACTGATCTAAACAGAGGAGAAAAACATGGTAACGGCACTTCTTGACTCTTCTCTTCCTGCAGCAGCAGCACCTGCTGGCCCAGCCCGGCCCGGCCTGGCCCGGCCCGGCGGTGAGGTGCGATCTGGCAACCCTGGTGTGCTCGTGGGAGCTGGTCTGAGAAGATAAACACAGCAGACCAGACGCAGAGCAGCCTGCAAGTTAGGGGTTTTCAGCTTGTTGTTTTTTTCATCTGAGTTACACACACACACACGCACACATATATGTGTGTGTGTGTGTATATGTATATGTATGTATATGTATATACAGTATATATATGTACTGTATATACAATATACATGCACACACATATATGTCAATATTTTTGACTGATATATTTCATCTATTATTTATTTAAGCTTCATGGGTGAAGCGTCCTGACCCTTGGTTACAAGAGGACAAACTCTACAGTTGTCAGAAAAAGCGTGAAACTGCCAGGACGGCTGATGGAGGTGAGGGTCACAGGAAGGTCACCGTCATTCCAACAGTTTGGACCTCACACGTTCAGTTTTCCTCAACCTGACCGAGGTGGTCGGGTGTCACTGCCTGCAATTACGCCACCACACCGACTGTAATTAGTTGGGTTGTTGTTACTAAACACTGTAATTGGCTGAGGACGGGCAGCAGGGCGAGCTCCCGTTTCTCACTAAAGTCCTGTTAACGCAGAGGCTTTACACCTCCCTCCAACAGGGGGCGCCACCAAAACCAACCACCAAGACCTTTTTTTGTTTTTTTCACCTCACGTTTTACTGAATCTGCTTATCCACTGCACAGTTTCAATCCAACACATTGCCTCGCTCTTTGATTATAGTTGTTAACACATGCAATCGATCCACTGACAAATCAATTTGCTCTCACACGCAAAAGTCCGTTTTAAAAGTGTTTTTCACTGCAGCACAAACGGTTCGAGCAGAAGCGCAGCAGGGTTTTAGTCCCACGGGGCGGCAAAAACACACACACACACACACACTCACAAAGAGTTAAAACGGAGTGTGCAGAAGAATGTGGTGGAGGCAGCCGGGGTCATCGCCGTCGCCACAGTAACGGCAAACACAGTGATGCAAGTCAGGATGACATCAGAGTACATCTGTCGTGCACGGCCCGCGGCTGTTTATGTAACCACGAGCGCTGTGGGCTTTTTTCTCTGCCTCTCTCTCTCTCTCTCTCCTTCTCTTTCTCTCTTTGTACTTTTGCCGTGTCGCTGAGACTCAGCGACAGGGACAGAACAGAAGAGGAGGAAGCAAGGGGAGGAATTTCTCAGTGAGGTTTTATTGTTTCAAAACACACAAACACAACTTCCATCAGCGTCTCTGCGATCACGGCGTGACAACGGAACAGGGATGCAAATGTGCGACATGCCCTTCAGGGAGTGACGGGTGGAGGTAGTCGATTCCGAAGAAAGGAAAAAAAAACACACAAAAGAATTTTATCAGGCGTTGACGAGAAGACTCCGACTTTCGTCAAACAGAGACGTTTGTCTGATTACTTCAGGGATTTTCAAGGTGCAAGGCGGGTCGTTTGATGCTGACCACGGCATGCATTCTCCAAAGAATTGAATAGTAATCACTTTTTCCCAGCCGCTACTTCTTTAGCTTGTGCCTTTTATTTTATTTTATTTTTTTAAGAAAGTATGTGCAAAAACACATAGATCCAAGAAATTAGCCCTTTGTGATGTCACAAAGTTTGCTGGAGAGCTTCAGACTTACTTTTTTCAATAATTAAGACTTTATAGACACTTAAGCTAATGATTTCCACGGAACAGTTAATAGAAAGGAAGGGTGAGGCACTCAATGAGTGACACGACCAGGACGGGGGCTCAACTTCAGTCAGTGTCCTTTTTCATGACTGTGTACAAAACCAATGAGACTAGCATTATACATCAGCGGGAGCAGTTTGCAGCAGGAGCACCACCGGGAGTGAAGCAGAGCAGCAGCAGCAGATTTACAGTGCAGAGAACTCTCAGTAGTTCACATCTCACACGACAAGCAACATAAAGTACATCACTACTATATAATCTGCTGCAAATCATCTCGTTTTTCAAAAAAATACTTAGTGATTGTAAACATTTTTTTTTTTAAATCCTCAAAATAATATAAATTGGCACAACCTGATGATGGCCTGAACAGTTTGGGATAATATAATATCTTATGTGTATATATATGTATATATACATATGTAGAGCAACACCCCGGCAAGGTGTGTGAATTTTTTTCTTTTTCATATTATGACGTTTCCAGTGAAAGTCTAATAATTAATAAAAAATAATTAACACAGAGTCATTTTTCATTCAGGACTTGGAAAAAATGCAGATGCGAAACAAGTGCAAGACACTTCACATGTGGCCAAATCGCAGATAAATAGATAAATTTAACTTTGTGCACGTGACATTGGATTAACCAGCGATTTACAACGTTGTTCCGTGTTCATTTGTTTTCCCACAAACAGCTTCAGTAGAAAAAAAAATAGCCGCGCTCCCGAAACGAAGGCGGCCTTCTTGTTTGGAAGCTGAACTCGAACACTTGAACACTTGATAAACTGGGCTGAGCCATGTTCTACTTTTGAACCACTTTCCCACATATTTTTCTATTTTTCTTCCCTTTTCCCACAGTGTCGACACAACAACAGCCCGAAGGCACGTCTCCATGACAGCCAAACAAGTGAGCGTGTGCTCTGGAGTCCTCGTCACTGTTGGAGATGCACTCATAAACACGCTGTAAAGTGTAATCTCTTTATAACTAGATTTGTAAAAAAATAAAAAAAATAAAAATAAAAATAAGAGGGTGGGGGGGGGGGGGGGGATAGTTTGCATGTGAATGCAGAAAAAGGCTGTAATGAATGTGATGAGCGTGACGAAGCCGTCCTGCAGCCTCCGCTCTGCAACGTTAAAAAAGAAAGACAAGAGAAGTTGCTTCATTTCCAGCACCGGGCTCCACTTTCACCTGGAGACTTGGGAGGACTGACTGAAGGTGGCGCCGTCGCATCTCAACAAGCCAGAGGAACTCAGCCAGAAAAGGCAGTCCACCTGTCGGTTTGTCTGATTGGGACACACAAACAAACACACACACACACACACACACACACACACACACACACACACACTCAAACACACAAACGAGGTGTTTGGGCATTTCTTGTCGGGCCTGGTGAGGCAATTTTTGCAAAAAAAATTGCACATTTCTCCAGGAGATCAATAAAGTATCTATAGATCTGTCTGCACAAATCAGTATTTTCACTTTCGTCAAATGTGTGTTTGTGTTTACGTGTGTGTGTGTGTGTGTGTGTGTGTGGCATACTTCCATCCAGAACACTGGCAAACAGAAATATATTTATATATGTTAAAAAAAAAAAGACCCTGAGTTGGTGAATGACTCAATGGTGGAAACGTTCAAGAGGAGAAGCTGCACACTGAAGTCGCACCAGTCAATATGACAGCACTGACGTCGCACATGTGCTCATTTTGTGTGTGTGTGTGTGTGTGTTCGCGCGTGTGTGTAGGGGGGGGGTGTTTTACAGAGGGGGACAGACACTTAGGGAGGAGGTCCAGGAGTAGCAGGACTCTTGAGCTCCATCAGTCCTTCTAATCCCTTCATCCAACTAAACCTCTGGCCGAGTGTCTGCGCTCGCCAACGCTCTCGGCGTCGCACCGACAACCTCTTCACGGTGCCGCGTCACGTCCGCAGCTTCATGATGATGGTGGCCAGGACCAGGAAGAAGGTGTTCCAGCCCAGAGTGGCAGCGAAGCCTCGCCACACCATGAAGCGGGTCAGACCCCAACCTGAGAGAGGGAGTGACAGAGGTCCCGGTTAACATTCAGCCTTTAATTTAGCCTTGTGCAAAAGAATAAAACAGGTGGGAATCACACAACAAACTGTCAGTCAAAAAGCCAGCCGAGCTGCAGAAAAGAAGGAGAAGAAGAAGAAGAAGGAGAAGGAGAAGTAGGAAACTTGCAATATCACAGCAACAATACAGTGCAAAAGAAGACAATAAAAGAAAGAAAAAAAAACTTGCAGTGCAGCTAGATTGCTGGAACAATCAGTCGTCTCTCCTGAAAAAAGCTCTAACGTGAAGTATTGAGGAAACTATGAGACTGAAGAGAAGCAAATAGAGGATTAAAGTTCGGTGGAAAACCAACTCCCGGTTTCACTTTGCGACTTGAATTCTGACACTGCCGACCAGCCGGCTGACCGACCGGCTCTCGTCTTCCACCGCCTCGCCGAGATCAGGATCTCAAACAGGAAGGAGCTCCTGTGACTTCCTGCAACCAATGCGGATCTTATGACGATGGTCGTTGGGTCGCGCCGCTCAGAGACGAGCAGCTCAAACAATGTAGGGGAGTGTAAGTTTTTTTTTCAGGAGTTACACAAGGCAGAGCAGGAACTGAACACTGCACCTTTTATTATGTGGACCGGATTTCTTATTATTTGGATTTATTTAAGTTTGATTGTCGTGGATGTACACGCCAAATACAAAAGTCAGCTCTCATCAACCTGGAACTTTTAACTATGTCACTTTTCTATGTGAATTGAAACTTCTATAAAGATTTAAATGAAAAAAGGGGGAGAACGATTCAGAAATGGCAAACACACGCAGACACATACACACACATACACACACAGACGCACACACCTCATGTTCCAGGAAGCCGAGCTACACAGGACCCAGAGCTGATTAATGATTCAGACCAGCGGCTGATTAACTGGCCGCACTGAGCAAAACAATCCCAGCCACGTGTGTCGAATGCACACGCACACACACACACACACACACACACACTCACACACACGCACACACACACACGACACGGCAAACTGTTACGAAACCCATGCTGCGTGTTGTGTAACGTGTGTGTGTGTGTGTGTGTGTGTGTGTGTGTGTGTGTGTGCAGCAGCATGGTCACCTCTGTACATGATGCAGCGCAGGGCCTCGGAGGCCAGGGTCTGCGGCAGCGCCAGGCTGAGGTAGCGCAGCGGGTACGGGATGCACTCCACCGGCCAGATCACACCTGCAGGGTGAGGGGGTGAGGACGAGAGAGAGAGAGAGAGAGTGAGAGAGAGAGAGAGAGAGAGAGAGAGAGAGAGAGCGAGACTGGGAGACTAGTGTGTGCTGCACCCTCCACTGCAGCAGTACAGCGCCCCTGCCCCACCACTGCGTGGCCACCAGGTGAAGGCGAAGGCCCCGCCTACCGCTGAGGATGAGGTTGGGGTAGAAGACGCCGAGGGCGGCCTGGTTGGCGCTCTGCTCGTCGTCGATGGCCGACGAGATGACCAGGCCAAAGGAGATGCCGGTGACGCCCTGCAGCACGATGAGCAGGATGACCAGCAGCAGGGAGCCTTCGTTAGGAATCTGCAGGTAGAAACATGAAGAAAAAATTCTTAGATATATACACATACATATATACGTACATATATACAGTATATACATATATATAATGTTTATTATGTATATTATTATTATTATTCATCCATCCATTTTCAATACCCGCTTCTTCGTTGTATTTGACTTTGGACTTGATCAGACTGTCAGATTGTTAGCAGAGTGTGTTGCCTGTACAGTGTGTTGCAGCCGAGGCCACGCACTGGATTAAAAAAACAAAACAAAAAACTCCTCAGATCCTCGGAAAGAGCAAATAAAAAGAGAAGAAATTAAAGGTTGAGCTCAATTTGCAGGCGCTCCATTTTTTGTGCGACCGGTGTGTGTGTGTGAGAGTGTGTGTGTCCGTGCACTTGTGCTCCAAGTGTGTTAAGACACTATCCGTCTCCCCTGACAACTTGCAAAAATAGACCTGCGCCGAGAAGCCGCATGACTGCACGGTTGCCACAGCAATGCTGCCATATTGTCCCTGGATACCAGGAGGTGATTTATGCAGCGGTGGTCTCTGGACCTCAGCACCTTCATTAACACACACATGCACGCACACGCACACAGACACACGCGCTCCCTTGCCCGAGTGCCCTTTCACTTTATTGATTCCATACATGCCCATTGAAAATCAATGAGTCCACATGTTTCCACATCACAACCTGACCTCACTGACATTTACACTTTAAAACTCACACACCACTGCACTGTGTTTTTAGTATACGCACTGCTTAATTTGTGTATTAATAACATTACGAAGAGAAAATAAATCACAATAAAGGTAAAAAAAAAAAAAAAAAAAAAAAGGCTAATTTTAAGGTCAAGTGTGTAGGACATTTCTTTATTTATTTACTGTAGACCATAGAGTGTAATATACATAGCACAAACGTTTATGATTAATGAAGCCTGGTAGATTTGAGTAAATGTTCTTGTATTCCACCTGAATTATTACCGGCAATATAATAAATAAATAGAATAATAACTCCTTGCGTTGTGTGCTTGACAGAGCAGATCCTGTGATCCCTTCCAATCAGAATCAGAAGGTTGATGTGTGTCGACAACACACGTCAAGTCCAAGACCAAGCTCACAAAGTCAAACAATTCCTCCTTAAATCTATTTTAGTTATTTTCTTGTGGATTCTCAGTTTATTTATTTGTTTCTTTCTTTGTCCCCTCCCCCGTGCTGCTGCACAAGCTATTGTCTAGCCTGGCAGCGCCCTCGGGAGTGTGTGTGTGTGTGTGTGTGTGAGCGTGAGTGTGTGTAAAACCTTGAAGACGAGCAGGATGAAGAGCAGCAGCAGGATGATCTGAACGCTGATGACGAAGAGCTGCGAGAAGAGGTGAGCCAGCATGGTTTCCAGAGAACTCACCCCTGACACACACACACACACACACACACACAGGAACATTTTCCTGACGTTAATCTCATCGCTGTGACAAAATGAATTGTGCGACTGTGTCTCATTGCGACATTAACTCTGTGTCTGCTGCTCCGTTGCCTTGTTTGGCCTTTACTGATTGCATTACTCCCCCTGCTGATTACATCTCATATTACAATTGCATTATGCATTTGGTTGATTCTTTTTCCCGGTTAACTCTATTTACTTAAATGCCTGCAGCAAAAGCTTTCATTTGATGAACTTCCAGCACAGAATCGTACAAACTTTCCGGCAACCAGATTATAGATTTTAAAGAAAATCTATAATTATAGAAAACTCAGTTTGCGTGCTGCTGAACTGCGCAACAGCTGCTCAATAAATAGGAAATTGTGCCTCCTTGCCAAAAAAGTAAGACAAAAAAAACACGGAGGAGAGAGGTTCATTTTTTTTTTTGACTGACGGATGTGGTTGGTTACACAGCTGTCAAGAACGAGGACAAACCTCAACAGCCAATTGATAGTAAACACGGGTCAAAAGCGTCATAAGTGTCACAAGGTTGAGGTTGTTCATTCCTCACCTGCCACCCAGCACCTGTCCAGAAGCCCCTCCTTCCTCTCCAGCACAAAGGAGAGCGCTGTCAGACCCACGGCCAGGTAAAAGGTGATGCTGCGGGGGTGATGGGTGGAGAAGATTGATGACGCTGCTTTGAGAAAGTTTCTCAGATTCTGTGACAAACTAACCACTGACCTGAGCACAGCTCCGGGCGTGATGAAGGTGGTGAAGTCCGTTTCGAAGCTGCCGTAGATGGGCTCCTCAAACTGCAACAGAGGGGTTCCAGGTGACTTTTGATCATGTGACATCCACAGATATACAATAGCAACAATGTGGTCCAGACTGAACTCTGTCTGATTAGCTGTGTTTCCATCACCCCTAGAATGGCGCAAAACTTAAATATCGCAATAAAAACTGCTAATGGAAACACCTAAACCTGAAAACCTGACATGACGTACGGGGTCATGTGACCAGTTCACTTTAAGTTCACTTCAAGCGATATACCTCTATACTGATACGTCTGAAAAACCACCTCATGAGAGCGTAAAAACTTTTTAGCTTTTTTTTAAAAAAGCTTTTTGTTTTTGAAATCTCGTAGATTATACGAGAATTACGGCTGATACGCATCACACCATTCAATGGAAACACCTACAAATCGCAATTGTACCTTTTTTAACCAAATTTTAGAGATATAGCTTTGATTTTGCGAAAAAAAAACTGTAATGGAAACGCAGCTACTGTCGTCACTGTCACCCGTTTGAGCCTTCTCGCAGCCCCGTCTATGCTTTACCTTGATGGGCAGGGAGGCCACGTACGACATGCTGCCCAACTTGTTGTCCACGAAGGCCTGCGGAAGGCAAGACGGATGAGTCAGAACAGCAGGAAGACAGAAGACGGAGGTGTTGAAGGACAAACGCTGTTCATACCTCGAAGGCCTGCATGAGCTTCTTCTGCACCATTAATGCGATTTGTCGATCTGGGAGGAGGAGGTAAAGGCAGGACGATGAAAAACAAGAGCTTTGCTGATGAAGGTTATTGGCTGATAACCAGGCGAGATGATTCAATCTTACTGGTCAGGTCCAGCCAGACGTGGACTGAGCCTCCGTCCACCACCTCTCTGGAAACCTGCCGCTGGATCATCCTGGAAGCACAGCATCAGCGGCGCAGTGTGAGAGACTCCAGTTCAACAGTTATTATGGCATCAATTCTGACCTTATTCTTCTGGTACCGTGGAACAAACCGTCTCTTAAAGGTCCAGTGTGTAACATTTGGCCTGGTTTGTGATTTTTATATTGATAAAACTTCTAAGGGAGCCTGGTGTGGACAATCCAACTGCCTGATTTGGTATTTAGGGTGAATGCTAGTGTCCTCAAATAAACCAACGAAGAAGAAGGTGGACAATTTAAAAGGATACCACTAGATGTCGCAGTTTCTTCTCAAAATCTTCAAAATTCCAAATACTGTACATTTAAAACTCTGGTTTTGTCATTTTTGAATTCACTTCTGAATGCAGAACCTCCAGGCTGATTGACAGACGAGCTAATTCACTCCCAGTGTTTGGTGCCCGCAGGCCAACGGTTGCACTAATTCAAGCAAACTGCTATTTTAAGTTAAGTTTTCTCTTTTGGCTCAACACATAGTGGCTTTGGGTTTTTAGTCATGTGCTCTGTGACTCACCAATCCATCGACACCTCACGTTCTTCACGACCTTAAGACATTTGAAAAGAGGCTTTCTAGTTTTTGTTGTTGTTTGGTTTTGTCTGTTGCGTGAACATCACATGATTCACCGAGACGAAGCGTGTGATTGGTGCCAGGTGTGTCAGTCGGGGTCAGGAAGGACCAGACTGTCGGCCAACCCGTAACGCAAACACACACACACAGCCGTGCGCGCAGGTACAGAGGAGCTGTGATTGACACCCGAGGCACCAACAACAACAATGGGTGACTTTTGCCCTCAGGAGCTGACTCACTCTCACATGACGGCAGTTCAGAGGTGGAGCCCTGGCGAGGCTCCACCCGTCTCCACGTTCAAGGACGAGAGATCAGACGGGAATAAAATGGGGAGATTCACGTCTGCGGCGATGTAGCATGAAGTCAAGCACTCAACATTTGCAGCTTCTCAATTAAATGAAGTCGTCAGTGTGGTTATTTAAAAATAAAGGCACATTTTGTATAAGTTTTTCAAGGTATTTAAAGGTTTGTAGACTTGAAATTCATGATATTGTTAGCAAGTCCTGAATTCTGAAAACAACCTGTTTTTGTTTTAATTTAATTTACATAGTTGCTGCAAAATGCAAGAGGTTGAGTAACGAGTAAAGAGACTGGGACGTCTAACAGGGAAAGAAATCTGGGACATGGAATTAAAATGTGTGTTTGTCATCTTCCTGCGTGTGTGTCTTTTCCGAGGAGGCTGGAATGAGCTCCGTGTATCACGCTGACGTCACGACGGGGACGCCTGCTTCTCTGCGGTTTTCTCTAATGACAGCTAAAAAAAATAAAGCAAACAAAATGGCTTTGATGCAACACTTACTCCTGTAATCACAGTTGGCTCTGGCAGTGGTGGCAGTAGCTTCCTATCTGTCAGTCTTTGCAGTGACACACGCCAAATTAAAAAAACAAAACAAGAAAACAACTAATGGCAGATGAGGCATGCAAGGGAAGGAAAGCAGGCCTGGGGCCTAGTAGACCTTAGCAGGAGTTCAATTACAGCCGGCATGCCGAGACACAGAGCCAACAGACTGCTTGGAGATTTTTTTTTTCACAAGTCACCAGTTCATCCCTGTTGTGGCTCTGCTGCTGCGCTAGTTAGCTTCTTCTCTGAAGACATCGTCCGGCTTCACTGATCTCTGATCTTCTATTTAAATCATCCATAGCGCGCTACCATGTTTTAACCCAGAAGATATTCACTCCTGATTGGCCGCTGACGGCTGAGCCCATCTCACCTTTTGGTCAGGTAGCTGGTGAAGTTGCTGCCGAAGCCGATGACGCCCCAGTATTCCCCATTGTAGATGCCGTCAAAAGCCTCCTGGTGGGACAGGTGCACCTTGGGACGGAAACGACAAGACACTCTTTAATTTGGACCTCCACCACGTTTGGCTGCACTTCAAACTACTGCTGCCAGTGGGATGTTTGTCGGTCTCATCTCTGACTCTGAGGCATTTTTACTGGGTCTTGTCTCGGTCTCAGACTGGACGGACTCGGGACTTTTGACCAAGACCAGTCAAGACTCACCACAATGACAGATAATAACGGAAAAGAATCCAGCTGCTGCCATTTTATGCTCTGTTTGTGACACAGCCCCTTATTCCTAGTTAATTTATTTTTTAATTTCATGAAACAAAAAAAAAAAGCACTATTTTTTTTTTCCAAATGGTTCAAAACAGTTGTTGGCTGTTTTGTTGTTATTTTTCTTTGATGTATGAAGTCTTGGTCTTGTCTCGATCTCGATACTGTCTAGTCTTGGTAATGTCTTGGTCTCGGTTAGTGCGGTCTTGACTACAACACTATTTTCAGGGTCATGCACTGAAAACTTTCACACCTCGAAAGCAGAAGTTTGTTGTGCTGTGAGCCGTGAAGTTGCTGCTCTCTAGCTAAAAAAAATACAACAGGAGTCAACACACTTCCTGTTTGAAAGACCAAACTGTCTGTGTCAAGGGCAAGTGTGGTGCTCAAACCTCCTCCTTCTGGCACTTGAACACGTTTCAAGATTGCATTTTAGCAGGACAGTGTTCTCTTCGCTCTATTAAAACATAAGGAATTTCCAAATTCCTTCATCAAAATATGGTCACAAACAGCCGCCTCCGCTGTGAGGACGAGAGGAAAAAGTCCTGATGAACAACCAGAGAAACATCCTGCTTCCTCTGATCTGGGCAGAACGTGTACCTGTTGTATGCTGGACTTGTCCAGGAAGGAGAGCAGCGAGTGGCTGAAGGCCGAGGGGGAGCTCTCGTTGTTGACCACGGCCACCTGGACGCCCATGGGGTCGCCACCCACGCACAGGCAGATGAGCGAGATCTGGATGACGGGCAGCAGGAACTGGAAGCACAGCGAGCTAAAAAGGAGGGGGGAAGGGTGGGAGGCGGCGGGTGTTAGCGGCGGCCGGCAGCGGCGAAGCTCGGCCCTACTGACAGTGTGAGGCTGTGCACCAACCCTGGCATCCTCTTCATGCGCACCATGGTCTTGACCATCAGGGCGGTGATGTTCCTCCACTTGGGCAGCATGTGTCGGGCTCGCACCTTCCAGTCGGCTGAAGGCCACAAGAGAGGAACAAAAAAATGTCGCCTATTTACAGAATACAGAATAACGGAACCAGCAGTGAATGATTGGCTCAACTCGTTTTTGTGGAGTTAAATGAAAGGAGACACATGTTGAGCTCAGAAAGCACCGGTGAAGTGAATGTTGCAAAATGCAATGGGACATTTAAGAAGTTTCTCCTCCACCTGACTGACTGACTGACTCCCCGAAACAAAGAAACAAAGTCTGTTATCATTACAATGTTTGAATGGTATGTCAGTGTCCTGGAAGGCTGGAAACAGATTAGACAAAGAGATAATAGTTGCATTTGATCTTTTTGTAGCAAAACTTCTCATTCGGCTCTCTCATGTGTTGCAAATCCAACTGTTCATAAGATGTAAACATCTTGGGGTTTTTTTCTTTGATACCCTACAAATATTTTGTATTTATTTTTTATTGCCTTATGTCTTTTCAGTCATATCACTTTCCATATTTCTTGCACTATAACGTTGCTGTAATAATGCAAATTTCTGGATTAATAAAGGTGTTCTATTCTATTCTACAGTACCCGAGTATTTGGGCACGTCCTCGGCGGAGCCTGCTCCGACCGCCAGGATTGGCCGGCTCTCGTCCCGCCCACTCTCGAAGGACTGGCTGTTCTCCAGCGGGCCGCCGCCCTGCGGACTGGGCTCCTGTTTGCAGGCCACATGGTCCGACGTCTCGCACAGCCGCAGGAAGGCGCCCTCCAGGGTCTGCAGTGGGGAGGACCGGGAGGAGAGGACAGGTGACGACCTTGACGGTGACGCCGGCCGCCACCTCGCTGTGTGTGTCTGTCACAGCGTGTCACTCACTGTAGCGTTGTGCTGCTTCATGACAGCGTCGGGGGGACCTTCAGCCAGCAGGCGACCGTTTCTCATCAGACCCACCTGGGAGGAAAGAAGTGAGAGGAGCAGCAGGGGCGGCGTGAGCGCAGGGAGACAGAAGATCGTTCAAACATGAATGTGAAAAAAAGAGAAAATAAAATGGAAATTTTAAGGTCCAGTGTGTGAAAATTTGGCTTGATTTATGACTGTTATATTGGTAAAAGCTTAACATACTGCCCATACATACATTAATAACAGTGTATACTCACAGTACAATTAAAGTAATTGGGTTTTCCTACCCTTAGAACAGTTCTCATATATATATCAATATACATAGAGAAATAAGGGTCATACTCCTTATTAGCTGCCATCTTGCAATGCCATATTTTAAGGAAACCCGTCTGAAACAGTGCACTAAATACCAAACAGATTTCCTTAAAATTTTACAGCATAATGAGCTATGATGGTGTTGTTTTCAGCTGTTTTTGCTATTTATAAAGATGCACGCCTCACAAAACTCTCAGCAGCCTACTTCTCCCATCAAACAAACTGTCAACGGGTCTGAAACAGAGACATGTTTAGTTTTGGCAAATCCCACTCCAGTTGAGCGACGGATAGCTGTGTGTGTCTGGTCAGACTGGTTGTGGAGGAAAGGTTTCAGTCTCCTCCTGCATCAGCGAGAGGCCTCGCACGACCTTAAACCTCATTCCTGTGAGGCTAAAGGAGGAAGACGAGGAACAAAACCTTAGATGCCCTGGCAGCAGTTTACAGAAAAAAATTACAATTTCCATTGAAAACAGAAAAAAACCTTGTGTGTTTAACAGGGAAGGAAAGCTGCTTAAACAGTCACAGGGCAAATAAGTCTCAGCTCAAATCCACGCAGGTGAATTTGTCAGACTTATCACTTATCGAACTTATCGCACGCGCAAAATGCGACGGCGTTAATGTGTAACAACGTAAAGCAGAACAAGCCGAGTGCCCCGCATTCCTTTTGAGTTCAAGCGAGATTGTGGTCGGTTCCGAACAGTCGAGGAGGAATCCTCCACGCTGAGGAACGACTGGATGAAGGCCTGCGGTGCTGTAATCTGCAGGGCAAACTCCCGCTTTATGGACTTTTGCCAGGGGGGAGATTAGTTGGCGAAACAGAGGCTGAACCCGCGGAAATGGGTTTATGGGGAGGCGAGCGTGAGCTTAACAAGGGGTGAGTGAGGTATGCCTGACATTCTGTGAAAAAAAAGGAGAAGACGTGTGAGTCTATAGGATTATTACTCCACATCACGCCGGGCTGTTTGAGGAGAGGGAAACTACTGTTGGGCAATATTTAGACAGGATTCCACTGGCCGGTGGTCCAAATAAGCCAGCGAAGGGTCAACGGTGCCTCCTGCGGCCTGCAGAAATCTGTTCTGTCTGTCTGTCTGCCTGTCTGTCTGTCTGACTCAGTTCAAGCTCTGCAACGTGCAGGCAAATCATAATTACCGGCTATAAAAATCCAATGTCCAAACCCGGTTATTGATAAGATGTGATAAGATATGAGAAGATAAATAAACGGTGACGCGACGGCAAATAAAATCCAGGGCGGTTCGGCTGTACGCTGTGCGGTCAGAAATGTCCTTGATGGCAATCTGATCAGATTTCATCAGATTTCAGACCATTTTATTAATATGCTTTGTTCAAAAAAAACGAGACCATTAGCAAATGCTTGAAACAGGATTTTTGTCCAGCTGCCAACGCTAATTAACTTCATCTAGCAAAGCTGGCACAGACGGACTCATTATTTCCTGTGAGGGGATCAAACACAGTGTGGCTGCTTTGTTTTGTTGTTTGTGTAGCATTCATTTCTCCTCCAGTGTGTAAGTGTGTGTGTATGTGTGTGTGCGTATGTGTGCGCGCGCGTCGAGCGTCTCACCACGTCGGCCTGCCGGGCCTCCTCGATGTAGTGCGTGGTGATGATGACCGACACCTTCCCCGTCTTCACAATCTCCACCAGATGTTGCCAGATCCTGGAAAAAAGGGGGCAACAGGGAAGCAGCAGCAAAACAAGTTACGCAACAACACTCGACGCGACGGGTTAGCAGATTTCTGCTGTAATCGTAGTACAAAAAATAAATAAATAAATAAAAAAGCAGGCCAAGCGGCAGGTCTTTTTTTTTTCCGGGCCAGCGGACTAATGTGACCCTCTGATGAGGGTTTGGGCGTCGTTACACAATGAGAGCGGCAGCCAAATCCAAAATCTAGAGGCATGTGTATGCCACAACAAACACTGGATGTGTCATAATTTTCTCATGTTAAATGCTGCAAAAACAGACTTGGCAGTGATTGACCATGTTTCATGGTGATTTTGCATTTTAAATAAACTGATTGATTGATTGATTGATTGATTGATTGATTGATTGATCGAGGTGAAGTGTGCGTGAGAGAGAGAGAGAGAGAGAGAGAGAGAGAGAGAGACATACTTGGACCTGAGGACAGGATCCACTCCCACCGTGGGCTCATCCAGGATGAGGAGCTCTGGGTTCTGAAGCAGTGCCGCGCCCAGTGACACCCGGCGCTTCTGGCCGCCACTGAAAAGTGAATGAAACCATGAAAAATGGCCAGCAAACAATAACCAGCATAAACAATTTTTAATAACAATCTCACTGAAGCCAACAAAAAAAAACACACGAAATCTGTCAAAGTGAGGAAACAAAAACCTGCAACCTGTGTGTGTGTGTGTGTGTGTGTGTGTCATGCCTGAGGGGTGGGAGGGCTACAAGCGAAACCTGCCTGACAACACTGAGGAAAACAACAACACCTGAGCGACAACAGAGGATGGATGGACGGAGGAATGTGAGTGAGGAATTTGTGCAATATTAGAGCACTGATCATCAGGACGAGGCCTCTGAAGTGCAAAGAGAAGCCGTTCAATAAAGAGTTAAGCAGAGCAGCAGCAACAGTCAGGCGCTGTGTGTTTACTCATACCAGGCAAACTTCATACCATTGTGCGTCAGCGAAGGCTGCACAGCAATTCAAGAAATGATGGGTCATTTGCAAAGTGCATTCAATATGAAGTACCCGCCCCCCTTATTTATTTTTTTATTTAATAGCCCACCCTCCTCCATCCAGGGAGTTCTGGTTGCAGATCAGAAATGTGACCGTTTCAGTGACACCGCAGGGAAACTTGGGTGGGAGCCGCTTTCGAGGGGCCTCGCTGGAAACACAGGAGTCTTTGTGAAGCAATGGAGAGCAGAAAGCAGAGTAGTTGATTAACGCTGCCCTCCCAATAGCTGTAACAACAACACCAAAGGGCCACAAACTGGCCGCAGTTATTTCTGCAGGCGCAGCTAGAGACAGCGACAGCGGCAACACTGAGCGTTTGTTCACATCTTAGCGGCCGGAATCTGAGACGAGGAATGAGGTCGGGGTTTTTCGAGCGACAGGTCTCGCTCAGCAGTCCATCATCCAGCTAGAAAGAAAGGTCTGCCATCTATCTTGTGCAAGAACAAAGTTGATCTGGATCGTTTAGTTCGACTTCAAACAAGTGCATGTGCGGTGCAGCACCTTCAGTTTGGCGAGTATCGTTCGTGCAGAAACGTGATGTTTCTACAGACAATGGAGGTGAAACCGAGACAAAGGTTCCTGTGCAAACTATAAAAAAAACTGATAGGTCTTTTGGAACATTTACAGATCTGCTGTGTTTAAATCTGATGAGCGTCTATTCAAATTCACGGTGGAAAATTAAAGAAACCTTTTCTCAAGTTCAATTCTCACAATAACCACATTCTACAGAGAACATCTGTGAGAAAAGAACATTCAGCCTTGACGTTTGCATCAAATAAAATGCCGGCGCTTATCTTTCCTTTCTCCCGTTACTGCTCGCCTTTGAAAAGACAAATATACCACCATCTCATCAACATATTGTTTTATGGGCACTGAAATTTAAGCCTGCCATGAATATCAGGGCCGGTGAATCACGGATCAAAGTTCACAAAGCAGCTGTAAAAACTGATTGGGCAGAATGATGTGCATTTGGCCTTCAGTAAAACACACCTGCAACCTTGTATGCTGAGCAAAAAAACATGGACTCATCCATTTGCTTTCATCTAATGATAAGAAGTGCTTTTCAAGTCCTGAGATTTTATAGACAGTCATCTCCCTTTCAGATGCAGTGAAGCAAAGAAAAGGCGACGGTCGCAAGCTGCTCTAAAGTTTAAAATATAAAAAAATAAACAAAGACAGACAGAGAGAAGGCGACCATGAGCCTTGCTAATGCTAAAGAGCAGTTGCTGCAGCAGTACTGGATGACTCTTTTACATTACAATTGGTCTGATCTCAGTGTGATGGACAGGATGGATGGTTTCGTCCAATCACCCTCTTTTTCTCTGTGGTTCTTCACCAAGTGGGTATGTGACAAAAAAAAGAAGAGGCCTACAAATCCAGGAAACACATCGACAAACAAGCCAGACTTGCATCCAAAGTCAGTCCGGCGCTCTCTCACCTGAGTTTACGGACCAGGCTGCTCTTCTGTGGCAGGTCCAGGAAGTCAATGAGGAAATCTATTCGCGCCTGGGTCTCCTTTGACGTCAGCCCGTGGATGCGACCGAAGAAGGTGAGCGTGTCACCGATGGTGAACTCGTTGTACAGCGCCAGTTCCTGCCAAGCGGGAAGAACACAGACGGTGAATACATTTTGGGCCTCAGGATTAACAAGCTAGAACTTCACACTCTGGTACATTGTAGCACCCTGCTGACAAAGAATCAAAGGTTTTTATTTGTCACGTTACATGGCAGCGAAGTGTTGGTGTTGCTGAAGCCAACATGATTGTGCATTATGAGGTATGAAGAAAGCATGAAAAGTTTTGAAAAAGTGGCAAGTTAAATATAAGTTCTAATAAAGCAAAAAAGCAAAACAAAAAAAAGAAAAAGGTTAAAACAGGCAAGTACAGATGAGGGTGTTGGAAGAGTTGAAACACTTCCAACACTGAGCAAGAAAGTGACGTATGAATCTCAAAGTTCAGAGCCGGTCTGTTTTATGTCACTCCTCAGGCCTGCAGCCGAGGCCCTGCAGAAGCTTCTGGCTGTGGCTCGACCCTCTGCTCTCCGTCTTCCACTCAGATGTTTAGCAGGACATGCAAATCAGCCGGCGGCTGCCCGAGAGCACGGCGTCACGTTCCCTCCTCGGTGGCAGGCTAATGTGTCACGCAGGTGGACACGTGTCTGGTGCGCCGGCGGCCTTGATAGATCTCCGGTTCATTTAGCTCCAAAATAAAAGTGCCTGGGCGGACGCAGTGTTTAATGGGTGAAAAATGCACCTGCTGCAGATAAACTCTGACACAACTGGGATGTGAGAAGGTGAAAAGGTGCCGCAAGGAAGTGTGAGTCTGGTTGCTATCTCCACTCCTTTAAACTACACAAAGTACAGTGGGAAAATTATATTTTCGGCCTGTATGCATTTTTGCATTATAAAATATATTTAAGGACAAATCAAAACACAGCTTTTCAATGCATGTAGGAGCTGTTTAATTTAGTGTTGGCATATTATTGTTTTTTAACTTTAGACTTAGCATTCAATACCATTTCTGACACAAGGTGGCAGAGATTGGGAGAGGGATATATGTTGGCCACTTTGGACTTTCTTAAATAAAGACAAGTAAAAGTACCGGAATGAACCGGACCTTCTGTCTCATAAAGATCACTAGTGCTCCTCCTGTGTACATAACGGCAAGAGTGGAAATACAAAGGGAAGAAATAATAGAAAATTGCCATTTCAATGCATACATACAACTTATTACCTGCGGCATGTATCCCACCATCCTCCCCGGCACCTGGTGGCCAGGGAACGCCGGCGGCTTCCCCAGCACGGTGATTCTCCCCCGCAAGATCTTCAGGGTTCCCACAATGCACTTGAGTAGAGTGGTCTTGCCACATCCGCTGGGTCCCAAAAGGCCGTATCTGCAGAGTGGAATTGGAATTGTCATTGGTTTGACACGTGGCCCATCAAGACAATCAGAAGATAAAAAGATAATAATAAAGATGAAGATAAGCGCACAGCTGCAGATAAGCTCGGCAAAGACTCTGGGCAACGTAAAATACATCTGCTGCTGGTCTCTGTTATTTTTTCTTTTTGTTTTTTACCGTCAAGACTTGAATTTTGATGTCATGTTGACGTGAATGTGGTCTGACGTAAACTAATTATCTGCACTTTATATTTGTATATTGAAATTTCAAATTAAGAAAAAAAAAACAACGAGCTGAACATGCAACACGTTGCAGTCGAATTAACAGAAATACAGACTTTGTAGAAAGTTTTATCTGCGCCAAACAGCCAGAACAATTTCGTCTTAGTTCTCATGGCGTTTCCCACCTGACGGCACACTGAGCCAGTGCCGTCATACATAAATGCTTTTGCTGAGTGTCATCTACTGTTGCTAAGGCTTCACTCACATCTGCCCCTGCGGCACCGTCAGGTTGAGGCTGCTGAGCACCTTCAGCTTGCCGTACGAGCGGCACACATCTCGGCACTGGATGGCGTAATCCTCCTGTCCAGCAGGCGCCGACGCCTCCAAATCGGCCCTCATGTTCCCCTCCTGGAGCTGCGGAGGAAGAGAGGAAGAGCATCAAGGGCCGTGTTTCCGACCGTCACCTCTGACCTTACTGACCGGCGCAAGACGAAGGCTTGTACATCTCCATCGCATATATGTATTACCAAGATATGTGGATTAATGTGGCAAAAGAAAAAATTACAAAAAAAAACTTTTGACTGTATAATTTGAATGTCTGATTAAAAATGCTACAATGGTCACTCCAGGGTGGCAGTAAAACATATTAATGTAAGACATGAGGAAAGTTTCAAAGCTCACCTCAACTCAAGACACAAGAATAAATGCTGGAATTTCAATTTAAAATGTGTTTACCCACAGAAAACGGCCCACATATTAGCACCATTGGTGCATTCAAAATAAGCAAATCCTCAAACGACCTGTTGGACAAGCATGTGGCAGATGTTTGACCTGCTCATCTCTGCACCGGCGCTGCGGGTAGCTGCTTATTTATCACTGCTTTCATTAGCCCGAAAAACACCAATGTCAGAGCACGTTTTGCCATGTAAAGTTACAAAAGCACCTCTTTTTTTGGCAGATGACGGCGCTGACAGAGCTGGAACTCTTAACTTCAACAGTCCAGAGCGTTTTGGAAAACAAGTCAACGTTTTTAAAGAATTAAATCAACCCTCGAGAGACCAGCGGCGTGTTCAACCCTCTGAGATTCCTGGTGGCCGCGGTGACTCTGGTCAGCAGTACGCAGCTCTTAGAACAATCCTCGCTAATCTCCAATAACGGCCTTCTTTCACAGGGTTTCCCCCGCTCTAACTCCCTCTTCTTTAATCCATCTCATTTTTTTCCTCCCCCCCATAAGGAGATTAGGGAGACCGCCTTGCGTAATCTGACGCATTCGCCTGGTCTCACTCACCTTTGGCATTGTGGCCCACATCTGTAGAAATGCCTCACTGACCCTGGACTGTCTGCAGGTTGGGGACGATGTCTGACCCCATTCCAGGCTTGTCACAACCACAACAACAATACCTTTTGGGTTGCCAGGTCAGGAGAAAAATATCTAAACTATCATCTTGCACGTCAAAACTGCAGTGGTCAGGGAAGCTGACGGAAAGTGAGGGACTCACCGCGGTGGTCATGTGGAGGGAGACACGCTCAGAGGATGAAGGACGGTTTAGTGACTGAGTTCTGGGAACGGAGACAACAGCTAAAGAGGGGGTGTGAACATCAGCTGACAGGAAGCGAGAGGGTGGAAAAAAATCAATGTCGAGCCGGCAAAGGAGAAGTGGAAGAACAGGTTCTGATGAAGAGGCGCGAACAGGAGGGGAGGATGCTTAGGTCCGACACACACACACACACACACACACACACACACACACACACACACACACAGCTCAACATGTGGCCTTTAACCAACCGCTGTTGTCTCCTCTTTTCAGATGACTCGTTTAAAACAAGCTGAAACTCCTCTGATGTGAGAAAGCCATAGATCGCACCTGCCGAAGATTGTCCTTCCTCTCTCGCGTTTCACTTTCACACGTTGGTATGCCGCGGAAGTCACCGCAGCCCCGCAGCTCTGATGCCCTAATAATAACAGCCCACCCGGTCGATCGGGTGGCAGCGACTCATACCTGATTGCAGCCAAGTCTGTGCAAACTTACGTTGTCGCCGAGCGGGAAAAAAAGAAAGAAAAAAAAATCAACAAAATAAAGCGAACAGCAGCGGACGCAAAAACGTGTCGACTTCCAGATTATTTGTTAAGATGACGCAGACACCCAGCGTCTAGCCAGCTGCTGCACTTTCGCTTCTCTGTCTCGCTCACATGGATGGAGCTCTGCGGCAGCGGCAGCAGCGCCAGTTCGGCGCACGGAGGAGGCGCTCCGTCCCTTCCTCTCCTCCCTCCCTCTTTGCGTTCCCCTCTTGTTTACGCAAAACCACTATGTAACCAGGCGCTTCTTTCCTCAGTACCAGCATTTCCACGCTCATCATCGATCGCGTTCACCGGACACCGTGCAGGCTGCCGCGTCCCTCCGCCACTTTCCTCTCCCAGCCATCCCGCTGCACCGGCGTGGAGGTGGAGGAAGAGGAGGAGGAGGAGGAAGAGAGAGGAGGAGGAGGAGGCAGGCCTATCTGTCTCAGTGGCTGCAGCCATAGGAACCTATCTCGCAAAAAAAAAAAACAAAAAAAAGACGAAAAAAAAAAAACCCCGCAGAGTTGCAGAGCGTCGCTGCACCTCACCTGCTCCTTCATCTCGGTGCTCTCTGCGCGGCCGCCCATCATCACGTCACCGTGCCGGCCTGCAGCCTCCGCGGCCATGGTGGCAGCAGGGAGGAGGAGGGCGGACAGACAGCCGGCTGGGACTCTGCAGGGAGAGAGAGCGAGAGATGGGGAGGGAGTAGCGGGGAGGGGAGGGGGTGCACGGCGGGTCCGGACGCAGTGGCATCACTGCTGCTGCTGCTCTAGTTGCCGCGTGCAGCAGGCAGATGATACGAAGCGTCAGCTCTGTGTGATGGATCTGCAATGTGGCTGCAGCATGTGAAATCAGTATTCATCGCAATGTCACTTTTCAAGGCGACATTCCGATGCTGCATGCACGTTATCATCATGCAACATTGCGGCCAATGCTGATGAGTTCAGATCAATCTGTTTCACTTTCAGAGTTGTTACTCTGTGCTGCACTTTCATCGTTTTAAATGTTACAAAATTCAGCGTATCAGGATTCAGGATTCACTAGAGGAGCCGTGTACACGATTTCTTAAGTGCATCACAGCGCCCCCTCTGGGTCTGTTCCTATCCTGCATATTACTGTATGGGGACTGGACTGGTATTGCGTTATTATGGCCAGCCCCTCTCCTATCAAGATCATTTGTCTCCTGAAATCAAGCCAATCACGACAACAAACTGCGATGAACTGCTAAAATTGGAGACTAAACTGTAAGTTACAGTGGAAACACAATGATGGGGGAAAACATCTCTTGGCTGCTTGCCAGTGTGCACAAAGCAATGGTCCTGCAATTTGCTCAGTGGATGTTCCACACATGCTGCTGAGAGTGTGATTGTGCCACTTTCATGTAGTTGTAACTAAACAAGGCACCTCGGTTAAAAGCCCTGCTAAAACATTGCCACATGTCAAAAGTCCAAAATATTACAGGCAGCTTGCAGGTTAATTTAACAAACGTGCATTTCATTTTGTTTGATGAATTGGTCACAATGTACTGCGTCCTCTTCACACAGCTGTGACTTACTTGTGCAAACAGAGGTGAAAGGTCTCCAGTTTCCATCGTGTCTTCTTTCTCTTAAAGTCGGCCAAAATATGTGGGCCATTCACAGAGAAACTGAACGAGGAAGGAAATACAGTAGAATTTGAGGTTATGCTGTAGTATCCACAGTGACCACTAGAGGACAGAACAAACAAGAAAAAGTGTAATTTGATACAAACAGAAAAAAACACGTGTATTTTGTGATTTGAAACGTGTTTTTTTTTCAAGCCACTTAAGAGAAATAGTTAATGGTAAAGTAAAACTTGTCTTAAGTGTGTTAAAAAAAAGAAAAAAAAATTCCGCGGAATATATCTTGTCCCAAAACGCAGAACCAACAAAGCTGCTAAATTGCTAGTGTATTATAATTTTTTATTTAAATCATTCTGTAAGCTGCAAGATTTTAATTTTGAACACAATGTTTTGCCACAAAGTTATACCTGATAAAGTCGACAGTGAGCAGCGTCTCCACAGCTTGTAATGCACACTGACGTCCTCAGAGGGGCAGTGTGGATCGCCTAAACTGGGCCTGATTCAATCCGGAAGAAGGGGCTGCGTGGAAGAAAAGAAATTGCATGTACGTAAGGGTATAGGGGGTGCAGAACTGAAGATGCTACTGTGTAACCCAGCCGAAGTGCCTTCAACGTGTTCACTAAAACTCAACTCCCGGCCCAGACTTGGAGCTCTTGTTATTAGTCAGTTTGTAGCGCGCTGCTGCCACACAGGACAAAACTGGGCCTGCAGATAAAGTAAATCAATACAAAACTAACAATCTGTATCACAGTCAATGAAACAGGGGTGCAGTCCTGTCCTGCCCCACCCACCACCAAAAAAAAAAAAAAAAGTAAAATAATAATTAAAAAAAAAAAAAGTTCTGATAGAATGCACTTTTGTTTGTTTTATTTCCCAAACAGCCCGTTGCTTAATTAGGTGAGGGGTTGAGGGCAAATCTGTCTTGATTAGCCTTCTCCAGCAGGCTGTGGGGGGATTAAAGCTTTCGCCCTGTAATTATTATAAAGCATACGTCAGCAGCTATCCACCCATTACAGTGCGATAGGAGCGAGGAGCTGCTCCTCGTGCTGCGTTCAGGACCCAGTTCCGACCAAGGCAGGCGGAATAGCAGCAGGAGCAGGAATATCCTGTCTGTCGGCGCCAGTGCCACGACGCTGAGACGCGGTGCGATCCCCCCGGCGGGCAGCAGCAGCAGCAGCAGGCAGGAGGAGGCAGGGCGAGCAGGGCGAGCTGGGCCGCCTCTGCACGTCCCCTAATCAGCATCCTGCGCGACTCGGCTCAAGATGGCGGTGCAGGCAGCGGTAAACGACGAGATAGTAAGTATATGTCGCTTTATTGTTATTATTTTTGCGGGGATTGAGGTGAGGTGGGACAGGTTTGAGCGGGCCAACACCCGGTAGGTTCTGATTCGGGGGCGCAGCGGCGTCGTTTGTCCGCCGCCGCAGGAGGAGGAGGAGGAGGTGGTGGAGGTGGCGACTCCTCTGTCATGATGTGTTGGAAATCCAATATGTAGCCTGTGAAATGTGAGCGCGAGGGGCTTTTAAGAGCTTGCGGTGCGACTCGGTTTGGTTCCGTGTGAGTGTGTGTGATCACGGCTGTGCCACCACGGAGGCTAAATTAGCCGTAGGACAAGACGCCGAGGTCCGGGCGGTCGGCCGGTGCCACCTCGCCATTGTCGGCTCCAGTCGCGCACAAGGCCACACGCACGGTGCGTGTCCATTAAGTGATCGAGCACGTCGGTCCGGGGTGCGCGTGTATTGGGGTGAGGGGGGATTGTTCTATCTTCCCTGATGAGCTGATTGACAGTTTGCATCCTGTGTCTTTTGACACTACCGGTGTTGAAGAATGTGGAGGACGAGCACCTGAACGACTCGCTGGGGAACCCCGGCCTCATCTCACCTGACAAGGATTTACCCCGTCTGCTGGTACACAAGCCCGTTTTTTTTTGGTTTTAAAAATATATATATATATATATATATATATATATATATTTATATATTGTTTTGTTTTTGTTGTCTTTTGCGTCACATTAAACGCCCATGTTGCTTTTACGTTACGCAGACGGTGCCTTTCAGCGGACGCATCCGGGGCGGAATGCGGCCAGGCAAGAAGATCATCGTGATGGGCATCGTGGACCTGGAGCCCGAGAGGTGAGATCAGCGGTGTAGATGTCACCTGCAGCCCGGGCGGTGTGACTGCATTCTGGACCTGTGGCTGCCTCCTTCATCTTCATCTTTTCTTATCTTATTTTTAGCTCGTCTTGCACAGTCACTCCACTGACTAATGCCTGCCTGGGCTGCCACACACACACACACACACACACACACTGGTGGCTTCCTGCTGTGTGTGCGCACAGGCAGCAGGGCGTTCCCCCCTACACCGACCAGATGGGGGTATAAGAGGGGAAAGAAGCAGGAGGGGAGGGGGTGCTGGGTGGGTCCTTCTCTTCCCCCTGGCATGGAAACTCTGTCGCGAAGCCCAAAACCTCCCTATGACATCACCGCCTCCACCGGCCCAAGTGGCAAAGTTCATGTGAATGCGAGTGTTTGTTTCAGTGCTCCTGCAGGATTCGGGACTCGTTGTGCACACAAAAGAGCGCAGACACAGTTGTGAGAAGGAGGCAAGGCAAAAGAAAAGCCCCAAACTAGCATCAGGGATTAGTGATAATTAACAGACAACTGCTGCGCTCCTCCTACGCAGCAGAATTATGTGTATGACTGATCCTGGATTAGTGATGCTGTACTCATATGCTGCCTGTCTGACCACTCAACCACCCCCCCAACCTCCCCCCCACACCTACCTTAACCCCACACAGCTTCGTTGTGAGTCTAACCTGCGGTCGGGACTCGAACAAGGAGGAGCCGCCGCACGACGTGGCCCTGAAGCTCACGGCCCGCTTCACCGACCGCCAGTTCCTGCGCTGCGCCCGCCTCTCTGGGAAATGGGTCGGGGAGGAGGCGTCCACCGCCTACTTCCCCTTCATCCCCGATCAGCCTTTCAGGGTAAATACCTTCTTTCACATGCACTTGGAATTTACTGTGGCTCTGTGATCAGCGGAGGCTTTGCTGAATGATCTTATCTTTTCTTTTTCTGTTTTTGCGGTTCCAAAAGCTGAAAATTTGCTCCGCAGCTGGAGTCACAAGACAACCCCTCCCCCCCTCCCCCCACCCTGTTGTTGATCTATTACCTGAACTCAAAATAGACTGTTTGTTAAAGATCAGATGCCCTCTGTTTGCAGCCTCCTGCAAAAATCATGACCTGGCCTTTTGACTCTTTGCGGTAAATTTAGCCTATTAAATCTTCAGAGTCTACAGTTTTAGACATAAATAATATTCTGAATCTTTCACAGTAAAAGTAAGATCTATTTATTAGTTGGAAAGTCTTTCCAAATTCCTGCGGCCGCGACATCATCTTCATCTCACGCTGTCAGCTGTGTGAGCCAGACAGAGAGAGCTCGACATCCTCCAGCAGAAACGTGCTTGTCCTCTGCTGTATGGTGACCGCAGCCAAACAGGAAATGCTTTCCAAGATACGTCATAGTAACCCTCTTGCTGTAAACACTGCGTTGCGAAGCGGTCTGGGGCCGACAGCTGATGAGCTGTGGGGGTTGGATGGAGTGGCGGAAGGATGAGCAGCAGCAGCAGCGTCATATGCATCATGATTAACTCTCATAAGACCCGAGGACTCGTCAGCTCCGACTTTACGTTCTGCTCTAATAACTCTGCACACATGGCGTACACAGCTAAAAATACACAGCGACGCTTCTCGCTTCAAAAGTGAGCCCCCTGACCAGCCAGACTAGCTGTCATATAGAAGTCCTACCACTTAGTACCACTACTAAGCACTACTACCAGCTTGAGGCGTTTTTTTTTTTTTTTTTTTAGCAGCTTCACGCATGTGTCTACGTGCGTGGTTACATAACTCGGCCCGAGAAAGTGTCTTTGTTTGCGGTCAGTCCGGCCATGAGTGAGCGGGCCAGGCCAGTCGTGACTCTGCCAGAAGCTGCAGGGCTGCAGATTAAGGCCGCCGCGCACGCGTCGCCTCTGAACACACCAGGCGTTTTGGCGCGTGGACGCACACATGATGTGCTGCGGTTTGCAGAGCAGGCCAGCTGTTTTCTGTTGGGTGAGCCGTGGGGGGGGGGGACAAAGATGGAAGAATCACACCTAAACCAAGATTGCTGTCCTCCATTGAGACTGTGTGGGATATTTAAACGCGTGCATTCATTTTAAGGGTCTCCGAATAGATTCTCAGGTTGCTGCTCTTTTTTTTTTTTTTTTTTTTTTTTATGACGGCCATTTTTCCTCCAGGACCCAAATTTGAAGCCTGGTTTGGATTACGTTCTGAATTGGTTATGTAATGACAAGTAGGATTAATGGATGATGAAGTGGTGACTGTTCTCGTAAACATCTTCATTTATCTTTGGCATTCTGCTACTGAGAAGTAAGCACCACAGTTGCCTCACTGAGCCTTTGGACCGCAGCTAACAGCTGTTTGTGCGTCTGTGGTGACATTTTCTTAACCTGTGAAATCAAAGCTTTATTTGCACGAGTGTCACTGCTGACTTGCTGTGTAAACACTCTCTGCCAGGGAGTTTATTGCAGCTCTGTTGTCTCATCTGTCCCCCCCCCCTCTTCTTTGTTTTTCTTTTCCTCCCTCTCTCCCTCCGTCCGTCCGTCTGTCCATCCTGCAGATGGAGATCCACTGCGAGCACCAGAGGTTCCGGATATTCGTGGACGGACATCAGCTTTTGACTTTTACCACAAAGTGAAATCTTTGCCCTCCATCGACGCGGTACGGATAGACGGAGATCTACAGATCACCAAGCTCGGTTAACGTCCCCGCCCTTCCAAGGACTCGACCACACATCTTGTGGTTCTCCACGTCATCAACACCATCGAAGCGTCACTGCAGCGGCGGCGGCGGCGGCAGCAGAGGAACGAGATAAAAGTTGTTTGTATTCCATTCCTCTCACTTCTCTCCATTCCTTCTCATCTCTTTTGTATTCAGACGTTGCATTTCTTTAAAGGATGGAGGTGTTGGCTTCATGTTCAGGGTTTTTTTTTTTTCCTCTGTAGCCCCCAGTATCATCAGATCAGGGACCTCGCTGGCTGCGTTTTAATAGCATAGCATTCGATTTTTATTATTTTTGGATTCCTTTTTTTTTTTTTAAGTTGGATCATCTCAGGATGCTGAGACAGACGCAGGTGTGAATCACCTGAAAGGGGAGGTGCCCTGGATTGTTCTGGAAACCACTTATACTCAGGAAAAATTAACATCTTGCACCGTGCAGCTAAAATGCAAGCAGCAGTTGCTCAAGGAGATGACTCTCCAAATTTGGTGACAAATTAAAAAAAAATATTTTTCCTCCTCCTGTGTATAAAAATCCAATAACCTGAAAAAAAATGAAACATGTTAAAATTCTGCAGTGCTGGACCTGAGAAGTGTTTTCTGAGCATTGACTAATTCCCATCAGAGCCGACGTCCAAATTGTTCCTATCACTCTAAATGTTGCTGGGCTGTTTGATTCAAACGTCGCTGTTGTAATAATACTAAAACTTCAGCAGAGGAAAGCCGCGTCACATTTTATCCCCTCCGCTGATGAATCTCCAACTTCAGTCTCTCTGACCTAAAAACCCCAAACTGAGGATTACGTCATGAGGTCAAGCATCACACTTTGTTCAGGCAGCCCATTCTCCTGCAAATGCAGCAAGCAACAGAACAGGAAGTAAAAGAAGTTGTTAAAGTGGAGCAAGGGCTTAAATAAGATCTAGAAATGGGCTGCTGAGTTCCCCTGCTGCCACATTCGGCCTGCGTCCTTTTAAAGTTATAAGGTAAATAAATAAAGAAGTAGATCCTGACGCTGTTTTTGAATGTATCCTCGTCATCTTTCCACTGTAGCGTTGAAGATTTAGGGATGCACAAACTATTCTAGACAGTTTTGGTCCTGACCGGCGTCGCTCCCATCAGGTTTCCCCCACCACGTGCGTTTAGCGTTTTGCCAAAGGCGGCGTCTCTTTCCATAGTCTTTCCAATCCTTGTCTTATCCACACGGTGGGAGCTAGAGAGCACTGACATTTACCACAGCCACGCTTGTGTCTTAAATGCACCACGCATTTCTTCCACAGTGGCTTGTTCACTCGGCACAGATCTTCACGTTGACAAACCGTAGGCCTAGACGTAGAGGTTAACTTGAACATTGAAACCCACAGTGTTAAGAGTGCAACGCATTCAATTTTACACCGTTTTAGTATCAGTCGAACATTACAGCTAGCTACGACTGTCACTGCATATTTATTGATGGTGTGTGTGTTTTGTTGTTTTTTTTGACTTGTTGAGAGGCTTACTGACAGACATGAGAACTTTAATTTTTATGAAGAGGTTTATAGAAGGTTTCTGTAATTGGCGAGTCGCTTCATGACATCCTTTCTGCAGCCGTTGATGTTAAATTATACAGAATTATGAGCTGTTAAATCTGTTCCCCCACAGTTGCTTTTAGTGTTCTGTTTTATTAGAACAGGAGTAAAAAGCATGGATTCTTACCATCAAGCTGTTTTTTTTTTCATGGTCATTAGAAAGAAAAGCTTCCTAATTTAATTCATATTTAAGATAAAATGGAATAAATATCCACTTTTTCAGAGTATTTGGCTGCAAACATACGATCTGGACAAGCCTATGAAGGGCTGCTGTCCACTGTTGCTGCTATGATTTCTGGACTAAGCTAGAACATTTGTGCAGAGCCAGTGCTACACATCTCACCCTGCAGAGGGCGCTGCAGTTGAACGTAGCCTCCTTTTATAATTTCTGGAAAAATTCTTTCTTAAAATCATCTCTTTATTGTTTGTGCGCAGCAGCAGACTGTGTGTTGCCTCTGTTTGAACAGTGTTTGCTTCTCTGCACACTTTCTAATTTAGAAGATTCTTTCACGTAGCAATAACCTTGCTGCTCTGAGACCAGCTCCTACTCGACCAGCGAGGACCCCTCTGTGTTTTGTACTGGGGTTTTGGCTTCTTTTTTTTTTCTCTCTTCTCATTTAAACTTGCCAGACGCGTCGCTGGTTGCAGACACAAACAGGAAATGTTTGGACAGTTTAGTTTGATAAAGGGGCGAGTGTTCCGTTAGAGGAAGTGGGCCAGTGTGATGCATCAGTACTCCAGTCAGTCACATCTGAACAAATTTTGTATTGTTGAGTTTCGATTGTGTTGACTTTCCTCTTTGGTACTTTGTTTTTTGTTCATTTGTCGTTCCATGTGTATGCCAAAGTTTCTGGTAACAACGTGTTTGACTGTTTGCAGGGCAGTAGCCACCTTGTGAGATGTATAACTGTAACTCAGCAGTGTTTCATGGTTTTAGACACTAGTGTGAAAGTGTGAAATTGGCGTGTCAGGTGTCGCACACCAAGCTGAGCCAGGGTGCAGTTAGCGACGGCGCTCGTCTGAGGAATTATTTGGCAGGGACACAAACCATTCAAAAACTTTCTGAATTCAAAGGGCTTGAAAATGAGCATTTTTGTGTGTGTGACTGGAGTTGGGCCGTCCACAGTTAACCTCTGCATTGGAAAATTGATGCGTGCAGAGTTCTTTTTTTGCTGTATTTTGTTTTTTGTTTTTTTAGTTTTGCTGCTCTGTTGGATGCGGTGCAGGTACAAGATGAGTATTTGGTTTTATTTGGTACTTGTGCACTTTAAAGAATAATAGATATGTCTCCCTATAAGTTCTGGTACATAAGTTTTAAAAAAAAAAATAGCGTGTATTTGTTTGTTTGTTTGGTTGCGACACTAAATGATGATCCTGCATCTTGGGAATAATCATTTTCCAGCGTATCTGTTATTTAGCTTCCCCCTCAACCCTTTAAAAATGCTACAGAAGAAGTGAATGTTACTCTCCTCCTGATTGTAATCTGATGACAAGCACCCAGGTGAAAATGTTGTTTATGGTCCCTGTGGTTGATTCAGGTTCTGCTCAAAATGAAATTATGAAAATAGACCAGCCATCGTGTACCTAATGAAAAGTTCAAAGATGTTGGACAAACTGTTTGTTTGATCAACATTCCCTGCCACTGAGTGTACATATTTTCCAGCGCAGCCTTGAAGGCTATGTGTTGACAGTTGCCGAGTTGCGAACAATTATCGTTCTGTTGCGCATGTCAACATTCGGTGTACATGAACAATTTTTTTATTATACCGTCAGTTGTTTTGTTTTTTTTCCTCCGTTCCTCCTGAGCATGCTCTACCTTTGTGGGCGGGGGTTTTATCACTGCAGGTGGGTCTGAAGAACACGCATCCCCTTGTGGAAGGTTTTTCTTTTCTTTTCATTGATCATTAACTGATTTCAGTTTATTGCTGACCAAATGACTTCATTTAAAAGTAAGGATACTTGATGCAAAAAAGGTCTTAAGTTACTAAGTTTTTTTTCTCTCTGTCTCTTGGATTTTTAAACCAGTCGAACAACACAAGGACTTATAAAGTGGTAAAACCTACACGTGTTTTGTAAAGATGTCCATTTACACTACTAGAATACATAGATGAGATGTAGGTTGGTGTGTTGCTGTTGTGTTGTGTGGTTGTACAATCATTACCATTTCTATTTATTACAGTGTAACCAGCAGGGTTGTGACTCTTATTTTTTGTTTTTCTGAAGGATTGTTAAGTTTGAAGACGACAGACTGAATTGTGAGCATTGGATTGAAAATAATATTTTCAACCAGAAATCATGCTAACAGCTTTTTATTTAAAGAAAAAAAACAAAAAAACAAAAACATATTTCCAGGATACATAAATTAAAAGCTTCACCTGCTGAAAGTCTTTCAAAGTGTTGGCCTCGCATTTTTCTTTCTACACATACAGTACAAACACACACACACACACACACACGGGTATTATGTACTTTAATTTGCTGGTCGGTGATCAGCCATTTGAAAATGACACGCTGACATGCATTTAAAAAGACGTATAAAATAAAATTAGAGCAAAACTTGTGTTTTTACTCTGATCAATGTCAAAAAATAGTGTCAGGCTGGGTTGCTGTAAACTCTTATGTAGAAGGATAAAAAAAGAGTTAAGTTGTTAGTAATGTTAGTGTTGCTCTTGACATGATGAGATTCTCCGGTGGCAGTCTTCATTACAGCGTAGTGAAACACTTCTTTGGGCCTCGGGCGCTGCTCTTGGCCTGGTAGACAATGACTGTCTGGGACTGGAGGCAGTATTTGGTCCTGTGTCTCAGGTGGTTCAGTGTGATCCTGTTGGAGTCCATGGCAAACAGCTCCTGGAGGGCATAGAGCAGATGTTGAGTGTGCAGATTAGACACTGAAGACTGACAGGTCTGACACTGTGTGTTTTGAATCTAACACTCTTTAAATTTTGATTTAAAAAAAACAAAACATTTTTTGACTCACATTTTCCTGTGTTCTTTCTCTTTTTTAACAAAGCATGACAAATGTGTTAACAGTAAGACTTGTTTTTGTATTGTTTTTTTCCCCACACATTCAACAGCAAACTAGTTGGAACTAAGCTTTATCAAAGCAACACACGTCACCCAACACACCCCTCTCCTCTTTTCCTCAGCTACTCTCACCTCACGCCGCTTGGCTGCCGTTAGATGCACAGCAACTAGAAAGCCAGCAAGCTTCTTAAAGCCAGACAGGTGGCGTTGATGTTGCTGTGTCAAGTGTAAGACTGAGTGTTCAGTGTTAAAGGTCAAATAAGGAAGCCCGGTATTTAAGGAAGTCCGTCTGACAGCGGGTCTCGTATTTAGGCCACTGTTGGACGGCTTCCTTAAAAAATGCCTGCGCAAGCTGGCAGCTAACTAGCTGCAAGACCCTTATCGCTCTATGTGTATTCTTGTATATATGTATATATGAGAACCGTACTAAGGGTAGGAAAACCAAATGACTTTTATTCTACTGCCAGTATACACTTATCAATCTATTTATGGGCAGAATGTTATAAAAATCATAAATCAGGCCAGATTTTACACACTGGACCTTTATAGCCTAAAACCAGCAGACGTGTTGTTGCACATTGGGCAATCATAGTTTTGTAATTCCGTATAAGGCCAGCGGGGGGCGCCATAGTACAAATTATACAAAAAACAAAAAAAAAAAAACTCAAGACGTGACGATCCAGATGGATAACCGGTGCTAATTGCCGTTTTATACATCATGTGCAATGACAGTACACAGAAGTGCGCACGTGTGTGCGTGCCTACCTCCTTCCCACTGGGGTGTATGAGGTAGATGCGGTACTGCAGGCTGCTGGGCATCTTGAGGACATGCTGTTTGGGCGGCTTCACGCGGACGCTGACCCCTCGCTCCATCACATTCAGCTTCAGCGGCGGCGGGGTGATTTTGGCTTAAGGAGGGATTTTTGGGTGTAGGTGTGGTTAGTTTTTCTGTAGGTTTAGATCTTGCACCGGAAGAAAGGGAGGAGGGAACAATAACAGGCGGAGATACAGACAAGTGTGAAGGAACTCACTGTCCCAGCGAGGGCTGAACCTTGGGGAGAGGGTCCAGGGCGACCTGCTGGAGGAGGAGGAGGAGGAGGAGGAGGAGGAGGTGGATGAGGTGCTGGCCTGCACTCTGGCGTAGTACCACTCCCTGGTGACAGAGGTGACGTTGCTGAGGTCACAGCGCAGCCTCTGGATGCCCTGACAGGCCGCCACGTCCGCCCAGTGAGGCTCTCCGTAGCTGACAGGCGGAGACGAGCACAAGAGGTGGGGAGGTGAGACGAGACACGGCTGCAGGGCTGAAGAGGATGTTTCGTTTTTTTCTCAGCTTGAGGAAACAGGACAGCCTTTCTCTGTCTATTAAGAATTCAGAGCAGTGGTTGGGTAAATTTTTTGACTGGTGGGGCCACAATGGGTTGTAAAACTTGGAAGAGGAGGCTGGAGCAGGGGGCAGATGGGCCCCACCTCATAGATGGAAAAAAAATATGCCATGGGATATGTAGATAACGTGTGCTTTAATGTCAATTGAAAATTAGTTAGTTACAAGTTAAATTAATGAAATGACTCTTAAAACACTGAAAAAATGGATGAAGTGAAGCTCTTTTATGACTTACTTACTATTAATATCATTTATTCAAGTTTTTTAGCCTGGATCTCGGAATCTGCTAGAGCAGCTGGTGTGTCGGCCTTCGTGTTATTATGATGATGATGATGTCAAGATGTGTGCATGTGTGCATGTGTGCATAGTCTCACATCTTCCACTGGACGTAGAAGCGCAGTGAGTGCTTCGTTGGTGGTCCGTTGGCGGGGACAGTCCAGGCCAGGATGTTCCTGTAGTCTACTGAGTGGAAGCTCACGTTGGCGGGCGGAGCGAGCGCCTCTGCCTCTGAAAGACACAAGGGTTCAATGTGTTGGAGTTGTGCGAAACGCTGCCTTCACTCTAACTGTCCTGATTGCGTGTTTTATAATTATTATTATTATTATTATCATTATTATTATTGTTGTATGTGTCTATTTAATTCTGAAGGTCACTAATTAAATTCTTTAAAGGAGAAACCAGCGACAGCCGAGTCGATGACAGTACAATGTGTTACTCAGGCAAAACAGACTTCAGAAGTGTTTTGCTGATTCTAAAGAGACATGTATATACAGCACTACCCAGAAAATTAGAATATCCTGTTGTTGTATTTCCCCATGTCTGAACTCTTCTGAGCCAACCCAAGACAGACTTTTTAAAGGCTCAGGACCTTTTCGCAGGTGTTTTGGATTCTTTGGACTCTTTGAAGCTACAAAACTGAAGCTTTTCACAGTATTCTAATTTTCTGAGTTTGTGGGTTTGTGGTTTTAATAAGCTGAAAATCTTAATCAGCAAAGTTACAACAAGGAACTGCTTGAGATATGTCAATTTGCGTGTAATGGCTCAATAAAATTTGTTGGTTTCATCTTTTAGGTTAAATTGATATTCAAATTTTTTGGGTATTACTGTATATATATATATATGTAGACACACAATCTAAAACAGATTCTGCTGTAGAAAGCGGTGTGTGGTGGGATGTTGGTTACCTTGAGCGGCGGCACCCAGGCTCTGCAGGATCACGGCTCCCAGCAGCACACGGCTCATCGTGCTGATGCTGTCGGACTGATGCTGTGGGCAACAACAGCGCCTTTAACGTGCGGCCACTTCCTGTTTTCCTTGTGCCCCCCTTGCGAGCACGGCGCGGAGGTCGAGGTGAGCGTGCCCTTCAACAGAGACTCATTGAGACCAACGACCCTCATGAATTGGATTCAAAAGCTTCTGTGATGTTGATGTAGCAGAAAATGTTTGAGTTGTTGAGTTGACATTTGTTTCTGGTGTGCTCAATCTGAATAGATGAGAAGCCTTTACTAACCCCACTTTGGGGAAATTTGCGTAATAATAGCAACGACATAGTGCAAAAAAAATAAAAATTACATCAATTAAAAAAAATAAAAATAAGGAAGTGAAACATCTATAGAGTAAGAAAGTAAAAAAAAAAACAAGCAGTAACTGATTAGATTGAATGCACTGAGTCACGTCATGCTTGGGGTTTTTTCGTCGGTAGTCTCTGGGGCAGGTTGACCTTTTTTTTTTTATCACTGCCTCAGGCCTATTCCTGGAAGCGCAGTCTTTAGCGGAAGGTGTTGCGCAACGTTCAGTGAGAGCCGGTAGAGGAAGGTGTGGTTCGGCGGGAAGGAGAGGAAGAAAGAGCCCAAAACCTCAGAGCACGTGAATAATTTACCGCTCATTTGTTTGTTAAGACGGTGGGAGAGTTTTAGGAGCCCGCATGCTTTTGTGATGCACTGCACTGCACTGCACTGCACTGCACTGCACTGAGAATCAGTCTTAAATCTGGTGCAACAAATCCAGAGTAAAAAAACAGCAAGAATGTAGTTTTCTCATTTTGCCTCAATAACAAAAAAACAACTAAACCATCTACATTTGTTTGTATGCCGTTGATGCAGCCAAGCCTGAAACACAGCAAAAAAAAAATAAAATAAAATAAAATCTCTGGCAATAATTGGGATTGAGCTACATAAATACACACATATATACATATATTATTAGTAGTAGATAATAATAGATACACCTCATGAAGACACAATGAACCTCATTCTGGTAGCAGACAGTCCTTGGCCTTTATTTTGTAACAAGGAAAAGGTCACGTTATGAAGGGGAAGGTAACATACAAACATGCACAAAGCAGTGCCCCCCCCCATCCCCAACTGCCTTAAATAACAGGTTCCAGAGGAAGAAAAAAAAGTGGATGGTTGAAAATGTCAGCGAGCACAATGTGGAGCTGCCTTCTTCCCTTCTGACGGTCAGTTCAACTGAGTCGCACAGTAACAGTCACATGTAACACGTCCAGAGTTTCCCCAAACGCACCGCATCTGTCGTGCGGCGCCACACACAATAAAATTCTTAAGGCAGTCCAGTGTCATGCGAAAAAAATTCAACAATTAATACTCACATTTTTTTTGTGCACAAGCGCAAGACTTTAAAAAATAGTTTTAAAAAAACCCCCAAAACAATAAAAAGCAAGGCCACAGTCAATATTGAACTGGACCTTGAGTCTGTAATAATAAATCAATCAATATAATTGCTTCGTTTCCAACTTTCCTGAGCGCCAGACAAAAACGTCGTTGTTTGACTGGACTGATGATTTTTAACAGCAACATCTACATTTTGTCATGGCTGAAGATGAATTTAAAAACTCATGCATGATGTCTTGCATTTCGTGTCATCTTTAAAACAACAATAGGCCAAAAATCCATTCAGCCAGTATTGATCATAAATTGAAAAAAAACCCCAAAAACATTAAAGAAAACCCAAAAAAAACAAACCCTGACATAACACACACATAATTATGATGTTTCAACGCATCACTGTGGAGTTATGTGATGGATTTAGAGACCAAGGACGCACTTAAAATATTCAGTTAGGTGCTTGTCATTTGTTGCAATAATCAAAGATGATTGGTATAACAAAAAAATAAAGTTTTTTTATATATAGTTTTATATAATTCTGTTTAACAGAGATGCAACTGATTCAGGTCCGCAGTTGTAATCTACCCGACAACCCTTTGTACTTTCGCAGCGCTTTGCCTTCCCTAAAATAAAATCACTCACATAATAAAAAAGGTCGGCAGGTAGTTGTTCACTGAGGCAGTGTTGCAAATTAGCACTGCATTGTGGGCAGTTTATAAGTGAAATTATATGTACACGCGCAATGATGGGATTACTTTGGGCAATGAGCAAAGGCATTGCAAACAATGCACCGAGCACCGAGCACTCCAGTCCAAGTCCAGAGTGAGAACATTTTGTCTGACACTGGAGAAAATATTCCACAACTTGTAACGTTTTTGGGACTGACTGGATTGTCCTCTTCATTCAGCAACAGGGAAGCTTGGAGCTTCCAAGTACTTTGAATTTTCTGTCTTTCTTTCTTTCTTTTTTTACAAGGTGCTACTTTGACACACACAAACATTTTTAAACAAAAAGCAAGGTGCATGAACAAAACATGAGGACTTTGTGAATCCTGACTTTGCTCTGACTTGGCATTAAATATGGTACTAAATCCAAATACCACCTGTCTGCGAAGTGAAAAAAAAAGCAACAAAAAGACGCAGCAAAAAAATCTGCTGTCTTTTTGTTTCAAAGCTGTTGAATAATAATTTTTTCAGAGCTTCTCATACAAACACCTCATTTTGACCCGACGTCAGACGCCCACTTAGTCACTCGTTCTCTCCGGACCTCCGGCAGCGGTAGCCCTCCAGCGTTTCGTCCTGGGCCAGCTGCACTGCGGCGTTCATGCGTTTCTCATAGCCAGCGGAGCTCTCGTCCTCGTCCTCGTCTTCCAGCTCCTTCCCGGTCCAGTACACGGCCGCCGACCCTTCGTCGTTATCCTCCACTCCCACCTCTTCGTCTGCTCCTGGGCCTTCACTGGAGAGCCCGATCGGCAGGCGGATATCCGAGTCATCGGGGGTGGTCTTGGGGATGACGACGATGGACTCGGGCATGTTGTTGTCCTTGTCCAGGAGCGGGGTGGGCGAACCAGGGTCCACTTTCAACACGGAGACTTGCTCGGGGGTCAGTCCCAGGGTCTGCTTCAGGCGCTCGGAGAAAGCCTTTTGAAACAGACGCAGGGAGAAAGACAATGAGGTGAGCGCAAGCTCAGACTGACTGAGGGGCCGTCTACACCAACACGGGTATGTTTGAAAGCGTGTGTTTCTCTTGCAATGTTTGGCCTTTCATCCGCACGTCACCGCAGTTGGAGGCTCCTGAAACCTCAAGATTTTTGTAACTGGGGTCCAGGACGGTGGTGTAGTCTGGCCGGATTTAGAAGCTAAACGGGCCACATATGGCCCCCAGGCTGCAGTTTGCTTATGCCTGGTTAGGAGTGATACCGCCACCTACTGCTTTGTCGTGTGCATTACATTACCCGAGGCGGATTTTGCCATTTCGTGTGGACGGACGGAGATAGTTTTACTGTGGACAGGGATTTTTTGTTTGAAACCGGAGGTCAAAAAAAAGGGAAAAAAGAGTTTGGTTTCAAAGATACCCGCGTTGGTTGGTGTGGACACGGCCTGAACAGGAACTGACCAGAGTCTTTGGTAGATGTGTGCTGGGCCTGGTCTGCTTCTTGTACACCATATACGAAATTAAGACGAGTCCAAACAAGCCAGTGATAGCGCCAATGACGATGGCGATGATATTGTAGTCTGTCGGGGGAGGAAACAGGAAAGTGCAGACAATTACAAAAACAGGAAACAGACGAGCGCAGTCAGACAAACCAGGAGGCGCTGTGGTGCAGCTGATGTCAGTTACCAGAACGGAGGTACCGAATTAAAAATGAAATAAATAAATAAATAAATAAATAATCTTATCAGTCTATTTGGAGTATGACTGCTGCTTGGTCCAGTCGCCTTGTTATAAATATTTGCACATTATTTTCCTAGGAGGGTTTAAACTAGCATGTGAGGGACACGCCACACATCAAAACTCAACTGATCTTGTTGGGCTGCTCTTTCGGCAGCAGCATGCAGTACGCGTGTTTGCCCTTCACCGACATGTCCTTCATCTCCCCATTGACCTTGACACAGTGCTTCTCCTGGGCAGCGTGCACCTGGAGCTTGGCCGTACACAAGCGGCTCTTGCAGGTATTGTCATGAGTCGTGTTCTGCAAAAACAAGAACCCCATCTGCGGTTAACGGACACTCGGCTGTTGGGGGAGCGGGAACCGCCTGCTCGATGGGAGTCTGGGCCGCGTTCTGACCTGACTGACCAGCTCCACCTTGTACTCGAACCTGGGGAGGTCTGTTTTTGCACTTTTGCCCAGCAGTCTGCCGCCGTACAAAATCCAGGGGTGCACGAAGTGGATGTGGACCAAGCGGTCACCTTCGGCGCTGACGTTCACAGATGGAAAGTCCAAAAAACCTGCAAACAGTCGGGTAACAGCCAGCACAGTGTCAATGTTGTCATGTTAACATTTGTATTTAGGTTACAAAAACAAAAAAACAACACAGTTTAGGGACAGGAGCAGATAGATGGAGTTTTTTGGTGACCTACCTCATATGAGGACAAAATATATTTCATGGGCTATGTAGAAAAAAAATGTGCTTTATTGTCAATTGAAAATGAACAAAAGCACTTGCACACAGCAAGTTACTACAAAATGTGTGTGTTTGAAGGCCCAGGGTATTTAGCTCTTTATTGAAAAGACTCTTAAAACACTGAAAATATGGATGAAACATTTCTATTTTATTTCTTACTGACTATTAATATGATTCCAAAGTGGGCCGGCCAGATTAAAAAGCTCAATGGGCCTCGTGTGTCCCGCTACTGGTTTAGGGTCAGACAATCTTGTTAGATGAGATGAGATCTGGACTCACACTTGTAAGTGGATAAAGTACTCTGGAAGTAGGAGAAGGAGATTCCATTGGACGGCGCCTCGGTCGACTCACTGTCCCCCACCACTGCAGTGATGAACACGGTGTAGTCGTTCTTGGGATTCGACAGTTGGGAGAGGTCAGCTTGGAGGGTCGGCGGCTCCACCCACTTTTGTTTGGTTTGACTGCGGGGACCAGTGAGGGTGAATATGAAAAGGTTTGGACACACCTTCTCATGCAATTGTTTTTTTTTTTTTTTTTTTATCTTTACAACTTTCTATACTGCAGATAGATACTGAAGACATCAAATATATGAGCAAGATATATGTAATGATGCAGCAAAGAAAAACACATTAAATAACTCTGAATATGCTTTTTAACGAAAGGTGGCTATTTAGAAGAATTTAAATGTAAAACGAGTTTGAGTTATTTATTTTACACTTATATTGTTTGCTCCATCATTCCATGTGCGTTCATACATAGTTTTGATGCCTTCAGTGAGAAACTGCAATGTCAATAGTCATGAGAATGAAAGAAAAGACATTAAATTCATAGGGTGTGTCCAAACTTTTGACTGGTAGTGTGTGTATACATACTTATACAGATAAATATGTATATATGTATATAAGTCTGTATAAAGACAGACAGACAGACAGACAGATAAATACTTTTTTACTTTTTTTCTTCATCTGTAATAGGAGAGTAGTAGGGGAAGATGTCGATCCGGAACCTCAGGCCTGGCACCATTTCTCCGTAGCTCCATTTCAACACGTTGTGCATGTTGTGACAGTGAAAGGTGACGTTGGTCGGAGGCTCCACTGTGGACACAGAAGCAGAGACGACACACTGCACTCAGAGAGAAGATGCCATCAATCATCTGTGTCATCTGGGGGATTTCTCACTTCCAACCACAGAGCCTTTCTCACCAGTAACTCATATACAGAAGCAATAGTGTGTGTGTGTGTGTGTGTGTGTGTGTGTGTGTGTGTGTGTGTGTGTGTGTGTGTGTGTGTGTGTGCAACAACTTAAATCATCTTTAAGGTCTTTCTTGACTTTGAACGTAGCCTCATTCCTCTGACGGAATGTTTCCATTCATTCCAACAAAACACACACAAACACAAACACACACACATCACCAGAAACACACATAAAAAAAACACATAACCAGAGACACACACAGACACACACAAAAGTCTGACTGTGAGAGGATGCTGTGTTGTTGTTGCTCTCACAGAATCTTTGTGCAACGTCTCTTCCTGCTTTGGTTTGGAGTCAGAGCCACTGAAGAGACATTAATTGTTCCACGTGCTGAAACTTGCCGTTGAACTTCCTCAAAACGATAAGAGGAGTGCTGCACTCCTTTAATCCCGTGAATAAACAGGGAGCGCCCTGACTCCGGCCACAACAGGACATTCCAGCCATTTAGTATTTCTGTGTGCCAGAGCTGTGAACTGAGGGGAGTGGTAGACGCGCAGTCGGCGAAGGAGACGCTTCACCGCTGCACCAAAGAGCTCAAGTCATTGACGGCGTCTCTTAAAAGGTTCACAGCATAATTTCAAATCAGACACTGGGATGTTTGTTTGTTTGTTTATGAAGGGCTTTGCAAAAGCAATAATTTTGTATCTGCACAAAAGAAACAAAAAAAAAAGTGTGATGTTCAGTGTTCCTTGACGAAGTTGCATGAAGTAAACGGAACTTGTTGTTTTCAGCAGCGTTCACTGAATGCAAAACTGGGAGCGGATGTCGTATTTCTCCATCTGTCATGTGAGTCTGTTCTGCTTCAGACACGACGACGACTTGCTGCCCGTGAACACTGCTGGAAACTGGTGGCGCGACAGACAGACAGACAGACAGACAGACAGACAGACAGACATCTCTCCAGGAGAAAGTTGTGTATACAGCAGCTTTACAAGGGAACTATGTGTACTAACTGTAACTGTAAAAAAAACATTGAATGTGCATAAGTATAAAGAGACATAAAAGTACAGTATAAAATAAAAATAGCCATAAAAACTACAACTAATAAAACTAAAACTAAAATAAAATGTTACACTTCCTGATATACACGCATATATATCTATGCTATATATAATGCAGACATATGTATACACATTATGTGTATATATGTAGGTGTTTGTGTGTGTGTATATATATATATATATATATATATACACACACACACACATAAAATCTAATATACATGTGTGTATTGTGTACATACAGTTGAATAAGGAATAGTGAATCTTGAGAGTATCGCCTCTCTCGCTTCCAGTTCCTGTGTGAACTGATGGTTTCCTTTCATGCACGTGATGACGGCCGCCCACAGAAAAACAACACAGCGTGCCTACGGTCTGCGCACCATGAGACAAACACAAATCTCTGACTCAGACACGCACTTGTTACCTCTGCAGAGGTGACAACCGCATCGACAGGTGTTGGTCGCTGAGGGCTACCCCCACAACCCAGTTCACGGTCACACGCACGCACACACAGAAACCCTCCCAGCACATCTGTGCCATTGTAAGTTGACAAAAAAATGAAAACACAACCAGCTGGTTCTCTTTGCTCTTTAGCCGTACCACAGGATTCGGCCAACTTTATATCGCCCCTACTAACTGCAGTGGCCTGTGCTGTGGAAATACACTCTGGTATGCTTGCACATGCACACCCATAGTGTAAATACTGTACTTGGACTGTGTAACAGGAGGTGTTCCTGCCTGTTTGCAAACAATGAACCCCGCTAAACCCACAAAATGGAACGATACATCACACTCGGTGCACGTTCAAAGAGGTTTGAATTTTTTAAACTTGTAATAGCAAAACACTTCCTTCCGTTTTCCCTGCGCAGGACAAAGAACTCAGTTTGTTGCTCAACTCACAATTTAATCTCCACTTGAAATACACAGGTCCTAAAGTTTAAGGCAATCTGTGTGTGTGTGTGTGTGTGTGTGTTGTGTGTGTGTGTGTGTGTGTGTGGGGTAGTAGATTTGAATAGATCGAACACCACAGTGCTAGTTTTTCTCTGCATGACTTCTCATGCGCTTGGCCTCTGCAATCTGTTACTGTGTTACTACACAATAATGGAGAGTTGAGAAATGAGGAGGCAGGCGGGGTTGGGGAAGAAATACTCAAAGAGGAAATACTAAAAGTAAAAGATCAGCAATAAGAGGCTTACAGGGCATAGAGATCTGTTCCCAATAACTATGTTTCCTAATCAAACTAACGTGTGCCTGTTTGCCTGTCATAAAATAAAGCCACTTCCCAGATCACTAATCATAAGCGATATGACATCATAATCTCATCGATTTTTTTTTTTCTTGTTTACGGTAATGGAACAAAACAGCCTCACAGTGTAGCAACAAGCAGTGCAGCTAGCGACATGGAGTTCCACATACAGTAGAAGAGGGCCGTTATTTACTACTGGGTACTGGAAGTTGAAGTTATCCAGGGGAAAAATTGGCTGAAACACTCACTAATCGCGGTTTTTTTTTTTTTTTTTTAAAACTTATAGCCGTAAAATAAAAATATGTATAGGCGGCGTATGTGGTATTAATGAAATGGCTCGTAACGTAGAAATTACATTATTATCGCTCGTTTAGCTCGTTTCGTGTTCACGTTGTGTGTGTGTGTGTGTGTGTGTGTGTGTGTGTGTGTGTGTGTGTGTGTGTGTGTGTGTGTGTGTACACTAGGGTTCAGTTCGGGACAGCTAAGGGGGGGGAAGCAGCGCTAAGCTAACTGGAGCTAACATGGAGCAACTCACCGTGTGCGGTGGACATCTCCGCTGCGGAGCAAACGGCGATGAGGAGGAAAACGGGATATGCGACCAGCAGCATTCTCAAATTCAACCCGGAGCTGGCTGCTCGCTCGCTCGCACACACGAATGAAGTCCAAGTCCGGGAAATTGTGCTAAAACATCAACGTGTAAGGACCTGAGAGACGGGAAATCCTGCAGCCTCGCCCCCCTCCTTGTCGGCTAGTCCGCGCTCCAATATCCTTCTTTTGGAAACCAATGACGTGGCGGATTTGCGAACACCACGTAAATCTGCTATCTAGAATTTTAATGGTGACAAAACATGATATTGTATCTGTAGAATTTTGTGAAGATTGAGTCGGTGTGAATAGTTACTCGAAATGGGTTCCAGTTATCCCCCCAATGACATTTCCAAGCCTCTTTTTTGACCGTTTTTGTAGGTAGCAAGTAAATCCGACTGTCCCTGAATGCAACTTCAGTTCGCATGACGAATACGGGAAATTACCAAATATTCCCGGTGCTTTTGCTTTGTTTAGTGTTGTTTTTATTTTCGATTTAGTTAAAAATAATAATCACACAGTAGCGGAGACACAAAAGAAAATTCCAAAAACAAAAACTTTTTACATATGATAAAAGAAGTGGACAACAGTAAAAAGTATTTAACCCCACCCCTCATCCATGTCATATACCATATCATATACAATCATTTATTTATTGAACTAGTTCTGATATATCATTCTAATCACCAATAAGTAATAATTAGTAACAATCAATATTAATATGGATTATTATGAGCAGCAAAACATATATATAATATTGTTATCATTAGCCTTGGGTTATATTTAATCAAAATACACATTTACACACATTCATACATATACAGTACATATATATATATTCTTGATATTTTCCATTTATCTGGTTTTGTTAATGGACTTAAGAAAAATTAACATACCATTAACACCCATCAGACTCATAAGATGCAGACTGTTGTGAAGTGAAACGAGGCTTTGCTCCCCTCTCATCAAAATTTTTCCCACTAGGATAAAACTGAGCAAGGTTGTTCTTAATTTTCCATCTTCGTCCGCGCTTTAAATGTAACACAGTGTCCACTGTGAGAAGCTTCCCACAGCCATGACGTCAGCTGGATGCAGCAGTTTTACTCCCCACTGAACCCTCAAACTGAGGAGTCCTCATATGAGCTGCTGCAACAGACATACTTGAGGTGAGTAATCTGCCTCTAAAAAGACATGCGCAACACATGACGGGCCGACAACGGTGTGAGTCTCTGCTCCTCAACTCTACCCATGCTGCCTTTTTTTCTTAAAGAAAAGGAATGTTAGTCTATCGTTCAGTATAATCTCGTATTACATTACATAGCTCATACATTCCTGGCTGTGTGTGTTATGTAATAGTGAAATTCTCACAAATCGCTTCCAAAGAAGAACTCGCCGACGGGAAGGTTTTGGCTGTGGACAGAAACGGGGTGGAACAAAGCGCTTTTTGTCGTTGTGGTGAGACACAGCCGACTACAACAGAGTCTGGAGCGGCACATATGTCGTTTGAGGTGAGTTTTTAATCCAGCTAAAGCAATATCTGCTTCCTAAGAGTTAGTTTTCCAACTTAATGTCGACTGCAGTGTCTTCAGCCAACTCAGTGCTTTATTGGCAGGATGGATGAATAGTCAGCCATTTGTTTATTGGTTTCCAGTGAGAACATACAGACTCTTTTCTGTATAACCTCTCTACATCTTCTCCTTTCTGCGCTGTTGCAACCTCTTGTTTTTCCTGTCTTGAGCTGTTTATGTTACTTCACTGTAGTGTTTTTCCCCTTGGTACTTGAGTTTTATAGATCTAGAGACTTGATAAACAAAAATGCTGCACACTGTCGTGACCTTCGCCTTGACTGAGTGACATTTTAACTTTACGTGCCGATAGTTCCCGTTAGGCAAATGGCAAAAATGGACGAGCCTGTAGTCATACAGACAGATAATGTACTTTCAATGACAAACCACAGCTTCTTCAAAAACTAAGGGAGTTTTTTCTTTTTAGAGGTGCAGGCATGACGTATTATGTGTTTCCTATTAATACAAAACATGTGTGGGGTCTGTCACATGCTTTGTTGTCACACCGGGTCACTTTGTATACAGATGCAAGAGCTTTGATTCGTGCGAGGACGAACCTGGCACGCTAGATGGAACAATTCAACAGAATTCTAATAAATTCTGTTGAATTGATGTCATCGCATTTTCCCATTGGAAACATCTCAGGGTGGGGTGTCAGTGAACTTTGTTGCTAAAGCTCACAAAAGAACCACTGCAGCCGCCACTTTAATTGCTTTAGCAGCAGCTGGGCCCACGGTCACTGACAGCGCTTCAGCGCAGTCTTCTTCTGAGGTATGTAGGAGCCGCTGGCAGAATCCTGCCCCTCATCAACAAAGACAAGGGGAACAATGGCTGACAAATCTGTGTATGTGCGGGAGTTCAGAGCTGCATTGATTAGATTAGATTAAAATAAACTTTTCATTACACATGTCACAAGTACAGAGCAACGAAATGTTCAAGTGCTTAGCAGTAAATTCAATACAAATGCACAGTATATACACATTAAATAACATACATACAATATATACGTATATGTACACACACACACACACACACACATATATATATATATACATAGCACAAATGAATAAAAAATAAAAGGGTTGTTATTAAGTGCAGGTATGAAATGAATAATATATATTGCCATAAGTACAAATAGGATATAGCAGGTTAAAAATATGCATAGATGAGATTGATATGGATTAAGAGATATACAATTATTTTGAGAGAATACAACAAAACGAGGGTGAAGAGAGAACAATAGTGAAGACAAACTTTTGACATGCGGAAAATTACAGAGAAGCAAATTAAAATTGAATTCAAAACTAATTTAAACAAGTTAGAAAAGAGGCCTGGCTCTTCTTTGTGTTTTTTAAAAGTACACATGTACAGCTCAGAGTGATCTTCCATGCACACTGCAGCCTCCCACTGAAATCTGCTGCGTGCACTCCCCTGCAGGCTTATCTCTTTCACACCACTAGGATGCTACCGGAGACTCTCCCCCAGCAGTGATGTCACTCTCCGCCGCTGCTCGCCTCCTCTGCGCGCTGCTGAGCGTGTCGGCGGCCCTGCAGCACTCGGACGTGCGCCTCATCTACGTTGCCCACAACAGCTTCTACGACTACTCCTGCAGCCAGGAGCCGCAGCCCTGCAGCGTGCAGTCACTGGCAGACTGCCGGAGCAAGGAAATCCGCTCTCCTTCGGCGCTGCAGGCCAGACGTCTGACGGTGTGGTTCCACTCGCCGACGCAGGCGGCACACCTGCTCAACAACTCGGAGGTGAGGCACCTCACCCTGGTGCACTGCCCCGGGGAGGCCAAGGCCTTGACTCCCTCGTTGTCGTCGTCTCTTCTGGGCGGCCACTTTACCGTGCAGCACCTGGAGAGGGTGACAGTGGTGAGCTTGCAGCAGAGGCCGGTGGTGCACTCGCTGGACGGGAACAGAGCGAGGAGCTCTGACAGCTACTCCGCTACAAATGGAGAAAGCCTGGACACCAATCACTTCAGCAGGGGCAAATACACAAACTTGGACTCATTTCCAGGCTTGAGGAAGGACTCCAAGGTCCAGGACATCCTGCTTGGCAGGGAGCTGGGGGCGGCCTACTACGAACAGGCCCGACTGGGAGTCGTCCACAGCTCGGTGTTGGAGCTGGGAGCGTTGGTCAAAGCCTACACGGTCCTGACTCACATAGACAGTCATGGAACACTCCCCTTTCCCGAGCTCCAGCTGCCAAAACTACCGGAAACGTCCACCATCTATGTGAGCTTTGTTTACTGACTTACCCGGCCACTAGGTGGCAGACTGGAGCGGCAAACTTGAGACCAAAATACAGCAAATTAAAATCACTTGATCCACTTTACTCGTTGGAAGGAGCAACGATTATCCTACTCCTTTCAATTTCTCCTCAAGCAGCAAGATGTATAGTAGCAATCGCACGGAATAGATTTTTGACTTATTTAGCCAATTTGTCACCCAAATATGAATCCTAATACTGTTTGGCTACGTGTGAAAGTCCTCGACTACACCCTGTATTAAAGTCATAGGCTTGATAGCCGATACTATTTACCGTTCAACTTGACAGACTTTGGTGTTTCCTAAATGTCACCACAAGGTGGCAGCATAGACAAAGCAGAAAAGAAGCCGCAAACTGAAGCGATGAAGTTGGTCTGCGCTGCTCCTCACATTTAATGCACTAAAAACTTGTCATGACACCTCAATCCTGTATATGCTTTACATTGCAATGTGTGTATATTATTTTAAAATCATTATTTTGAATATGTATTGTATTTATATCGTTTTCATCGCTTCAAAAGCTGTATTGATTGACATGGAAGTACCTGTGATTTCAGGGGCTCTGAGAATTTTAAAATTGCCTCTTAGTTTTCCAGTATTTCAAATACTCATATCTATTTTCAAATTGTTTCGACATGTGGCAATAAAAACCTAAAACCCTGGAAAAATTCAGGAATGATAACCAATGCACATTCTAAATATTTATGGTGAAATTTGCTTTCAAACGTTGACATTTGTTCTGTTTGCTGTTGCTGCTGCTTTTCACTTATTCCACTGACGATGAGACATCAGCGCCGGAGGGAATGACATCGAACTCTGTGCCACGTTATTAAATGTATTCATGGTGCAAGCAAGAACATTAAAGAGTCTATGCTGTCATAAACATACTTGGTGCTATAAGCTATATTTTCTGTGTACTTTGAACAGTTGCAGGTTGGAAAGGTTTGGTTTTTTTCAAATTGTTAAATGAACACCAGTTATTTATTTCTTTAAAAAAAAAAAATCACATTCAGCAATTTGAAGCTGCACTTGCTATTTAAACAAAAATCAATTACACCGTGATTACGGCCCTGTTCGCACGCACGCACGCATGCACACACACAGACACACGCGCACCTGCTTTCGCCAGAGAGCTCCTTATTTGCATGTGAAACGCGCCAGAAAAAGGGCCACTTTTCCCGTCTTGTGAAGCGGCCCGTGAATGCAGCGCTGATGTCGCCTGTTGATTCTGCACCTGAGAGGTCAAGAGGTCGGCCGCCCGCGGCAATTACGCTCACTAGAGGGCCACGCACGCACGTGCGTGTAGACACACACACACGCACACACACACACACACACCCCTAGAGGTCTGTGCGAGCAGTGACCTCCACTTAGGATACTCAGAAGACAAAGTGCTGCCAGTAAAAACAAATCAATTACATGTGCGCTCCGATGCCGCTGATGGATGGAGCTCGCGCTGAATGCTCACTGTAAATATTTATGTCAGCCTCGCCCTGTCTCCCCTCCACCAACTTACCCCACCGCCCCCCTCCCTGCACCCCCACCCCCACCCCCCCAACTCCAAAAAATAATGTGGACAGGCCGAGACGAAAGGCGGATTGATATTTGGTGGCCTCTCCCTCGTCTTGCTCTCCTCCAGGCGGGTCTTTAAACCACGCTGCCGCCGTCTCCTCACCGGCAGTTCGGCCGTAAAACATTTTTACAATCAGACGTTATTGTTCGCCGCCTCCTTGTGGGGAGATGCGCCCGTGTTCATTTTTTAAAAAGGGCAAATCAGCCATAATTCAGTTTATAAACTGCGGTGCGCGTGGGGAGAAATGCCTGGATGAATATTCATCGGGGGTCCGCCGCAGCCGCCGCGCGCCGTGATTCATGGGGCATATGTAAATATCACTCACTTTAATTGCCGCTAAACTGACTCAACATAATGTTGTCATTAGCAAATTATTACTTATTTGCGCCGCTAATGCTAGGCCGTGCCGCGGCTGGGCCTCGCTGGAGAGACACCTATATGATTGCAATTATGACGCTTTATTTTATTTTGGGGTTGTTGTTTTTTTCACTCGCAGGATGCCTGCAGATGCTGGCGAATCCGTGCGCGCGCGCGCACGCTTTTTGTGTGCACGTGGAGGCCGGGAGTCGGTTCAAAGGCGAAAATGTGCACAGCGCAGTCAGTGTCTGCAGGGCTGATTTAGGAATAAAAAGCCAATGATGTCGTGAGACTGGCACTTGTGAATGAATCGTTGGCGTTGAATCATGAAACACAAGACAGAGCTATGTTGAAAACAGGTGCATAAATAAGGTTTTACATTATTTGTTTGCAACCTGGTTCTTGCAAGAACCAACAAGTTTGCAATACAAGGTTTTTTTTGGTTTTTTTTTAAAGCCCTTTAATGATTAGTGCCTGATCCCTGAAATGTAAAAATATTTTTCACTGATAAGGACAAACTGTTTATACTGGTGTGTTTTTACTGGTCAGTGTTGCAACAGCGGCTGGATCGCTGTCACTCGCTGACGTCTCAAACTTATCGTAAACTTTTTCCTCAAAGTTCCCTTCTTAATTTGAGGTTAATTTGAGGGAACACTTGGGATTAATGTGACGTTTTTTTTTTTTTTTTTAACATTTATTTACACACAAAAAAATGTAAACAGATTTATCTGAACCCACCAAGTCGCTAAAAAACAAGACGCCGCTGAATTTTTAGCACAAACAACTGTTTGGTTATCATTCTTCTTTTTTTTTTTTAAATCCCTCCGTGGCTGTCATAGTCCGTGCGCACACACACACACACACACACACACACACACACACACACACACACACACACACACACACAGGGACAGAGAGCCCAGTTTGGAGTTGTTTTATAGAGGCAGCAGCAGTTTGAAACAACAACCATGACAAAACAGGCTCACTAAACAGAGGGAGGAGGGGAGGGGAGGGGTGATGGTGGGCGGGGGGGAGGTGCAGGCAGAGACAAATAATGATACGTGCATGTGTGTGTGTGTGTGTGTGTGCGCGCGCACGCGTGTGCGCTCCGGCCTGTGCACGTGGGTGTGCATCTGTGAGACAGTGTGAGGGAGCTAATAAAGTAATGTGATGGATGATGTCCTTTCTCCCAGAGGGACCAGCACCATGTAAATTACCCCACACAATGCATTATGGATAAGGCGGTTGAGATTATAGCTTGTTAATGTGTCCCTCCCTCCCTCTCCCTCTCCCTCTCCCTCTCTCTCTCTCTCTCTCTCGCTCCCTCTGCTCTGGCTCAGGCAGTGGACATGGTCACCTCATTGTCGGGGTGTGTGGCTCTTTTAGATGCAGATGGAGCGAGAGAGGAGATGTACTGCAGTGATCCGCCAAGCAAAGTGCACGGCTCACTGGTTAAGTTTGTGTGTGTGTGTGTGTGTGTGTGTGTGCGTGCGCGTGTTTGCGTGTTATATTTCCTCGCGCCTTCCACCTCCTGTTAGGGGACTGTTTGCCAGGGGTTAAGATTTGGTTTGCGACTTATCAGTTGGGATTAATGTGGTCTTCAGGGAATAAATGTGAGACATTGTTAACATGTGTGTGTGTGGCATGGAGCACAGTAACCCCCCTCTTTCTCCCTCTCTCTCTTTCTCTACCCAGCTCCCCTCCCTCCACCTTGCAGGCCTGTCCAGGGACTGTCAGGCCATCTGTTGGAGCAGCACCGGGAGTTGCTCGGTCTGGCCGAAAAGGCTACTGTTGCTAACTAGCAGGGGTGTTTTACGTGTGTGTGTGTGTGTGTGTGTGTGTGTGTGTGTAAGGGCATCTCTAGCCGATGATCACCAACACTGATATGCTGATATGAACAGCTTAAAGCTGGAGCTTCCAACACTAATCCGACACCAATGGTCCAATACATCACATCATATTTTTCTTGAGGATATTGAAACATGGCAGTGACGAGATAGCATCCAGTTTGTGATCATTTTTATGATTGTGTTGCTGCAACGGCAAACATAACAACAGGGAAACAATGGGTGTTTGTGTTGTTTATTAGCATCTTTAAGCAAAACATCAACAACAAACCTATTATTTGTTGGCAACAAATAATTTGTTAATTCTTTTTTCACTGATTAATATAAGAATATTTTTCAATATGTAATTTATCATCAATGATTCGGCCTGACTGCCCAACATCAACACTTATTTGAGGAGCAAATACATCATGATGGTGCAGCACCAGACTCTAACTAGTTGTTGTTGCTGCTTGACACTTCATCTGACATTTTACTGATTCTCAAAATTTTTGGTGAGCGTTTTCACATCAGCTGACAACTAATATTATAACATGATACATATTTGACATCAGATGGATGTTTTCATTGAAGACAGACTCTTTAAGCTCAAACTCACAGGGCTATAAAAGGTTTGAACCGTGTGTGTGTGTGTGTGTGTGTGTGTGTGTGTGTGCTTGTGTGCGTGGGTGGTTGCCTCCACCAATTAGAACGGGTCAGTTCTCTCTCATGAGGAGTTTTCACGGCTGTGAAGTGGATTAGGAGCACAGCGAGAGAACGAGAGTGGAGAGAGATCACCGGACAGAGCTGTGAGGTGGATGCGGGGAATCTCAAACGCAAACCAATTGAAACAGCTCTGCGACCCAGTTTTGCATCCCGACCCACCAATTAAGAAACGCTGTTTTAGATGTTCTGACCAAAATTTCAGTTTCAGCACCCAACGTAGCCAATAATTCATTCATTCATTCATTCATCTTCTATGCCCGCTTATTCCAATTCAGGGTCACGGGGGTCTGCTGGAGCTTATCCCAGCTGTCTTAGGGCGAAGGCAGGGTACACCCTGGACAAGTCGCCAGTTCATCGCAGGGCTAGCCAATAATTGAAAAAGTTAATCCTCTGAGGAGAAAGTTACAGGTTGCGTCACAGAAGTAACATCAGATGTTTGCCCCTGTCCTGTCCTGTCTGTCAGTGTCAGATGAGGCCTCGTCACCGTCCTCCTGCCCTCATAACCAGGATGAATTGGCCATCACGGCGTGCAGAGATGCTCCTGAGGGGAGGTGTGGCTGTGGTAATGGAAGCATTGCTTCAAGTCATTGTGGCTTTCTGACGGGAAACCTGGAGGCCCATTAAAATTTCAAATGAGCAACAACATTACGCCACGCTGACTTTCCACATTTACAATTAGAGTTTGCACAGCGCATCCTCAGCTGCTTTCCTTCTCTCTCTCTCTCTCTCTTACACACTAACACACACACACACACACACACACCACCAGAAACACATAGGGCCAGTTTGTCTTTGAGAGGCAAAAATTCCTTCCCAGTATTTTCTCAGCATCGTAAAGCGTCTGCTGCTGCTGCTGCTGCTGCTGCTGCTGCTGCTGCTGCCGCCGCCACTGTGTTTTTTCATGTTCGTCTGCTCCCCCTGACATTCCCAGATAATGTCGGCATTAAGTTGATTTGGGTAAATTTGCACACCATATGCTGCGGTATCAAACACCTACATTTAAGCGGGATATGGCGCGGCATTCGCTAATAGCCGCGCCATTTGAGCTTGTTTATCTAATGCGCCTGTTAATGTTATTTATTGGGAGGCTGCTTGCGATCCCGGCTCCTCCGTGCATGCTAAGGAGACGGACATAAGATATGCAAATGCGGCCGTCGTCCCAACTTCGTGGCAGTAAAACAGAGCATTTGCATTTGATCTAGCACATAATAAACCGGTTATTAGCATTTTAAATGCGTCAAACAAACTTGAAAAATGTGGCCTGGACTGGTGCGCGTGGGTCCTCCTGCGGCATTAAGTCAAAACGCACATGCATACAGCACACGTGCCTTCAAATCACGCAGAGAGAGAAGTCGAAGCTCGAGCGTGCACGTAATTAGAAAAGTGCTGTACACAGGAGCAAAGTGATGATGCGCTTGATGGAGGTGTTTCCTCGCCATCCGTCTCCGTCTCTCCAAACTCATGAACTGCGGCTCGGAACAGTAATGCACGCGGGCAATTAGTTAGATTCAACAAGTCACCATCTCCCAGCGCCAGGAGAAGCAGGTCTGACTGGAGGCGCCGCCAGCAGCAGCATGTGACCTTCTGGTTTTAAGGTGACGTGATGACCGTTGCACGTGTTTGTTTGTCCAAGTCAGACTCCAGTGCAACAGCGCCACCTAGTGAATCACCTTAAAAACATAATGGATCTCCAGAAACAGCATATTTAGCCCTTTCTTTGTCACACTTTGCTATGGAATGACATTTGTTCTTCTATACATATATGTATATATGTATATACATATATGTATATATATATATATGTATATATATATATATATATATATATATGCAGGCTGGCCTTATCGTCACATGTCATGTCAGTGCAGTGTGAGTTTCATCACATATATATATGTATATATATATATATGTGTGTGTGTGTATATATATATATATATATATATATATACATATACACACACATGTATATATATATATGTGTGATGAAACTCAGACTGCACTGATGTGACGATAAGGCCAGCCTGCACCGCCTCTGTTAATGAGCCAGAGTGGCAGGCTGAGTGAGGAGCACAAAGGGCAGCAGGAGAGCTGTAGAAATTGGTTTTTCATTAGTGCTTAATGATGTGATAATCTCCCTAACAGTGGCCTTGCAGCCCTCAGTACTCCTCTGATGGCTCGAGTGCGTTTTTCCTGAGTGTGTGTGAGTCCAACATTAATGTTCACGTGATGCTGTGTTTGTGTGTGGTTCAAACCCTCCGCGTGCGTGTGTGATGAAGCTGTTAGATTAGGAACGAGTGGGTGTGGGGACACACATGCAGGCCGGACCTGCTGCTGCGGGCCTCCCCTTCTCTGTACGAGCGGAGCCGCTCACAAGCCCCTCGGTGCGCGAGGCTCTAATCCTACACGTTAATCTCACTCCGCGGCTCATTCTTCCTGCGAAAATGCACGCAAACACGCCGGCTTTCATTCTCCGCTCGCCCAGAACCCGGCTTTGTTTTCTGCTCATGTGAACCTATTGCGAGAGGGCCAAGCGGACACAAAGTGACACAGGGAGGAGGAGGAGGAGGAGAGGAGGGGGGTGGAGGAGGACGAGGAGGAGGAGGTGGGGTGGAAGTGGGAGGAAAAGGAGGAGAAGGAGAGGTGGAGGAGGGGAGGAGGAGAGTTAGAGGAGGTGGGGGGAGTTAGAGGAAGTGGAGGAGCAGGGAGGAGAAGGTGAGGGCGAAGGGGAGGAGAAGAAGGAAGAAGAGGAGGAGAAGAAAGAGAAGGAGGGTGAGGAGAAGGGGAGGAGAGGAGGAGGTGAGGAGGAATGGGCCGGACTGAAAGGAGGCGATGGGAGGTGTCTGATTGTTCCGTGCTGAAAGGGACAGTTAAAAGGAGAAGCTTGCAGCAAAAGCTGGTGGTGGTGGTGTGTGTGTGTGTGTGTAATGAATGAGCAGAGCGACACATTGACACTGGAGGTGGTTTCTCGGCACTGAAGGAGCTGTGCAGATGCAGGTCGAAGCAGCACATGGTGTCACAAGGCTGTAGGTTACTTTGCGGAAAAAACGATGGCTGGAGCCGCTGAAGCAGGTTGAGGTGCTTATTTACAACAACAAAAAAAGTGAAAAACAGAAGAAAAAAAACTCAGATGTCCCGAAAACCAAATAAATCAACAACAACTTGAGGACACTTTAAGGGGAAAAAATAGGGTGCTGCTCTGGTCTGCAGCACCCTCTGAACCACCCGGCCTTGGTGGCCAGAGGCTTTTAACAGCCAAGCCCCTCCCCCTGGACCAAGCCACTGTGAACGGGTAAATTACAAAAATACCCAATAAAGGGTATTTAAGTATCAGGCGAGGCTCTCTGCCATTGATCTCAACAAAAAACAAACATATACAGTTTGACCACTCCACCCCCCTGACAAATGAACGCCAGAATCATCCCACAACACCACTAGTTAAAAGATGACGGCACCCCACATGGTATGCCCCGCTATCAGCACACCTGTGCAGCTGGCTACTTCCTGTTAGCTATAAAACAGCCCTGTTCGGCGCAGCTCTGTTTCAGACCCAGCGACTGGGGAGGAGCGACAGCAGTCAACAGGACCCCTCAGCAAACAATGAGAGATGAGTATTTCTGAATAAATAACCTAACTGATTTAAACAACTGGTGTGTGTTCTTGAAAGGTATGACTGTGGGGGGTTGTGTCAATATTCAGGTTTTGATTTGCTGTCACCACAATGACAGAGGGAAATGTGAGGGTGGTACCAGTGATATTGTGCTGAGTGCCATGTGCTGCCAGTCCTCAGCGAGGGGCCTTTGTCACACATGGTCACAACAACAGTATGAAAATCACCATGTACATTTACATCCAGCTATAGGTTGGTGTCATGATTGTCATCATCATCATCGTCATCAAGGATATCTCAACAGATTTGAACAACTGTAGGGGTTTTTGGGTGTTTGCTTCTTTTCATTCTTTCTTCTCCTGCTTTGCAGTCTTTTGGCCTCTGAGGTCCTCCAGTGATTTCCCATGAAGACCATCCATCAGACCATGATGAACAACATGATGCACAGGTAAGTTGATGGAGAACAAACCCAAAAACCAAGTCTGCAAAGTGTTTTAAAATTATATTTCACTTTATAATGATTAATTGAACAAAAAGTTAATTGAAAAAAACAACAATTTAAAAAGACTTTTTTTTTTTTTTTTTTTTTGCAAACTTCACCTTCAGTCTGGATTATTGAGGATCTATAAGTGACGAGTTTTAATTAAAACTGTCATGTTGCGTCCAATTTCGCGGCCGCGAATTGAAGAGTTTGGACTGAAAAAATCTCTGAGAGCAAACTTTGTCGCTCCCGTTTGATAGAACTCATTATGAACATGCTTCAAAAAGCTTTCAGTTGGCAAATGTGTATCAGAGCGTGTTCAGACAGATCGAAATACGAACATGAAGGTATGTTTCTTCATTAATGAAATGTAAATTTGACTTGTTTTTGCCTAATTAACGGCAATGTCTTCGGAGAACAAAACAGCCCCACAAATATTAATTAGGACCTCAATATTCATGTTGCTGCCGATGGTTGTGAGGTCTGTAATTAACAAGCTTTGAATTGTTTGATCGTCTGCTTAATTAAAGGCTTGTTATAATTTGAAGGTTTGTTTACTTTTCACTAAACGGGGGAAATCTTTTTGATAGTTTCTTCCGCACCGATTTCACTAAATGAGCGAGCGGCAGGAAGGAGGAAAAATAAAGCTTTAGAAAAGTTGCTCAGGCTTTTCTGAAAGGTGCAGCACATCTTTTTGACTGCTGAAATTTTAGGCCAGGTAATAAATGCCCTGCTTCTTGTGTAAACAGCCTGAGTGGATTTGATTGTGTTGTTGCACCCGCTGTTTGTTCAACCTTTGAGGAACTTTGCTGAAAACTTCTGCTGCACAACTTCTTGGTGTGTTATGAAGCTGGTCTTGTTCTTCTTCTCCTATTAGAATTAATATGGATTTTTTTTTTTTTACCATTATTGTAAAAGTCCCATATAATGGAAAATTTTATGTTAGTCAATTTCTACCGAAATAGTAAATTGGAAATAATCCCTTTGTGATGTCATACAAGGCACAGCTTAGCACCATAGGTTTAACATGAGACCTTTAATGTGTTGTATATCATACAGTGGTTTGCTAAATTTTTATTTTGTGGCAAAAATTCAACTCAAATCCTCACTAGATGTGTTTCTATTACCCCTAGAATTGTGCAAAACCTAAATATCGCAATAAAAAATTGGTAATGGAAAAAATTACGGAAATTACATTTCGAAAAACCTCTCAAATATCGCTAAAAGGTTTTTACGCTCTCATGAGGTGGTTTTTCAGACGTATTTTTATAAAGGTATATCACAAATGTGTCATGGAAACACTTTTTTCACATATACTTATCACCGGACGTGACGTACGGGGTCACATGACCAGTTCACTGCACATGAAAATGGCGCATTATGTTTGGACGGAGGGGGAGACGGAATATTTTCTACAACTAATCAAAGAGAAAAATATAACTATTCTCGACAGCAAACAAATTTAAACAAACAAAAGCAAAGGTAATTCTGGTAAATCTCGCGGGATGAGATTTGACGAGAATTACGGCTTATGCGCTTCAAGCCATTCAATGGAAACACCTGCAAATCGCAATTGTACTTTGCTTAAATTTTAGAAATATCAGCTACTGATATTTGTGTTCACGCGTTTCAAACACCCAGGTCTGCAAAGACACGACAGACCTTCCACCTTCTTGGGGAACTGATGAGCAGTGACAGAAGGGAAAAAAGCAGACAGGAACAGGAAGCAGCAGTGAGGAGAGGAGAAGGTGATTGAGGCAGTTAGGAGGTGAAGGAGGGAGGGTGGGTGAGGGTGGGCGAGGGAAAGAGATGAGCGGAGGATTTAAAGGAAAGCAAAAGAGCGAAGGCAGCACATTAGCGGCGACCTGCTGCCACACACAGCCAGCGAGTGGCTCCGTCAGGACCGCGGCTCCGCTGACGAGGCCCCGGACGAACACTGAACACATTAAAACACTCAGAGAAAGTTAAAGGAGCAGTTAATGGAGGAGCGTGACTTTGTCCTCCCTCTCCCTCTCTGACTCTCACTCACTCACTCACACACACCCACACACACACAGACACACCTACCTGAGATGCTCACACCACACACACAGAAACACACACTCCTACCTGAGACACTCACACCACACACACACAACTTTCTCTCTCGCTCTCTCTTTCTCTCTCTCTGTCACACACACACACACACACACACACACACACACACACACACACACACACACACCTCTTCTGGGGCAGCCAGCTCCCCCTCTGCTCCGTCCCCATTCACACATTTCTCCACATTGGCCGGATTAGGAACACTTTCTCCTGGGTGTGCGAGGCTGCCCCGCCACACAAAGAAACACTTGGGGACGGGATTAGTAGGCTTACAGCGGATTCACATATGTCCAGTTCAAGCAATTGGTATTCAAAGCTTTACACTTTCAAATGCCACCAAGAGAGAGCAAAGCCAGCCAGCGCTTCTTTTTTCCCCCGCCTTTTCTTCCTTATTTCACTTTGGCAGCACCTTTATGAGCGGGGCTCTTTTGCTGGACCAACAATGAGGCCATGAATACACATTTATACTGTTCTAGCAGGGAGATCTGGGCGCAGGAGGACAGAGCTGCGAGACGGACCTGCTGGGGGGGGGGGTCAAATCTAAAAATTTGGGTTTGAAGTGCTGGGTGGCTGGATGGATGGACAGACAGAGGATGGATGGATGGATGGATGGATGGTGGTGGTGGCGGCGGCGGCCAGGCGAAGGGTGCTTCAGTTACTTCCACATGTTATTGTCGACGGCCGCTGTCCTCCACTCCAACGCCACAAAACAGATTTGGGCCGGGCCCTTCAGAGTGGAGAGAGAGCTCTCAGTGGCTCAATGCGGAACAAGGCCGACTCAATTCAGCATCTTCTCCCCTGTATTTCAGCACAGCAACGACCCCACCCACCCCACCCCACCTCCACCCGCACCACCACCTGGGGGTCTGGCTCATGCCTTCCTAAATCAGGGGAATGTGCTCCGTGAGGGATAAATGTCTACTGCTGATTTAATAAAGGAGCTCATTTTAATTTGTGTGCTTTTATGGCACTGGCTTGGCATGAGAACAGCTGATTTTTCACATAAGAATTTTCTTTGGCATTTAAGAGGAGAGACATTTAATTATTTACATATATATTTGTCTTATATTATAATATTATAGATATATTATTTTGGTTCATGGCAGTTTATTTATTTTTTGTCTTGTCGTCCTTAATCTGGTGCACCAAATAATTTGTCATAATTTTATTTGGAAAAAACTTCTTTTTTTTTCAATTTGCTCATTTTAATTAAATCATCACATTAAATTGTGAAAAAAAAACATGTGCAAGCAAGTTTTGATTGCTTTAAAAAAAGAAAAACCTTTAATAGTTCAGTGCTGCATGTTTAATAATTTGCAGATAAAATTGTGAAAAGAGAGGCATCCATATATTTTTTTAAAGAAAATATTAAAACATATCTTTTTCTTTTCTTTTTTAAAGAAAATATTACCTCACAGTGTAGGACTCGCTTGATTGTAGAAATCAAAGCGGTGATGCGGCGGATGTTTGGCCATGCAAAGTTTGCTGAACTCTGGCGCCCCGCATGCCGCCATATGGGCGGCAGAGAGGCAGGGGTCGGTGCGGGGCCGTGTTACCTCTGTTCCCGCGGCAGCAGGAGCCGCCTGCCCGGTCGGGGGGGAAGCAGCAGCGTCCCTCCTCATTCCTCGTCGAGCCCTCAGACAACCGGCCAGCCGCGTCTCGGTTTTAAAAAAAATCTGACAGCGGGGTTTATACAAAACCTGGTGCAAAGCAAACTCTGCGAGGTGGATGCGTTACAAGTCACTTCTGTCTCTTAAACGGACGGTCAGAGCAAAACTAACCTGCTGCTTTTACCCTCTTAGGCACGTTTTGCGCACTCAGGTTTGCAAAAAAAACAAAACTGATGTCCTATTTTAGATGTCAGTAGTAGTTGGCCGGTGTGAGAATAAAGCAGTCTGTCCCGTGGTGGCAACTTCTGGATCCAGGAGATGAAAAGAGGAGGAGAAGAAGAAGGAGGAGGAGGAGGGAAAAAAGAAAAGAAAAGACGAGGTGGAAACACAAGAGGAGCGCAGAGGAAGAGAGGAGAGGCGCGCTGTGCCCCCCGACAGGGTCCCGACAATGGCAGTGAATGGCCGGTCGCAGCGCACACCGCCCACCCCCGCCCCCCAACCCCATGACTGCATGGCGCGTCATCCTCATAACCGGGCGGCGTGAATAGGAAAAGCCTCTTTTGTCTGGCCGCCGAAGCGTATAAATAGCCGCGAGCGGCGTCCTCCTCGCGCAGAGACAGCAGAGCGCGAGACCATAGAGGGACCTCGCGGACAGCGACGCTCGTCCATGTGACAGGAGGCAGGCAGGAACGCAGGGCAGGCAGGCAGGCAAGTTGGGGGGCGGGGTGGCTTCAGCCTCGCAGCATCAGGTGAGCGCGCGGAGGAGGGAGAGAGTGAAGAAAAGAGCAGGGGGAAAGAGTGAGAGTGAGGGGAGAGGGACGATCGAGCGACCACCCACCTCCTCCTCCTCCACCAAAAATAACACCCCCCATAAAATGAATTCGGAATCCAGCCCGAGCAGCAGAGCCTCCTCCCCGGACATGGACGACATGTTTCTCCGAGAGCACCACCAGCACCACGGCCATCACCTCCACCTGGGCGGCCACCATCACCACCACCACCACCACCACGGAGCCTCGTCCGTGTCCTCGTCCACTCAGGGAGGCCAGAGGATGAGCGGAGGAGGTGGAGGAGGAGAGCACCTCCGGCCCGGGGACGGCAAGGCGGCCTCGGTGGGCAGCAGCAGCAGCGGCCGGGAGAGCCGGGAGAGCCGGGAGAGCCGGGACAAGTTCAAGCTGAAGAAGCAGGTGACCGAGGAGGAGATGTACGAGCTGCGGCTCAAGATCAACGGGCGCGAGCGGAAGCGCATGCACGACCTCAACCTGGCCATGGACGGCCTGCGCGAGGTCATGCCCTACGCGCACGGGCCCTCCGTGCGCAAGCTGTCCAAGATCGCCACGCTGCTGCTGGCCAGGAACTACATCCTCATGCTCAACAGCTCCCTGGACGAGATGAAGCGGCTGGTGGGGGAGATTTACGGCGGCCAGCACTCTGCCTTCCACTGCGGCACCGCCCCCGGGGGCGCGGCGCACTCGGGTGCGGCAGCAGCCGCAGCGGCGGCGGCGGCAGCAGCGGCGGCGGCCGCTCACCAGGTGCATCCGCTCCTGGGCGGCGCACTGTCCTCCACTGGAGCGCTGCCCGGACTGACCTCCATCCGGGCGCCACACCCGCTGATGAAGGGCTCCCCACCCAACGCCGCGCCGCCGACGCTGCAGCTGGGCTCTGGGTTCCAGCACTGGACCGGCCTGCCGTGCCCCTGCACCATCTGCCAGGTGCCGCCACCTCCACCCCCTCCTCATCCTCCTCCACACATCCCCGTCACCTCCACTGGCCTCACCAGACTGACAGTGGAGAGCAAGGAGATGAAATGATGGGCTGTGGCTGTGACTGCTGTGCTGCTGTTTGTACATAGAGAGAGAGAGAGGGAGAGATCAGGCAGTGACTCTCGCTCTCCGGTGCATGTCGTCGTTCAGTCTGTTTTCATGTTTGGCGTGTGAGAAAAAAAAAAATTGTTATTTTTGCTCCTTGTAACAAGGACTTATCAAAGACTTTGTCTGCCAGCTGAAGGCGAACATGGAAAATGAGAATTCTGTTCCGCACCGCAAGATGAAGGAGACTCTTTCGATTTAATACGCATTTTTTTCAAGAAAAAAAGTTTGTTTGTTTCAAGCGTAATTTTGTGAAAACGAAGAATGCTCTCTGTGCCTTGTACCAAGGATTTAAAATTTAGTTCTGTATGAAATGACATTATTGTGTTTGGCTAAATGACTCTGCCACATTAAAAAATAAAAATACGTTTTCAGATTGAATTTGCGGCTGTTGTGTTAGTGTGTGCTGTAAATTATTTTTTCTTTTATTGCCTAACTTTTTTTTTTTTTTGCATGATCGGAGCATGACTGTCATTGCTGAACACAATTTGTTATGCTCAGAGACCCCGTGTCTTTATTTTTGTACATTGTTGATGACTGATGAAATATTTATTATCGCCCAGCGTCCCTGGATGAAATTTCAATAAAAGTAAAGAAATATAAATGGCTTTCTGACTGTTCTTTTCCATCCCTTTAAAATATATACATATATTTTAAAAAGCAAAAGGTGAAACACGCAGCTGCAAAAAGATAATGCAATAACAGCACATTGGTGAATCACAATATTCAAAAATTGCTTGTTGCTCATAAAAAAATGTTCTAATTCACAGTGGTTTGAGTTTAAAGGAAACCTTAATTTTGTTTTTCATATTGCAACTCATATCGCAGCACCTCAATAAATTAATTGCACGATTTTAGTATTGTTTATATAATATAGCTCCGTTACTCGTATTTCCTGAGACATTTTCTACAACTTTTGCGCACTTTGTTTTTCATGGGTAAAATATCAAATTCAAGGGAATGTATATCATGGGAACCTTTCTCCATCTTTTTTCAAAGAAGCAGATGATCATAAAGAATTTGCCAAATATTTTCAGTTTTTTATATAAGATTTAGTTTTTTATATCTACTCTAAATTGATTAAAAAAAAAATTCGTAGCTGGGTTAAAATTCTAACGGCACCACATTTCTACGTACAGTTTTATAGGTTTTTTTTAATAAAATGAAAATTGATATTGACAGATAATATTTAAATTTAAATCCTCAACGTACACAGAAAAAATTACAGACGTACATTCTATTTCTCATTCTTCCATCATTGCACCAACCGGCCCTCAGTCCTCCACCACACACACACACACACACACACACACACACACACACACACACACACACACACTAATGACGAGACACAGACGCGACCAAGGCTGCATTTGTTTAACATTTCCGTGTTAAAAAAAAACAAAAAAAAACGAGCCGGGCGAGGGACGAAGCGGCGGGCCGCGGCCCTAATGGAGCCCAGCGCGGTGATCCGCCTCGGGGGGAGCGCCGGGCGGTTTGTCCGCCGCGTCCCTCGGGTGTTGGCGCGTCTCATCTCCGCAGCGACAGAATGTATGTTTGTGCAGATTACAAGTTAATTGTTCATGGGGGACCGCGAGGGGAAAATCACATCACAGAGGAGCGCGTTCGGGATTACAGGCTACTAAATGCGGGAGATTATACATTCAACACCCCCTCCTCACCCCAACCACACACACACACACACACACACACACACACACACACCTTACACAGCCCCCACCCGCATGCAAATGAGTGAGTGGATTAAATTAAGAGGAAGAAAACAAAATAAAGAAAAGACTGAGAGTGAAAAAGGGAGGAGAAGACCCCCTTTTGTGAGTCGTTCTGCCGGGAGAAAACACAAGTTGTGCGGCTAAAGTTGTGAAAGAGTGAGCGGGTTCATTTTACACTTGTCTGTTTTTGTCTTTAGGAATGATGCAGGCTGTCTGCGCGTCGCGGGCTGCCAGATGGGATGTAAATAGCCGGGAAGCGGCAATGGCCTTTTAACCGCGCAGCGCTGAGAAGGATGTTGTCAAGGGAAGCTGGCGGTTTGCGAGTTAATAGTCATGAGTTGGGTAATTACTTAAGGTTTATTATGCTCCGGTTTCAAAGGGAATGGACTCTTCAATGGGCCGAGAAATACTTCTTAATTCTGGCTAATTAGCAGCGGAGTAAAGCAGAAACTGCCGCTGCTGCTGCTGCTGCTGCACTGTTACATTCATGCGGGGGGCCGAGGTGCAAAATGACGCACAAAGCGATCGTGCACATGCAAATAAAATGCAGCAAACACACTGGTGCTTATTAAAGAGGGGAATTACTTCTCTCATTGCAGCCGTGGGTGTGTAAAATGTGACCGGTGATCATGAGGTAACAGGAGTGTTTATTAAGTGATTTCCAAATGTAAGATGCCGTGACTGTAATACAGCCTAGTGCTTACAAACACAATGAAAAGGTAACCATGCTTGAATATTGCCTTAACCGAGGGCTAATCTTCCCAGGCAGCAAACACAAAATACACTCATTAGACTTCTTTTTTTTTTTTTTTTAACCTAATCATGTAAATCCCACTGAGATTCAAATTCCTCTTCTGGGGGAAGGCAGAAAGTTGCCGACGATAATAAGGAAACACGACAGAGAAAACAAAATTGAATGTATTAACATGCAGATTAAAGTGGTAAACAGGAAAAACGGAGAAGAACAGAGGGCTGAGGCGACAGCTGCGTGAGACGCAGAGACGTTTGCCGCCACCTGCTGCAAAACTTCTCTCTCGAGAATTCACTTGGAGAGTCTCCTCGGAGGTGACTCGAACCTGAAACATCAGCGCGGAAAAGTTTTTCTTTGGAAAGATGCAGATATTGAAAGACGAAAGCTACTGTTCAGACTGCAGGCGAATCTGATTCAAATCAGATTCCTTCTCAAATCCGATTTTTAGGGCTGACTGTCCACACGGTTTTTAGCAAGTGTCCAAATGGGATCTGGATGTCTCTTTTGCGAAAATCGGATTTCATGTGATTTGTGACTGTTCAGACTACCAAAGAGCCATCTGGTTTCAATCTGGATGGACTAAAAATCAGATTTTGGCTGGCAGTCTTAATAGACACGCAATCAATCAAATACAAACTCTATCTGCAGACATCTTGCTTGTAGCTGGTCGACAAAGGCTAAATAGAGGTCAAAGGTCACTGCCGTCATCATGTTTGGCCCTTAAGCACCAAGTCAGGAGCGAAGAAGGGAAAACTCTGAGTTATTTCATCTGTAGTGTCCTGATGGAGGCTCTGAATCTTCCAGCATGTGTGAAAATATCACACATTTTTGTTAAGACTCTTTTTTTTGTCAAATCGTCCCGATTTTGTCCAAGCACTCGGCGGCCGACGGCGGTCACCTTTCAGGGTCCAGAGGGCAGGCAGGCAGGCAGGCCAGGCGGGCGTGAGCGGGCGTGGAGCGTTGGGGCTGGTTTGTTTACCCGGGGCCAGCGAACCTCCGCCTGAGGGCGGCAATTGAAAATAAATTTCAGTTGAATAAGGAGCAGCGGCCGCAGCGGCCAAGCTGCCGCTAGAACAAAAGCAGTTGAGGGGATAACTTATTGAGTGGGACTGACAGCCTGAACGAGGCTGATTATCACTGCCTGGTCATGCTCCGTGCGTGTGTGTGTGTGTGTGTGACAGTCACAGGCAGTGAAGCAGGTGCAGAGGCCATTTCCTTCTGTGTGTGTGTGTGTGTGTGTGTGTGTGTGTCCTCGGGGAAGCCCCGGGGGCTCTCTGCCCTCCTGTCCTCAGCTGATTCCGTCGACTAATGTTTAACCCGTCCTGCCAAAACAGAAAGCATATTTCCATCATAAGAGCGCTCTTGCGGCGGCCATCAGCGCCCGGCGGCTCATTTGCATGTTAATTGTGCAGTTAGAGAGGTGGTGTTGACACTTCCCTTTGTCCACGCAGGGTCGCGGGAAGTGAGAGTGCGAAACGACACCCACTCCGTGGTGGTGGTGCTGTTGTTGTTGTTGTCGTCGTCGTCGATGCTGCACTTGTATCATCTGTCAGCAGTTTGAGTCATCCAAGCGCTGCCATTAAAGAGGTGAGTCCACTTCATTGGGGCTGTGAAAATGGAAATTGATATAAAAACCCCCCAAAAAGCTGTTAGTCTAAAGTGTTCATGGCCGTTTTCCGCAGCTTTAACCAGACCTGTTAAAACAAAGATTGTTATGTATTTTTTCCTGATGCGTCCTGCACAAACTTTTCTCTTATTGCTCAACAAAGAAGCTAAATCTGACTGCACTTCTGTGCAAAACATTGTAAAGTAAGATGGCACAATAAAGGTGAAGGAGTAGTAACAGAATCTGACTAAAAACACGAGTGACTGAATGCTCCACATTCCCATCTATTATATTATAAAAGCCTGAACAATGAGTGAAACAGTCATTTAAACAATTTATTATCAATGGAGAGGCAGTCATGCTGATAACAGCGTTAATAAAAATGGAAAACAGGTCGTCTGTGTGTCAATTCGGTGCTTTTGCTTGCTTGCTAAACCAATTTGAAACAATTGCATCTCATCTAACTCAACATGCACCCAAAAACAGATCAACTAAATGTCAACATGCAGAAATATCAACAATATTAAAGGAATAACTGGACGGAGAGAGGAATTTACGGGTGGCGACGCACCAGGTGATTATTTTACCTCGGCTTCCGCAGTTCCACAATCTCGCGCCCTTTTAAAAAACGACAACAGCAGATGTAGCACTGAGACAACCATCTTGACAAAATAGACTCAACTGTGTTTCCACCAGCGTGCAAATGATGAGCAGAAACAGGAAATAAAACAAAATCAGTTTTGGCCCAGCGTTCGGGCACAATTAATAAAGATTTAACCAAAGAGAAAAGGCCTGTGCTGTGTTTGTGTGTGTGTGTGTGTGTGGTCAGTAATGTCGTCCTGCAGTGACTGGCAGATGGTGTTCAGTGTTTGGCCGTAAAATGTGCTCTCTGAGTATTTGTGCCGGTGCCAGTGGCCTGTAGTTTGGAGACTCCCCGCGAGAGTGGGACTGTCCTGACGCGGCTCAAAACCAACCGTCCTTAATTGTTCAGCGCGCACATGCTCGTGGGAGCCGCCGCGTCTGCACGTGTGCGTCCGTGGCGGCAGGTTGTTGGGGGGGCGGGCGCGACGGCCTTCTGGGAAGGAGCCGAGGCGGCCGGGCCGGGAGGGGGAGCAGATGTTACCGGGGCTCGATGTGTGGATGTAAAATCTCTGGCCACCACATGCTCTAAATCTGCCCGCAGGAACCAGATCTCACAGCGAGGAAGCATGGAGGATTTTTAAAAAAAACCTTATAATTAAAAACACAAGCAGGAGCAGAGCAAAGCTGGGCAACTTTTTTTTCTCTCTCCTTCTTTCCTCCTTTCATGTCTGAAAGTGAGAAAGAGGATTTCTGGGCGATTGTGCGGCGGCCGTGCCAGCTTGGGGCGCTGGCACAGCGCTGCGAGACGGGCCTCTCTCAGCGGGGAGCCGCGCGGCCACAAAGTGAGACATGGTCGCAAGGAGAGCGAGCGGCGGCCGAAGCCAAGCGGAGAGACAAACGCACTGAATGAAGAGATCACAGCGAGGCTCTTTGTGACGGCGCCGGCCGTTTGATGGCGTTCCCTTGCTGCAGAGCAACACACACCACACAACACAACACAACAGACCTAAAACACGAAAAACCAGGGCCAAGAAAACAAATGTGGTGACGAGGCGCGTTTGAATGCGGACCAAGATTTTCTGTTGGCTTTGAATGCAACATGGTGTCGGCCCGGGGTCGGTTGCAGTCGTCGGTGCTTTGAATGGCTGCTTTTGATTAGCGTCAATTATTTTACATTTTGCGCCGACGGACGCTAATGTATTGAAGGACCTGCTGTTTTTTTTTTTGGGGTGGTTGGGGGGTATGCAAAGAATGTATCACATTTTATTATAGTATTCCCATTATTACATCTTGACACCACCAAGTCATTGTGTTCAGCTGTGGAACAAAGTTGTTGCTTGGTTGAAATATCGGCAGCCTTTATGAAGAGTAAGAATAGGAATGCCTTTATTTATCCCACTTTGGGGAAATTTGCATAGTTATAGTAGCATGCACAGTGCAAAGAGTGAATTAGAAAGATACAAAAAAAATAGATATACAAATTATTGACATATCTAAATAAGTGTTAAAAGTGTTGTTGTGGTTCAGAGAAGAAGTTTTCTCCAAAATTTCCAAACCAATGAATGAATGGCGTGAAGCGCATAAGCCGTAATTCTCGTAAAATCTTGTCCAGCGAGACCCAACTTTGAGGATGGAGGTACAAAACGTGTGATTTGGAGCAGCTGTTTGAAAGGAAACTGGTCACGTCCGGTGACGTGTAAATGCGAAAAAAGTGTTTCCATGACACTTTTGCGATGTACCTCTGTATCGATATGTCTGAAAAACCACCTCATTAGAGCGTCAAAACCTTGTAGCCATATTTGAGAGGTTTTATGAACTTTAGGTGTTTCCACAACCAGTTTTTTATTGCGATATTTAGGTTTTGTGCAATTCTACGAGCAATTGAAACTCAGCCTCTCTCTTTCTCTCTCTCTCTCTCTCTCGCTCTGCTGGCAACGGCGTCCAGACAGACGTTGCGTCCCCGTCGTGACTGCAGCTACGTGGCTTGGCAGCGGCCCCACGTTCGCACCGCGCCCTCCAGCTTCACCTCGCCCGGCTCCGCCGTCAACCTTCTGCCAGCGAGAGCTCATCCGCTCTCACGTCTGTCCAGATGTTGCTTTATGTCCACCTACCGATTGACCTGGTTTCAAGTAGATCCCAGCAGGTCCTCGATAAAGAAACTCCGTCACCTCTGAGAAAGTCTGAGGACTGTTCAGCCCCCCACCCACCACTCCCAGGTCTGTCAGCGAGCAGCTCAGGCCTGTTAACCCAGGCGTTAGCCCGCTACTGACCCTCTGTGGGAGCTGGCGTGATATCACCACCCACCCACCCACCCACCCTGGCCTGGACTCAGCTGGCACGTCTAGGAGCCCGGCGATGGCGCTGCCAGGTGGACTCCATCACAGTTGGTGCGTTTGATCGATATCAACGTTAACAACAACCCAGACAGCTTGTTAGAGAACAAACAAACATGTAAATAATGCAGCAACACGTCCGGACACTCCGGAAGGCGAGAGAAGGTTCAAGAAGGGCCCGTTTGTTTCATCGCCGCGTGAACCGAGGTTACGTGGGCAACGTGTGAAGGTGCTTTTCCTTTATTTTAGGGGAAGAAAATAGATCTCGGTTTGAAACAAAGGATGTTGAGACACGAAGAAACGAGTTTAGAGTTGTGTTCAGCAATGTCCACATCCACAGAAGTATCTCTTTAAAAAAAAAAATAGCATGTTGTGGTCCTTTTTCCCTGTCTTCCACAAGCCCAGTGGAAGACTTTTAACATTCACTGAAAGCCTTATTTTAAATAAATGAGCAGAGAATATGGGAGACCAAGTTGATTTATAATCTTAAACTGACATTACGGTGGGAGCGAAAGCAGAAGTGGCAGCAGCAGAGGGGGGTGGGGAGGGGAGAGCTGCAAACACACACGCACACACACACACACACGCACAACCACGCACGCACGCAAACAACGTCTGTACAGGCCAGAGTCATCATATGGACAAATCAAAACCGCTCTGGCTCAGTAATGTGTGGCAGATGTTAACGCTTTGTATTTAATGACTCCCTCAAGACCTCACCCAATCAGACAGGACACAGTGATTGGTGTGTGTGTGTGTGTGTATGTGTCGGTGTGGGTGTGGTGTCCGCAGTGCTCAAATCCATCTTTGTCATTAAACCATGTTAAACACCTGTAATGTTTGAATCGTGTATAAAAAAAAAAGAGGTTTAAGACAAACTGTTTAAATTGTGTGTGTGTGTGTGTGTGTGTGTGTGCGCGTGTGTATGTGTGCGACGGAGAAGAAACCTTCTGCCACGACGGGGTAATTTTCGCAGAGTAATTTCATGCTTGACTACTGCGGAAAAAAAAAATAACTCGATTTTTCTCGCACGCCACAACAAAAGTCTGAAAAATACGACGACTGAAGCAAACACAGGGGGAGACACGACAACATATCGACTGCGTGGTAATTAAACAGAGAAATTAAGTCAACTTAAAAATACAAAAAAAAAAAAAAAATGTATAGCCATCGAAGAAAATTTAAATGCTGCAGAACCGACACAGTAAAAACACCAGAACTCTCCCCAAAAAAAACGGCTCGTCAGATGTGTCAAGAGAGTATTTAACTTTTATTTTGAATGTTTTTTTTTGGTTTTTAAATTTTATGACTAGATGTGTCATCAGTGCTGAGCTGCAACACAGTAACACAGTGCGGTTTCCAAGCAACAGTCCTCCAAGAGGACACCACAAAAAACATCCTATATTCAGATCGATTGATAGGAGCTTTGGAAAACCGGCCAGTCAAACGTGGAGATGCGTCAAACTGAAGAAAGTGAAAGTTGCAGGCCAGCAGCAGCAGCGGCGGCGGCGGCGGCGTCGTCCATCCTTCTCTGCAGCGCGTAACGTCATAAAAACAGCGGCCCTCCTATTTCCTATATTGAAAATGTCAGCAGCAGCAGATGCTGTGCTAATAGCCACTGGATGCTGCGCCGGAGCAGCAGCTGCTCGCCGCGACACTAACTACCACCAGGGAAAATGGCCAAGCCATCCACAAGCATGCTGCAGTCGAGTACCAGCACACTGCACTCCATCACAGTGTTCTCAGCCCGTAGCGAGCAGGGAGGCTCGGCAAAGGATTCCTCAGCCGAGGTTGGAGCCCAAAACAGAGCGTTGGTTGTCGTGTTTGTAGCAGAACTGAGAGGTCTTGGAACTGACACATTGGTCAAGATGTTGGATGCACAATATTTTGTCTTTTTTTTCTCTCAATGGAATTCAAAACTTTCAAATAATCTAAGACAAAAAAGATATTAGTTCTATTTAAACGTATTATCCTGATCTTAGTTTAAAGGCGCAGCTTGTAAGATTCCAAATGTCTATCTTTAATGGTAAAGAAAAAAAATGAATATTGCAGGATGCTCAGATTCTCGTCTCAAACTGGACCTTAAATTTCAGAACCTGACCATTTTTAAATGTTTGAAAGAAAAATAAACCATTACGGCTTACACAAACGGACTGACAGAAACAAAAGAAAGAAAAGTTTTCTGATTTGCCTGATTGTCATCCTTCGATCAGGCACCAGGTCATCCTCAGAAGATCACTGTCGCTTTCTGACGTCCCACCAAGAGGCCTTCAAGCCCCCCCACAACACCCCCTCCCCACTCTCTCTCTTCATCAACACCTTTCTCCCTCCGTCCGTCAAAGCAGGAAGAGCTCCTTCCCCTCAGCTGCCACCCCCCCCACGCCTCCATCTGTTATCATCTCCTCTTCTCAGTGAGGGTGAGCTGCGGTCAGGGGCCGTCCATGGGCTGGTCATCCCGTTAGTGGCCTATTAAGGGTCCCCGGGCCCTCTGTTGGGGCCCACTTCAGAGAAATCCATATCAATACCTGTCTGTTCTGCCTCCCGCTGCTCGACACAGCCAGGCTGCCTGCCTGGCACAGACGGCGCTGCATGGGCCTCCTGTCAGGACACACACACACACACACACACACACACACAGGATGGGCCTTTTTCAATGCGAGTGTGCCACTGAGCGCAAACCTCCTGTCAGTCCTCCTGTTGCCTGAGCAGACAATGCAGAGTCTGAAAAGACACACTTCCACATCCTGTCGGTGCCCTGAGTGGCGTCACACTCGGTCCCCTCGGATCACATCTGGCCTGCAGAGGTTACAGCATGCCACTTCCTCCCACAAGCTGAGAGCAAGGGAGCCCCCGAAGATGTGAAGAAAGAGCGGGGATGCGCGTGTGAACACAACATGAGGCGTCGGTGAGTTTGATCAAGGAGCAGAGACGCGGAGTTGGTATTCAAACTATTCTGAAAATGAGTGCAGTCTTTGTGAAAGCAGTTCTCTAAATTCTTCAAATTGACTTCACTGTTCCCTTTTTGCTGATATACTGCCAAGTATCCCCATAGTATACCTCAGTCTTATGCTGAAAGGATTCTGTCCTTGTTTGAAGTGATGTCAAACTAGACGTTTATAGTTAACATGTGAGACGATCCAATGAAAACTTGGAAGTTTAAGGTTTTTAACTGATTTCCTTGCATTTCCATCTAGAACAGTGTGGTTGAATCCACTCTCTTCACTCTTTACAGTATTTCCAAATAACTCAAATGTCAACTGTGGGCGTCATTCAAACACTCAAAAACACGGCTAGGCTATATCATTTCAACTAAAAGCAGATCTCTGTCGTTAGCTAACCATTGTACAAAATTGCCCAACTCCGCATGGCAATTAGCAAGCTAGCTACTTAGCAAACAATGATTAGCAATTCCGTCAAAGGAATCAAAACTTCAATAAACATGAAAATATGTACTCTGTCATCATCCTAACATCAACAAATAAGCATGTCAGTATCTACTCACATACATGTAGTCTCCAAATATTGCCATTAATAAGATGCTGAGCTGCACACACGATCTCCAGTCTGTCACTACTAAAATGGATTGTTAAATGAAGTGCTAAAAATGGACTGAAATTAGACTATTAAAATAACACAAAGTATAGTTCCAGCACAGAAATCCAGTGTTTCTCTGTTGACGGCCATGCTGAAATAAATATTCAATGATAGTCTTAGCAAACTTTTAAATCACAGGTGTTTTGGATCAACACTGATTTTTTTCTGACCGACCGACTAAATAAACCCAGCTGTCTGGCACAAAACTAATCACACTTAATATTCCTTTTTTTCATCTCAATTGTAGTTGGTTTAAGAAAGATTCTCTCCCTTCTTCTGCCACATCAGTTCCAGTGGCAGCACTTCAACCTGTCAATTTGCCATCGTTTAGACCTGTATTGTAAAAGAAAAAAAAAAAAAAAACAAGTCTCGGCTCAGCGTCCAATCACAGCCGCTCTCTCCGTCTTATCCGTCACATCCGTCTGAAGTTTAAAACAAACATGCCGCGAGCGCCCATCTGTCTTGATGTTAGCGGAGAATAGAGGTCTGTTTCCTCATTAGCAGCTTATTAACGGCCCGGGCCCTGCAGAGAGCGCCACTCTTCCTGGGGGAGACAGGGACCTGAGTAGGGTGGTGGGAGGGGGCTGCATTCGAATGGCAGGGTGGGGGTTTTCAGGGTCTGACCTCCGAGTCCGGCCCCCCTGTCCCGGGCTGCCCAGGGGAGGCTGTGTTATGCGCGGGCAGGATAAGGAGAGCCAGAGGAGAGGGACGGACGGAGGAGGAGAAGGAAGGACGGAGTGGAAAGAGAGTTTGAAGAGGGAGAGTTGAGGCGGAGGTCGTCCGTCAAACCTGCTGTCAGTTTTCCAGCGCCACCTGTGGAGACGCAGAGGAGGGAGGAGGGATGAGCTGCGGCGCTGGAAGATAAATGAGGCCGCAAGCAGCTCGAAAAGCCTGTTAACTTACATCCAGTTCTATCTGTGTATCAATGCATTAATAAGTATACCCTACAAAGAGACACTGTATATTAATGCCTCGTATTTGATTTTTAACACAGCTTGATGCAATTTTATTGTTCAAATCTAATGCAAATTTAAGCCCCCCTCTAGAAAATCCCAATCCTGAGCTGTTGTATTCTCATCTCTCTCTTTGCACAATTACGCACAATTAGCGTATTATAGTGTTGTAGTCAAGACCGCACCAACCAAGACCAAGACATTGTCACGACTTGAGAGTATCGAGATCGAGAAAAGACCAAGACATTTGAAGTTGGAGGCCAAGACAAGACCAAGACTTTATATATCAATGTCTTGGTCTTTGATATCCCAGTTTAACCACTGGAGCGCACATGAAGGGACTGTAGTGAACACAATCAGTCCAACAGCAGCAGGATCCCGTCTGCTCAACACACAACTGTCCTCGCGTGTCTGCGCGATGAACGAACAAAGCTCTCCCTGGCGTGCAGGTTCTAACTTGAGGAAAAAGTGGAGGGAAAAAAAGACCCCAACATCTCCCACTTGTTTGACCCCCTTAATTATACAGCGCCCTTCGTGTTTACAGTATTGTAGGAGTGAAAGGCAGATGACACAAGCTGGCAGCGACACACAACGCCTCGGCAGACTCGACAAGGCAGCTGGTTAGCAGAGGGCCTAAGAAGAAGGAGGAGGAGGAGGAGGAGGAGGAGGGAGCTGGCAGCAGCTGTCGGGACGAAGACAGGAAGTTAAGCAGAAGTTCTCCAGAGGCTGGATGTTTCTGAGCGGCCACCTGAAGCTCTTGTGTGAAGAAAAGCAGGGAAATTAAATACAACTTAAACAAAAGGCCCTGGATGATCTCTTGATGTAATACCACCAAAAAAGAATTTCCAAAAAATGCAGTTGAAGAGGAAAAAACTCTTTGCGAAGATTAAAGGGCCAATCACGGCCATTTCCAGATCTTTGTGATCTACAGGTTTGAAAGGCGGCAAAACCAGGAGGGAGGGAGGAACCTGGCTGAGACCTGGCAGTGGGGGAGGTGGTAGGTGTAGTCACTGACCGGGGGAGAGGTAACAGTGCTTCTTGTGACGTCACAAAGGGATGGTTTCCAGAACTGTGTCACTAGCTGCGTTTCCATTCCCCCTAGAATTGCGCAAAACCTAAATATCGCAATAAAAAGCCCATAATGGAAACACCGAGATTTTACAAGAGAATTACGGCTTATGTGCTTCACACCATTCAATGGAAACACCTGCAAATCGCAATTGTACGTGATTGAAATTTTAGAAATATCACTTTTATTTTGCGAAAAACTGTAAATGGAAACGCAGCTCGTGACTCACTTGGAAGTGGCAAATAAACAGCAACATTCTGTTTATTTGCCAGTGGTCAGTTGGTCCTTCTGAAGACTCTCTGCTCACTGTTTTATCCTTTGGACTCCTGCCATGGACAATCTTTTTGTGCGTCACCTGTTCACACAACACTGTTAATGGAGCAGATCTTTCTGCTGTCAGTAGAGCTAAAAAAAAAAAATCATTTTAAATTTCTTTGATCTACACTTTTTGTCCCTGCTGTCTGATGTAACAGCACCTCCTCCCCTCCCCCACTCCCATTCAGGCCGTCCTGCCTTCCCCTTCCCTTCCCTTCCCAGCCTGCCTCGCTGGCCCGGAGGCGCCAGCCGCACCCTGTCCCGCGCAGCCTCCCGCCGTCCCCGCTTGAAGACCATGAAATCGGCATGATTAATAATTCTAATTATTGGCAAACGTGCCAGCTGCTCCGTGGCAGTGGGCACCTCTGATTTATGGTTCTGTAAACGCAAACAGTCATTGTCCATATTCAGAGGGAGGAGGAGGAGGGCGGTTTTTGGACGGCCGCCCTCCAAATATGATTTTATCTTCGGAAGTCGGCGGCCCCGACCCGCGGGCTTTGTCCCGCCTCCCTCCCTCCTCCCATTGGCCTCCCGTGGGCCGGACTCTCGCTCCTCACCTTGGTCTGCGCTCCATTGAGCGTCGGCTGTTTTGATCTCAGCGGGCTTCAAAGGCCGCCGGGGCCGCGGGGTTTCCCGCTTTGTGCGCGACGCAGACCCGCAAAGCGGGAATGCTAAGAATCGTTAAGATTGTGCCGCCGTGTTAGCATAGCAGCCCTTAGCACGCGCAGCATGTGGAGGTTGTGCGTCCACGGGGCTGCGGTTGCAAGGGGTGAAGGACAATTAATGGTCTGAAAGAAAACGTGAAAGTAGCTGTTTGTTCGAGATTAATCATCAATTATGCGGTGATAGGTGTCGGAAGGGGGCGCTGGAGAGCATCCACAACTCTGTCAGGGACGACGGTTGTGGACTTTTTTTGGTGTTTGTCGTGGCTACTTGCGTGCACTTGAAGGCGTGTGCGTGTCTGTGAGTGTCTGTGTGCGTCTGTGTGAGTGACGGAGCTGTGCACTGTGCCGGTCGGCCTCCGGGGGGCCCGCTGACGTGTCTATCAACGACAGAACGAGACTGTGGATTAGCTCGCTCGTTCATCACCATCAGCGTGGCAGCTTGCGCCGCACACTCGCCGCCACGGCATCGTATTGTGCGCTCACACACAGACACACACTCGCGCACGCACACACACACACACACAACACACGTATACATTAATCTCTCCACACAGACAGAGTAGTTGTGACAGCTACTGGCCACAAACCTGTCCGCAGCCTAATCTCATTAGGCTCCTCCTGGCATCTGGGCTCTGCTCTGGCCGCTGATGGAGCGAAGAAGACAAGGCGTTCATGCGTATAATGGATGTCTAAATCATCTGGCCGCAATCACTTTGTCCCCCCCTCGGTGTCGCGACGCATTGCTCCGCGGGACAATCTGAAGGTATCTGAAAGATGAAAGAGGAGAAAGTGGAGACGGACGACTCGAAATTGAGCAGAAGCTCCCATGGTCTCGCTGGGCGACGCGTAAACGCACCACCACCACTGGCTGGCGGCGGTAAACGCGGCGCTCATCACACCTGTCTGCCGTCCTCCAGCCTGCTGCGGGCCTGGCCTGCGCTGCCTGGTCCTGGAGTGAGGCGTTGTACCTGTCAGTGTTGTGCAGATGGGCCCCGGACTCCCTCAGGTACCTTGGCTAAATACCCGTCATTAATCACCACATAAAGCCTCCCCAGCGGGAGATGCCCCAGGTTAGACCGCATCAAGAAATAAATTGGCTGAAAAATGGCTCTCCATGAAAGCTCTGTCCCGGGAGAGGAGGAGAGGAGGGGAGAGGAGGGGAGAGAAGTGAAGAGGAGAGGAGAGCAGAGGGGAGGAGACGGAGTCCCGCTCGCTGATCCGTTGGCGATTTAGGCGTCGTCATGATTCACTCGGGGCCCCGAGTTTCATACCCAGAATTTCTGACAATCTCGCCTGTTTGCTTTTGGATTCTTTCATACTTGTCTCCTGTATTTGCCCATGTGGATTTTTGACGCAAGCCTGAGCTGTAACACTTTTCATGAGAATTAAATGATCAGTTCTCTTGAGAGATAGCTTGAAAGCATCCTCCTATTTGGCCAATCAGATGCAGAAAAACAAACAGAAAAAAGGAAAAATAAGTGGTTGAAAAACAGAAAAGAAATAAGTTGTCATTCCAGGATCCTTTGCTGAGTGAAAAAAAAATAATTGTATGTCCAATAAATTTGTAACAGAAAAAACAACCGCCTCGTAATAATCCATAATAATCTACCTGTGACCAACTCTAAGGTCATGACCCAATCTCACAACAGCAGTTGCTTCAGGGCTGGAACTGATTTCGAGGCCAATAACATGAGAAAAGCTAAATTAGGACACTGACCCCTCTAACTGGGGTCCAGTCAACAGAAGAGAGGCCTGTCTTCCTCAAGCAGTAAATCAATCAATCAAAGACCTCGGCACACCTACGCACACAACACGTGTCATCCAGGTAGATGGAATTAAACAAAAAATCTAGAGGCAACCGTCTAAAGTGAAGAAGAACTGATTCAACGGAAAGAGAGAAATATCTTTAAAACAGGGGCTGACGGGAGATAAAACGCCGGGAAACGGTCAAGGACGAGTTGTGGACGAGTGACCAGGAGTCACACGTCTGTCCACCTCTATGATTAATGACCACAGGGATTCCCCTGGTCAGTCAATGGAGCCCTGTGCTATTGACAGCAGCCCACCTTCTGCTCAACACCTCCGGGCCTCACAGAGGCGTCGGTGGCCGTCGGCACACAGCAGATCTTACTGGACTGAAGCAAAAGGGAGTGATCACGACTGAACTCTGCTTTTCTGAGCCTATCCAGCTTTCAGTGAGGGCAATATTTGACATTGATTTTCCAAGGCTGCTAGCCAGGTGGTCGGAGACACCATGTATTTAGTAGGACGCTAAGCTAGCAGTAAACAGTCTGACTGACCTGCTTGAATTTGTTTGCCAGATTGGTTTTGCTTCCCCTTTCCAAACACCGTGTATGGGCTCTTCATCAGATGGATTTATTGAATGAATGCAAAGGATTCAGAGAGTGTTGCAATTGGCGGGACACAGTATCTGACAGCAAAGGCTTTTCACACCACTTTTTAATACTTCATCATTTTCTCCATTTAAAAGTAGCATCACATTTTAAAGATGGATGTTTATTCTCTTTTCATATTCCGTAAACAATGCTCCAGTGTGGACTGGGAGTGGATGAAAGAGCAGCCTCGGCAGGTTTCTGCAGAGGTCTTGGTGATATGTGTTTCAGCTTCGTCGTCACACTTCACTTCTAAATATCAAACATCAAGGTTCAGCAGAGTCTTCTGTCCACAAAGGGCAGCAGAGGAGCGCAGGGCCATTATGTCTTTGTGAGGGAGCAGCATGGTGAGCCGCCAGGTTATGCTCCTCCATTCTTCCAATTCTTCCCTCCGCAGAGCAGTCGGTGTCAGTTGGAGATGGGCCGACAATGGAGGTGATCTCTCTGATCTCTGCTTCTATTGTGGCCTGCCATATTATTAATGTTCATCTCTGGAGAGAGAGAGAGAGGGGTAGGAAAAAAAAAGCTGTGGCCTTTGCCTCTCAGCTTCTGCAGCGCTGTCATTTTCTCTCAGCTGGGTTTTTATGCCCTCCTCTGGCCCGTCTCACTATGTCTCCACGCGGCTTCGCCGTCTCCTCGCTGTGCTCCGGCCATCAGAAGCAACATGCATGTGGAGAAAGACGGTAAAACACACCAATGCGGTGTTCTTGCGGAGGCTCCCGACACTCCTTGCAGCAGGAATTCAGTTCAGCTGCTCAGAAAGTAAATTTTTTAACTTGGATTTTTGTCAAATTTGTGCAAATATGATGGATACAAGGTGTCTCTGCAGAGCATCCATTTCTCCCTTCATCTCTCCAATAAAGCAAGATCTTCGCATTCTGTCATAATGAAAGGATCAAAAAGACAGCCAACATTATTCAGAGAAAACCTGCAGTTTTAGTTTCCCCTCACTCCAGTGAAGTTTTGTGGGTTCGGTCAAAACTTTGTGATATTTTGGAGCATTTAAGATGCTCACCTTTTCATTGGCTGACTTTTCCGTCCATGGAATAGCAAACCTTATATAATCCAATCGATCAATCAATCTCCTCATGTATTGGTATGTGAAGCTTGATAATTCAGACTTCAAATAACCCCCCCCCCCAATTTTTTTTTTATCTAAATGAATATTTTAAATTGCCTCTCGCTCCCAGGTCTTTGTACTTACACAACTGAGTATTTAAAAGAGTACGTCCGCTGTGGCTGTGGCTCATTTATCAGCGGTGCCGTGGGCTGCCCGTGCCTTGCTGTGCCGTGTTTGGGGTCAGGCTTCCTTCACCAAGGAGCCAGGATAATTATTAACCTGCCGGGATTGTCCCGCACTCCTCTGGTCATCTGGAACTGCTGGGTGTCAACCTGCGAAAGGTCATGACAAGGCAAAGCAGTGATGGGAGACGGGAGTTTGTTAAGGACTGAGTGATGGATCTGACATCCGGCCGGGAGAGTCTAAGGCGTGGAAAACATGGATTACACACTTGTGTTCCCAGCACAAGCATTTTCAAATAAGTCACATATTTATTTTTTTTCTCTCAAGAGATGCAACGGACAGAAAGCAGAAACTGACTCAAAAGTAAATGCATTCAGGAGGAAGTTGAACTGATTTAGATGATTCCTCTGCAGATTTGAATTAGTAGAATTCATAGATTTTTATTTCAGTAAGTAGAGCAAAGTAGGAAATCTCAGTAGGCATCAATGACGGTGCCCAGCCTCGTTTCCAAAGTATGTGAGACTGCGGATGCTTAAGGCATGAGGAAGCATGTTGGCTTGACTGAGTCAAACACACCCCAGGCACTTTTGTGCACAGGTTGTGCCAACCCTCATCTTTGCCTTGTCTTTAATATCACATTATCGCATCTGGAGGTTTTTACAGTTGAGGTTGAGGTTTGGCAGTTTTTTATTGAGTAGATTTCCTACATGGATCTTAGTGCTGTCACCTCATCTGCACTCCTTTTTTAAATCACACAGCATCCTTCACTTTCTCTCTTTCTGCGATCTCACTCTTCCCCAGCCAGACCAAACCAACCTCCTACTCCCATCCTCTGCTCACAGAAAAAACAAAAAAACCTGCCTTCTCCCTCATGGGAAGAGCCGGACTCCGACGTTCTCTGCATCAGCGGAAGGTAATTTATGCCGCCGCTGTGGCATTGTGGCACCCTGACGCCATTGTCCGGGCGCAGCACCTCACATCTTCTAAAGATGTTTGGGGAGTAAAACTGGGCTGTTATTTGCGAGCCGGCTCTATATCATATTCTGCTGCGGGCCTGTCCTGGAGGTGGTGAATGGGCTGCCGGAGGCCCAGCCACTGGCGGGTGGTCTGACACAGAAAGGTTAAATATGGTTCAGCCACGGACGCTCTCAAAGGGCCGTGCTGTTAAAAAATAAGTTATGTGCGCAGTTCGTCTTCACGCAGTCAGTAAATTGACAATGCGGGCGCAGTGAGGCACAGGGCTGGCCCAGCGCTGAACTTCATGCTTGACCGTCCCGCTGAAGAAAGGAGCCAGTGCATCACTTGTTTCCGGCGGATTTATTGACAGCTCGTCAAAAGAGCCCGGCTAGACGAGAGGTGTAAAATGGCCACAATAACTGCGGCTGTGGCGTAATATATGCGCCGGACTCGTTTGCATTCAAAGGCCCGTGACAAACTTGAACTTTCGGTGGGAGAAAAGAAAACTGCTGCTGGGGTAAATGGGCGCAACGTGAGCGTAAAAGAGAATGTACACTGCAAATGCTACTACACCTACTGCTACAACTACCACTACTACTGATAATTATATTATAATAATAATAATAATAATAATATCACATTTAACAATGGTGATGATGCTTACACACAGTTTCAGTCAGAGGATTTTCATGTCATTTTTATGTTGAAAGAATCACAACATACAAAGGTCAAACAGCTCAATTCAAACAGACGTTGACGCACCTTGTATAATGCAAATCTGGCTGAACAGGACTGTTGGAGCTTCCAGTACAGGAGGGAGTGTTTGGCATCTGTCATCTTCTGACAGGTGGACACTCATTCCTGCACCAGGTCAATCATGATTTTCAAACCATCTCTATAGCACCTGATATGTATAACCCAACAAAAAATACACAAGCTAACAGGAGCCATAAAAAGCAACAGGTGTGTGATGTGAACTGTGTTTAAGAAAAAAAAAAAAAAAACAAGAATTCTGTAAACTGGGATTTTAGGGTTTGTTACTATTGGTCAGATTGTAGTTCCCAGGTGCAGGCCAAAGATTTGTCATCTTCTCCACGAACGTCAAAACCACCATCAAAATTGGTAAAATACTATATTTTGAGCCACCGTGAACATATTTTTCCAGTCACCTGCAACACCTGCTCAGAAACATGAATGAGAAGAGGATCATCCTGTGCAGCTCAGTACCCCCCCTCCCCAGAACATCAGACTGGTCCAGAGGAGGAACTAGTTCAGGGTCACACCTTTGCTTTGCGCATTGTTGCTGACTTGTAGAGCTGGGTATGTGATGGTCTCCACTGACACATTTCATCAGAAAGGAAGTAAGCAGTTGAGAGTTTTTCTTTCTTCATATTTTCGATTTTCTTCAATACTTAAATACCTTCTTTGGAGTGAGGGTGGGGGGTGTAGGGGATGGGGGGGGGTTTGTCCTGAACGGGACTAGAGAGATCTTCAAAGCCTGGGGAAGAGGTCCGCGGCCCCCCACCGAAGCCTTGTTCACATGAGAATCAATCTGGTGCCAGCGTTTGATGTGAGCTGCGCATAAAAGGGACGAGACAAAGAGCGACAGCGGGAAGAAATGGAAATATGGGGAGAGATTAATGGGACGGGTAGATAAAACGCGTGGAGGTATGAGGAGGTGCCAGAGGGCCACACATGTCTCGCTTGGACGGCACGAGGGATTGGCAGCAGATTTGGCAAAGGCAAAGCCAAGGGTGAAACACCGACACCACAAAGCAAATAAACAAACAAAAACAAAATATTACAACTGCCTGATTGGCAGAAGCGCATGAGTGGGAGGGACAGAAAAAGGACAGACATCCGTCTGTCAGAGGGCTCGTGGTGAAACCTCTGCACACGCGGTGTTGACATGAATCAGCATCTGCATGTTGCAGTGTATCACCAGAGTAGGTAAAAAAGGACGATCTCCCAGTGTCTTAAACCCAGGTCAAAGTTAAACTTGATTAAACTAAACAAGCTGGCCATGTTTGCTTCCATTAAACCCAGCTCGCAATAAAGAAATAAATGCGATTGTTGCAGATGCTCTCTAAACTCGGGGGAAAGATTATTCAAAAAAAAAAAAAAAAATATTCTGAAAAAGAAAATCACTCAGAAAATCAGAAGAAAATTATCTCGGAAAAAAAAAAACAAGCATAAAAATAAATTACCCCGAAAAACAAAAATAATTATCCCGAAAAACAGAGCTTTTTTTTTCTCCAAGTGAATGCAATAAGCTTCCATAGAATGTAAACTCACAAAAAACAAACAATTCCAAAATGATTTTTTCTCTTCACCAATGAGTCCAGCAGCTTTGGACTGTTAACTATTCCGAACCCAAATTGCATTAAACATCCTATTTTGCCATCTTTTTGCAGCCTTCCACTAAAAATACCATATTTGTATCTTCTTCTTTTTTTTATTTCTCTTACAACTGATGGTTTCTTCCACATTTGTAGAGGGAGCAATCACGTGGACATGCGACTGAGCGTGCACGTGGCTCCAATTGTTCAAACTCATCTCGGAGAGATGTCGCCATGCCCTGTGTGACATCACAAAGGGCCGATTTCCAGAACTTGGGAGCGCACACTTTCAGAGAAAGCAGGACAAGCCAAAGAAGTCAAGGACGGATTTTAGTCAGTTGTGTGGAGTTCGCTGACAGGCCTGAGACGAAATCGTTTGGGAGAAACGTGTGTAAATGTGGATTTTGCATAACACGTGGTGTTTAATGATGTCGGCACAATGTGTCAAGGAGAAAAGTGGTCACCAATAAATCAGAGGTCCCTCTTTAAACCCCCCAATAGTCCCACAAGGTTGTGGCTGAGAACTCCCTCCTTTACGCTCCATCAGCCGGTCGTCATGCTCCTCATGGAACAGTGTCGGAATGTTGTTTTATTTGTACTGAGTTGAAGAGCGAAGCCGCAGCTCTGTTATCACGTGCGGCAGCGGGGACAATGGGAGGCGGAGAGAGCAGCTTTTGGCCCTTTTCTCGTTTTTATCCCAGTCAAAACGGGCCCTGACATTGTTGTCCTTTCTGCTAATTAAGCTGTTAGGCAGAGGGGCTGGTCTGACAGGACCCCGCCTGGCGGGGGGGGGGGCACCGAGTCAATGAGCCGAGGCTGAGCAGGAGACATCTATGGGCCGAACTCCAGCCATTGTTTCCCCCCACCGCCACTCTTTTCAGGCCCCGCCGCCTCTGTCTCGGTGACCTGTGCGGTGAGAAAGAATGCCACTCGGGAGAAAACGGAGGGGGCCCCAAAGAGCGGCACCCCCCGGCCCCCACCAAACCCCCCCCGACCAATGAGGATTTCACGCCACTGCATGGGCCGAGTACGGACGCTGCCAAGATTCCACGGATAGCTCTCACTCCGTGTGATCGTCGCACTCCAAAAAACGTTTTAATGCTGTTTACAGGTGCGAATAAAGAGCCAAAATCAACAGCATGGACTCCTGAATTCTAACAGTGGAGAACCAGAACACTCACAGAGGGCCAACAGGTGAACGAGGTACGAAGCAGAATGTCGAGGACAACGGTTTTTCCACCAAAGCCCACATCAGTTAAATATTTCAACAGTATTTTATAAAATGCAGCTGTCGACGAGGCTTTAATCAACTGTGGCAGAGTTTGTCCTGCAGCAGTTGTTCCTGCCACCTGTTTGTGCCACCGAGTGCCGCAGATGGACCAGGGGAGACTGAGGCGTCACCGGGCAACATCCCCAAACAGAGGATTCAAAACACGACAACCTCCCCTTGGCGGATTGTGGTCTTTTTGTTTGTCTGTTTGTTTGTTTTTTGCAGATCACAGCCCCGCGACCGTTTGATGGTCGTCCAGTCGAGCTGCTCTTTGTGCTCACTGGGACTCGGAGGCAGATCCTTCATCCTCATCCTCATCCTCATCCTCATCCTCATCTTCATCTTCATCTTCATCTTCATCCTCATCTTCATCCCTGGCCAGAACAAATTTGTTACAGCTTAGTTGTCGCAAAATGTGTGTGTGTGTTCTGGGTGACTTTAAACGAAGCAGTTTTGTGTCACCGCCACCTGCTGGCGCCAGTCTGGGCTCCTCCAGCAAACGGCCATGTGTCGTCGTAACGTCGACTCTATTTCCCCCCTCAAAGCGCCGCGCGGCACTCTTGCCCCGCGCGACAAAGCGGCGCCAATTACGCAGCCGTCTGTGTGTTTGTCCGCGGCTTCAAATGGGGCCGCTGCTTTCTCGGGGCGGCCATATTGGCGAGGTCGGGCGCCGCGTCTGAAACGGCAGCTTTATGACACAGCCGCCCGTCCCTCTCTTTAGATGAACGCCCAAGGAGAGAGGGGAAGGGGGAAGGGAAAAGCGGGAGGTGGGGGGGAGGGGAAATAAAAAATGACAACTTTGTTCTTTACAACAGTTTGGCCGAGCGGCGGCCTGGCTGTGTTTCAGGCAGCGTCCTGCAGGAGCAGCAGGGAGCAGAAGACAAACAGGCAATTCGTGACTCATTAAACGGCGGCGACGGCGGCCAGCGCGGCGGAGGGGGTGGAGGTGGGGGTGCAGGGCGGGGGCGCGTGGACCTGCGGTTCCAACCGGGGCGATAAACCCCCCCCACGCCAACCCCCGCCCCGCACCAGCTGGAGCGGGCATCTGTCGGCCGCACGCCGCAGCACGCCGCGCCGCCGATTAGCAGCAACAAGCCGCGGCCTCGGCCGTCTTCTCATCCCTGCACTTACATAACCAGCCCTGATTGGCTCACGGGGGACCGGGCGGGTTCCTCCCGCTGGAGCGGGGCCAGTCAGCGGGGGGGGATAGAAGACGCTCTCTGCAACGCCTCGTTGACATTTTTAGAGTGAGAAAAAGACACAATAGACCACGGTGGTCGTGGTTTTCTTGGATATTTAAAACACACAAACAGATACTGCAGCTTGGGTGACATGGTGGTGCACAGCAAGAAGGTTGCAGGTTCAATTCCCGGGGTCTCCTGGGGCCGATCTGTGTGGAGTTTGCATGTTCTCCCTGTGTCTGCGTGGGTTCTCGCCGGGTTTTCCAGCTTCCTCCCACAATCCAGAGTATAGGACAGAGTCGGAACCAGAGTAAAGTCAGTATTAGTGATAGTGAGTCCATGTAGGTATTCTTCCTCTGCAAACCACCTTTTCCCCAAAGCAGTAGCTGCTTGAAACCTGAAAGAAAGCACAACCATTTTCGTTTGAAATTCAAGATCCAACATGCATTGTTTTCTGATTGACCTCACTTTAATTGATCTTTTTTATTTATTTGTTGTTGTTGTTTTTTTGAAAAGTTTTGCTACTAATCTAGTTTGCAGCCCCTCAAATGCGCTGTTGCCTCTTACTGTTATCACTATTTTATTGCCTTTAGAAGAAGAAGTAAACTTTCTTTGGCGTGGAAGAAAAATCAATGATAAAGCACCCATATGGCAGCAAAGTGCCATTGACAAGCGGATAAAAAAGATATTTAAGCGTTTGCTGGCAGTTGGCAAGATGTTTGGGCCTGATTGATGGACGCAAGAATCAGATCAGATAAAGTGTGGGCCGAAAAAAAACAAAAAACTTTATTCTTCACTTCAGCTCGGCTGCAAATCAAAGTAACAGCGCTGATTGTTTCCTCAGCTCTGCGTGTTTTCACCCTTGCAATTAGAAGACAGGCACATTTAGTATGTCCATCACTTTTAATGTGATGTGACGTCACACGTGAGCACTTTTGTGTTTTTTTTTTTTTTACCCCACTGTGTACTTGTGCAGTACAACCTTTAATGGAGTCACTGTTTATTCCTCCATCTGTGGCGGCTCGGCGATAACTCATCGGCCCCCGAGCATCCGGCGCAAAAGACAATCAAAGCGCTTTGAAAAAAGCTCCACGTCAGCGCAACTTTGCAGCAAGGAGAAAAAAGTTTGCTCTCGACAGGATTTAACGAGCGGGCTAACGGCCCAATAAAAGAATGGCGCGAAGATAAAGGCATGAAATATAGATAAGCTCGGGAACGCCGCCTTTAGTGCTCGCCGGCGCTGCGCCGGGTCTCCATCGGCACAGCAGCTTTAACTCCGCCCTCCCCGTCCTCCGCCCGGTGCTGCTGGTTCTGCGTTTAACAAGGAGATGAAGCTGGTGTTTCAGCCGGAGCCAGGTATTAGAAAAAAAAGCGGTGGGGGGTTTGGTGTAAAAGCTGGTGTTACTGCGGTAGTTGGAAGCACTTTGCAGGACTGAGGGACTGCAGCGGCGGGACAGAAGGGGCCTCTTGGCCTCCTCGCCGCTGAGAGCCGGCGGCCGTAATTCTGACTTTAGTCGCTTTTTACGGCTCCCCGCCGTCAATTTCCTGGAATATGAAAACATCAGCATATGGCCGCTGACAGCACGGAGGCCAGAGGAGGAGTCAATTCCCCCACAAGTAACATCGGGACAGGGGTGACATTCGGTTCCGAACGGCACCCCCGGCTCCGAGGAGGAGGAGGAGGAGGAGGAGGAGGTGGAGGAGGAAGAGGGGGAGGAGGAGGAGGTAAAGGAAGAGCAAGAGGAGATGGAGTAGGAGGAGGAGGAAGAGTAGGATGAGCCGGAGATGGAGGAAAGGTGGGAAGAGGAGGAGGTGAAGGAAGAGCAGGAGGAGGACGAGGAGAAAGAGGAAGAGAGGGAGGATGAGGAGGAAGGAGGAATAAGAGGGAAAGAAAGAGGAGGAGAGGATAACGGAGGAGGAGTTAGAGGACTAGGAGGTGGAGGAGGAGGAGTAGGAAGAGGCGAGGAGGAGGGAGAGGAAGGGATGAGAAGGAGAAGGTGGAGGAGGAAGAGGAGAAGTGGGAGGAGGAGGAGGTGGAGGAGGAGCAGGAAGAGGCTGAGACAAAGCTGCGAGAGGGGGACAGACAGATGGCGGCGAGGACGGATGTTCGGAGGGACTCGGAACAACCGTAGCCCCCTGCCCCCCAGCCCTCTCTCCCCCCCCCCCCCCACCCCCACCTCTCTGCGACCGACGGCCGGTTCGCGGGACTTCGTGCGGCGACCAGGAGCTGAAAATCTGTCCGTCAGCTGCCAAACGCTGCAGCTCGCCTCCGTCCCTCCGAGCGCTCTTAAAAACCTGCTGTTCGACCGCCGTGAATTACGCCATTTTATGTCCGCGGTTTAAAATGGGCACTTTCTGGGCACGCCGGCGTGGCTCGAGCGCCACCCCCCGCCCCCCACCAAAAAACCCCCCGGTCGCTGCGATGCGGCAGATGGGAGGCAATATGGCCCACCTCTGCCCGGACAGATGTGGCCCGCCGCAGCGTTAGCCTAGCGGCTAAAGCGCTAACCGGGCTAAGGGCGGCGGAGACGCGTCTTCATCTCATCGGCAGCTTCTTCTTCTTTTCTTTCCCCCCCTCTGACTGACAGACAAGGAATCCCACCTCCCTCGGTGACGACTGTCAATCATTTGCTCTGTGGACTGGAGCCGCTGAGGCCTGTCCCAACATGGGCCTGTCATGGCCCGCTGCACAGGGGGACATTCCCACCACTCGGGGGGCAGCAGCCAGCCTGCTTGGGGTGGGGAGGGAGGCGGGGGGGGCGGGGGGGTTGGAGAGGAAGAGCGGAGGGCGAGAAAAAAAAAGGGGGGAAAAAGGTGAACAAACAGAGAAGAATGAAAAGATGAATGTACCCGTGAAAAAAGCTGTAGAATCCACCTTTACCTATCTAACAGGCGGAAATGTCTTTCATATTAAAGTGTCACAAGCAACCTTTTTTTCTTATAGGAAAAATAGAAAAACCCCACTCGCTGCAACAGATATCACGAGTTGAATTAATTGATTAATCAAATAATCTAAAGGAAACAAATGGGCAATTATAACACATCTATATGTTTCAGATCATGAGCCTTATTTCAAAAAGGTTGAAAGGACTCAATTTCAATTCGATTCAATTCAAAGGACTTTTGGAGTTCTAGAAATCTAGTTGAATCTAGCTCTATAATCTGTGTACAGATACACTAAAGTCCTTACCCCGTGATCCGTTCTAGTTACTACGGAGGTGCATTGCTGCCACACTAGAAAAAAAAACAGGGCTTAGCATCACGTTATAATGTGAAAATTATTATTATAATGTAAAATTATTTTTGCGTGAAAAATATCACGTAAAAACGTGATAGTCTCATGTTATAACGTGATACTGAGCCATGTTTTTTTTCTAGGGTGGCAGCAATGCGCTTTCGTGGTAAACAGAGAGCTAAATATGTAGTTTATTTAGAGGTCTGGAAAGTTTTCTGGTCAGGTAATCGTGGCCGAAGATGACACGGCCCTACACGTGTGTATAACTCACCCACAATGCCACACCATCCTATTTTTGAAAACAGGAGCCTAGGATATCTATGAAAAAAGTCCTTGATATCATGATCTGCCCTTAAATGTGCCTGACATACGTTTAGTAGCACTGCGCATTGTGAGACAAAAAGAAGTTTGATAGATTTCCCAGATCCAGACTTGTGAAAACAAGTAAGAGGTGGAGCCCATTTTGATAGAAACGTGTTTCCCTCCTGCCAGGATCGCGATGGAAGGGGGGGTTCAGTGCAGAACGTTCCTGCAGATAATATTTACCATTAGCTAAACAATAATAACACACTGAAGCTCAATTAAACAATCGGAGAATAATTTCACAGTAGAGCAGACAACAGTTAATTAGCTAACTTTCCAGGGTGAGAAATCAAGGAAGGGATTGGATTTTTTTTTTCCGCTTTGTTTTTCTCCTGCAGTAGCGTGAAGAAAAGAAAAGAAAGGAAAAGGCTAATTCGGGTTTTACTTCACATTACATGAACGTTTCGATCAGCATAAGCTTCAGTGTTCCGGATCTGTTCGAATTCAGAGCTAGGGACGACATTGCACACAAGTTGACAATGTGCTGTGTGTATTTGGGAAAAGAGGGATGGACAACTGTGTCGTCGCTTGCATTATCAGTCCGTATCTGCACAAAACTGCGCAGTGAGAGAGAGAGAGAGAGAGAGAGAGAGAGAGAGAGAGAGCACGAAAACAACATGCATACGTCTGGATGTTGCACAACTCTGCAGGTGCTCGTGCAAGAAGGCAGATGAAGACTATCTGATAAACAGTAAAGCCTTGCACAATCTCACTACAGGTGTTTTAAGAGTCGTTGTTGTTTTAACGCTGTTGTTCAGTTTCAATTGACATTGAGCCACATGTTTTCTATAAATCCCATGAAGTCTTTTTTCCTCCTATGAGGTGGGTCACCAGAACCACCAGTCGAAAAGTTTGCCCACCCCTGTTGTAGAAGGTCCAAAAAAATCGAATTCTGAGTTCTAAAAGCGATGCCTCTGCACAAACATGGAGATGCAAATGCAGTTGTGAACCAAATTCATTTCCCTTTTATAGTTTTCCATCCACAGTTCCACACCAGACTTGCATGGCATTCCTTCATAAGTGTAAACCAGCCGACAGAGTTGACCCCCCCACCCACCACCACCACCCACCCATCACCACCACCACCACCTTCCCCGACCCCCCCTCCCTCCTCCGTCTCCACTTTCTTCTTTGAATAATTAGTGATGTGTGTCAATATTGTGGCCCATAGTAACCATATGTTGGGCGCAGGGCAGACGGGCCATTGTGGCGAGCGGTGAAATATTGTGTATCCCTGCGAGGGCTGGAGCCAGCAGAGGCAGGAAGTGTTGTCGGGACTGACAGGGACATTGTGCGGCTGAATGGCCGAGTCCTCGGCGGCAGGGAGCGACCGCGGACCCAGACACAAAGTCTTGACCCTGGCGAGAAAGGCTGATTAGGCACGGTGCCGCCGGGCCTCTCCTTCATCCCACCGACACCCACCCACCAGCGCCCCCCCCAACAGCCCCCCACTGCCCAACACTGTTACCCTCCCATCCACACCCCCCACTGGAAGCCGTTAGGCTCCGTCGAGAACACAACAAGGCCACTTAACTCAGTGGCGCCTTTTCACTGAGCACATAAAAACACTCATATATTCATGTCAGCGGCTGGAGAGGAGCAGAGGAGAGAAGAGGAGAGAAGGAGAGGGAGGAGGAGAGGGAGGAGGAGAAGAGAGGGGATAAGGTGAGGAGGAGAGGAGGGGTGGAGGAGAGGAGGAGAAGAAGAGGAGAGGAGAGGAGGAGGTGAGTAGAGGAAGTGGAGGAGGAGAAGAGAAGGGGAAGAGATGGGAATAGAGGGAAGGTGGAGAGGAGAGGAGGAGGTGAGTAGAGGAGAGGAGGTGGAGGAGGAGAAGAGAGGAGGAGCGGAAGAGATGGGAATAGAGGGGAGGTGGAGAGGAGAGGAGAGGAGGAGGAGAGGTCTTGGTGCTGCGCAGCCACTGTGTGAACCCACCGGAGGCCGAGTGGGAGTCGGGATGGAGGGATTCTTGTGGGAACGACTGACAAAGCGTCAGTTTTGCAGGAAGGAGGTTGTAAACAGAGGGCTAAGTATGTAGTTTACCTCGAGGTCTGGAAAGTTTTCTGATCAGGTGATCACACCAGAATACGAAACGGCACTACAACTGTGTATTGTTCCGTGTGAACCCACTGGAGGCCGAGCAGGAGCAGGAGCTGGAGCAGGAGTAAGAGCAGGAGCAGGAGCGGCAGCAGGGATTCTTGTGGGAACGACAGTTTGATCCGACGTCTCTCTTGAAACGCACATCGAAACAAAAGCGACGCCCGTTAGCGCGCCTCGCAAATGGTGGACAGATTGGAAATGTTGTCATTTTTTTTTGTTGTCATTGCTGTGTTTTTTTTACAGTCCTCGTATCACCAGACAAACACATTAATTGCGCTGTAATGGAACAGGGGGACGACATTATCCGGTGGCATTAGCAATCTGGGACTTGCGCTTAACGACACCAAACACCGGGCCGTCGCTACCGCCAACATTTCGCATCCAGCGAATCCTTCACGACGGTGTTTCACCGGGAAAGTTTTTTTGTTTTTTCTCCCCCTCACCGAATCTTAATCACAAGCCTTTCGTCCTGCTAATGAGCCATTCGGCCAAACGAAGCGTTTCAAAGTTTGTCTTGCGGCGGAGGGCAGAGGTCACTTGACAAATTCCGGAATGCTGCAACTTTTAAGAGGGGAAGTGAAACTGAGCGCCCAGTGCGCTCATCAGTTTTTTTTAACCTTTAAATAAGATGGTTTTTGTTGAGCTCAAGCAGCCTGCACGCACTCACTCCTGAGTTTTGTATTGCGATGATGAGCGGGAGTGGGGTGGAGGGGCCTGGGGGGCAGGGGGGGGCAGGTGGGGAGTGGGTGGAGTTGGCGGGGTGGGGGTTCTTATTCTCCTTCCGGCCAAACAAGCTGCGTCGCTCCACCAGAGGAGCGACTTCATCTGCTTCCGTCCTCCGAGTCTCTTCCCTTTCCTGATCAAACGCTCCCTCCCTCTCTCCCTCCTCCCCGCTCCCTCCCTCCATCCGTCCCCATCCGTTCTTTCATCCCGTCCTCCTCTCCCCTCTCTGCCAATTATCTCTCCGTCAGTCTGTCACACTTTGTAGCGCTAATAAAGGCGTCCTAAATTGATGCCCATCCCGTCTTTATCCCCGCGATAAAGCGCAACAATTAAGGCCCATGTCTCTTTGCTCAGGGCCCTTTGATGGAGCAACAAAAGCGGCTCCTGGGGAAAGAGGGAGAGGTGGCCGAGCGGAGCCGAGCGGAGCCGAGCAGAGCCGAGCAGAGCGGAGCGGGTTCGTCGTTCTGTGGCACAGTGATGGGTCGTTCGCGAACGAACCGGTTCTAAGAGCCGGCTCTTTGAAGTGAACCAAGAGAGCCGACCCCTCTTTGGGAGCCGTTTTTTTGTGGTTGTTTTTTGGGTGAGGGCGAACTGGGAAACGGGTCGATCCACATCCACTCGTTAAGTTGGCGGCGATCTGGAATGTGTTTTAGTGGAGATTTTATTTTAGGATAGAAAAATTTCTAAAAAAAAACATATATATATATATTAGAAATGGGATAAACCGAACAATAAATACCATAATATGACACACACACACACACACACACACAAGAACAAAACATTTTTAGCTGAATGCTGCTTTTTATTTGTTTCGCAAATTTTTGTTTCGTGTGATGTTTCGTTGATGAGTTCTTTCACTTGTACACAGGTGCTCGGATTGACTGGATGAAATGCACCTGTTGAGGAGGCCAGATCTACTGCCACTTCACAGACTTCACGCTCCACCAGGAAGCTGAAGATCACATTTTACCTGTTTGTAAAAAAAAAAAAAAAAAAAAAAACGACAGTAAAAAACACATATAAATCTCAACATTTCAATACAGGTGCAATAAAATACTGATTTATTAACAACTGTGATTAATACACATTGTGATGAGCACTTCGACACACACACACACACACACACACACTCACTTAAACTGCTAATAAAAACCCATCACACTGATATTTATTTCTGCTGTAACTCCCATCATACAGTGTGTTATGAAAATGAGTATTGTTGACGTTCTAAGTATAAAAATGAGAACAGTGAGTCTGCATTGACTAGAACGCAGTGTCGGGTGGATCCCAGACATCTTCAGCTGCAAACTCCAACATAACCAAAAAAAGTTTGTGTATTTTGAGGGGGGAAAGGGAAAATTGTTTGGAAGAAATTGATGAGATCTTGGAGACTCAGTAAACAATCAAAGCACCTCCAGGTATTTTGGTATTTTAAATGTGGATGGAGAGAATTAAGGCATAAGTAATTACTGCCAAAGCATTTAGAACACAAAGGGAGGGGAGGGGCGGTAGGGGGGGCATTTAGAAAAACACAGCATGGTGCCTGCGACAATGTTCAACATGTTACCTCTTTGTTTATTGGGTTGTTTTGTTTTGTTTTTTGCTTTCGCTGGGGTTGGTTAAATCCAAAGCTGTGAAGGAGAGTAAATGACAAAAATCCCTTTAATTCCGTCTTTGGTCTGTGGAACAGGAAGACGGTGAAATCAAACCTGCAGCCCGTCATTACACGCCGTCGCTCCACCACTACTGAGTCGTGAAATCGTTCTACCACAAGTAAGATTTAAAAAAGCAAATGTTGTATAAGAACATTTCTTTTTTTTGTCCTGGAGCTGCTCTTGTCTGCTCCATCATCATCATCTTTTTCAGTGGTTTATTATGTCGGGGTTTAACACTAACAGTGAGTCTGACTGAGACGCCTCACTGGGGTTTTTAATTGTTGTTTGTGGTTCGGCAAGGTTAACTTTTGCCCTCGTTTGAACTCTGCATAACCCAAAATTCACCCTGTGCCAGAGGAGTGTTGGCCTTCTGTCTGCTGTCTGCTGTCTGTCTACACAGTTGCAGGATTATTTGTTTCCATTTATTTGCCCTGCTAACACTTACAAACATGAGCTGTGGCAGTTTTTCTAAATAAAGTCTAAATGAGACGCTCAGCTCGGCTCAGTTGCAAATGTCCCTTGACTCAGGCGCGCGCGCGTGTGTGTGTGTGTGTGTGTGTGTGTGTGTGTGTCAGTGAAACTGGAAGATGTTGCTGAAGGACGAGGTTCGGCGGGTTTTGCGTGTTGCGTTCACTTGCTCCACGTTTTCTGCTGTGGTTCCTCCTCTGTGGCGGTGCTCTCCGTTACCGGGGAGGTCGGGCCTCTTGACTGAGTAATGTTGCCGCAACAAAAGCCCTGACAGCAGAAGTGTGGGGAGACTGATGAGACCTCCTGCGGACGTGTTCGCTCCCCTGGCCCTTGGAGCCTCTTCCAACTCCTCCACCTCGGCTTTCCCTTCTCAGCACCTCCGCACCTCCGGGGCTCCGAAGCCTGGAGACATCTTGGAAGAGAACCCGCGACGTCCTCTGCTGCAAATGCTATGAACTGACTGGCTGACAGTCTGAGTCAAAATCTAAAACATCTTAAAATGAATAAAAAATAAATTAATTAAAAGGAGGAAATCCGTCTCGTTCTGCTGTGATAAATGTAGCCTGATGGGCAGCTGCTGCCAAATAATGTCACTGTCAGTGTCTCAATCAATGGCATTTTGGATTTGACACAAAACAGTTATGAAACACGAGTAAAATACTTAGAGCCACGTCAAACATATCCAGCATTGACAACGATGTGTTATTTTCTATGGTAATGCCTGTATATTTACAATGAAATAGTTGCACTATTACATCTCTGAAAATATATATTGTTTTGGCATTTATCTGTATGAATCAAACAGTGTGTTTTCCTTATTATCAGTATTATCAGTATTGGAACATATCATGAAATCCATCATGAGTTTGTTTTGGTCTTCTATCAGTGTAAATATCATCAGACTGTTGGGATCTTTCACCATGTGTAGAAACCCGACCCCAGGGTGAAAACACACTCTGCTCTGTGCGCTCGACGCTGCAGATGCTGACGTTCTTTTTTCCTGATGTGACTCAACAGCACCAACTTTCTCTCTCTGCTTCCCCGGCATGAAGCCGTTGGCCTCTCGTGGTTGCCAAACGACACGTCACGGGGGCCGCGGGATCGGACGCACGCAGGCGGCCCGGGAGGAGCGTCTGGCTGTGACGGGGCGTGTGACATGATACTCAATAATCCGACGCCATGACAACCCCGGCAGCAATGCTGTCGATTTGACAGTGGCAGAGAGTCCGAGGTGCTGGCGGGAGGCGGCAGCGAGTGCGTCGCTGAGTGAGTGCAGCAACCAGCTTCCTTTTTCTTTTTTTTGACTCGTTCCAGCATCAAAGGCCTCCGTGTGAAGTCGACCATTTCACACAGGCAGTGGAGTAGAAGCTTAGTCTGAGTACACTAAAGCAAAACAGGTGATACATTCCGACTCTGCAGCAGTGGTTTGACACAGAGACAGTGTGAGGACAGGAAATTGGCAAGATAAGAGCATTCTTTTAAAGTGCCATATGAAGAAATCAGAAGTATAGTCTTCTGTCAGATAGATAGCATTGTGGAAGTGATGAGTTCACTGTCTTTTTTCATCTTTTTTGCAAAGTTCTGTACACAAAATATCAACATCCTATCACCATCATAGAATAAATGTAAAAAAAATCAATAAATAAAAGAGTAAATTAAATTGTTCCTTTAATGGACTGGTGGCATCTAAATATGATTTTGACCAAGTTCAGTTCATCCTTGTGCCGACTACATGAAGGTGTTTTGGCAGGTGGAAGCCAAAAAATGAGTGCATTTTAAATAAACATGTTTTAAAGAGAAAAGATTCCAATCAGAAGCAGTTCATACATATTTATAATTAAAAAGCGTGAGAAGGCAACATAGAGATAAATATAATTTTAACGATTTTCCTTGTTATGGAAAAACTATGATATTTTTTATGGTAGTGCAGAATTTTTGAAAGCGGATAAACATATTTAAATATAAAGTATATTTACATCCAGTCGTGGTGGTGTTGAAATTATTCATCCATGAGCAAAGAACTGGCGTCAAATTTGTCATGTCAAATTAAAAGTCATTATTTTGAGGGAAATAAATGAAAGTTGTCCTGCTGCCACTGTACCAACACATTTGAGGATGAAATGCTAATGTTTGTTCATTTATCAATCTGATTGATGTCGCATGCAGTTTTGTAAATGATATTTATTGATTCGTATTGTTCGGGGCAAAGCAACGTCGTTATTTAAAGTAACTCATAAATATGAACATGCAGATTAGGAACATATATGTGTGAAAGTAACATTTAAGAGTGAATTAAAGGCAAATATATACTTGAGATTATACTTTTAAAAGGATGTTTCCATTTGTTTAACAATCTGCGATGCTCTTAAGACACACAGACCAAACGGAGCTTCCAATGCGTTTTATTACCACTTAAAGTGAACACACAGCAGGAGAAACAAAGAATATTGACACGAGCCTGGGGATGCTGGAGAGGCTGTGAGAAAACCTTCTACTTGGTTAAGACTACCACCGTGTGGCAGCGGGGAGAAGACACCAACAACCTGTTGCTCCGCAAGAGCAGAGCATTATTTTCGTAAATAACACACATAGCGACCAGTTCGTTTGAAAAACTAAAAAGGCTGAAAATATCTCTGTATCTCTGGGAGAAATGCATTCAACAACAAATTGGATATTCTCAAAATGCAAAAGGAAAGGTTTTCTGTAACCGACTAATCAACTTTTTTTTTTTTTTTTTTTTACTCAAAATTCAAATTCAAATTCAAATCTTTCAATTTAATCTGTATTTTTTCTTTTTTCTTTTATACATTTCCACAGGTCGAACTGTAGATTTCCTTTGACAATTGATGTGCTTATCATTCTGGACAGTAGAGGGAGCAATAATCTAACGATTATTTTAGACTTTGGCCTGCCTAAATATATATGCGCAGTAGTTTTGGAGGCTCCTTTAATGGCCTGAACATGCGGTCAAACATGACAAAAACTCAAACATTTGAGTTGAATTGTGTAAACATGAAGCCAAAGCAAACAAGATGTGACTGATGACTGACAATAAAGAGCTGTCACTCAGGGAGCTACCTCCCTCTGTCTCGCTCACACACACACACGTCTAGAGGGCTTGAACTTGGGTGTGTGTGTGTGTGTGTACAGTATGTGTGTGTGTGTGTGTGTGTGTGTGTGTGTGTGTGTGTGGCGGTGTATGCCACTGTTCTGCGACCCACTCTCTAAATTTACCGGGCCTTGTCGTCGTGTGTGTCTCTCATATTTCTGCCGGCCAAGGGGAGCAGCTAAGAATAGCAGAGCCCTGACACGGATTAACTCTGCTGCTCGCACTCTCCCCTCACCCTGTTGAGAAACCAATTATTTTTCACCATCGCGGAGGTGTGTTTGGACTCCACCTGGGCTGTAACAGAGTGTGGATGAAGGCAGCAGAAAGAGAGGTGAGGCCTCTGAGGAGACTGCACATGCAGTGATCCATCGACCTGGTGTTTCCTGACTTTTCAGTGCTGTCATTCATACCAGTGACATTCAGCAAGACCTTGATGTGAGCGGAAAACTGCAAAAAAATAATTAGAGCGCATTGACACGGAGCTCCGTGTACGAGTCTGAACGCTCAAGAGAAGAGCGCGACTGTTAAATGTCACATCTAATCCCAGAGTGAGGCGGGATCTTCACGCTCACGGTCGGCCCTCGCGTAGCGAGAGTGTGTTGATCCGTGGTGCTCGACCACGCAGCCAATCACAGCCAGCCAGCTGCAACCAGGCTGGACTAGTGAGCAAGGTCGCTCAGGGTGAGACTCTAAATGCATCCTTCGCTTCTCCCCTCTGCTGTGTGCAATCCCCTGTTGATGCGTGCGCTGCTTCAAAGTCACAGCAGACTGAAGTCGGAGATGTTTGCTCACCCCAAACAGCAGCTCGGCCAGGTACCACAACCGGAATGAGCGCCGTGCAAACACAGCTCGCTAGCTAATGCAAATAGACAAAAACACACCTGCTGAGGATGAATGGTTTAAGGAGTTGTGGTCAAAGTTGTTTCGCTTTAAGGTCAAATTACAGAGACTTCCTTTTCAAAACATGATGACCTCCCAGACAGGATGAATACATCTCCCAGCTGTCCTTTCATTTAAAGTTTAGTTTTGGAAATATCCTGACAGTGAGGTGTGAGAAATTGTCATTGAGGATTAAAAGAAAAAAAAATCTTTGTATGACATGTCTATAGTGAGTTCACTGCAGGGTGTTTTATATAACTTGTACATCCAGAGTTTATGCAGCCTTATGCCATGTACATGTGACTTTCAGATCTCTTCACATTGATTAGTTGATAAGTGGTTCAGGTTATTGCTCAGTACAATAATTTATAAAATAATAATACAATCATTTAAAATGTGGCATTTTAAATGATTGGATTTTACTCTGTACTTTTAATTTTTATTTTTTGCACTCTGAATTTCGTTCTTCTGAAAGTACAATGACATAAAGGATTTCAATTCAATTCATTTCAGTGGACAGCATCATCATGTCAGCACAATAAAGTTCAGTGATTAACCTTGGCACAGAACAGAACTGCATTGTCAATGCACATGTGCTAGCATGTTACTGTTATCATCTAGCTTCTCACCTTGTTGCGCCTCACTGAAGCTATGAGTCTGGCAAAGGACTTGTGTTTTTATCTACCTGTCGATTCAAAATCACTTTACGACCACAGCTATCAACACACATCTGCTGCATCAATCAGCCACAGCTCATGTCTCCACAGCTGAGTGGAATCAAAAGGCTCGAGCCAAGTTTGACCTTTGAGCTGTGTGTCTCAGTCAGCGGAGACTTTCCACAATGTCAAAAACATATCATCGGATGTGAACAGCTGTTTAAATAGAAGTTGAAAAGTGGTCCATCAAGGTGAAGAGGTTTACTGCTTCCTGTTTGGCTGTCGAGAGCTGTGAAATGTGATTTAGGCAGAGAACACCCTGTCTGCACAGCATGGACGCTTAGTTATCTGGTCAAACACCACAGGCAGGTCCACTTATCTTTACTGTCCCAATGTAAACAAAGAAAACCATCGACCATAATCTCTTCCCCTGAGGGGAAAGTGTGCTACCATGCCTATTTCAGGCCACAAGAGGGACAGGAGAGCGGCTGCAAGTGCATGAGCAAAATAAAACTTGACACAACAAGCTAGTCACTTTTCAAACTATCCATAGTACAACAGTAGTACTACAGAAGTTTTCCTTTCTGCCTATAAGGGTATAAATATTCCTATGGGCCAGTTCAATAAATTCATAATAAAACCATTTTTGCTGCTATTACCTCAATGACTTTCCTGTGGCCGTTGTCATTAAGCCTTTGGGGGATATAAATTGTGGCTTTGCCCTAAATTAAGGTCCCAGGCTCCAGACAGATCAGAATTGAGGAAACGTTGACAATTTCCTGGTAGATTTTCGTCTCATATCCTAGGAGCTGAAACAGACATTCTTGACATTAACAAGTCGATGACAAGGTTCTCACAGGTCAAGACGACACCAGCCTGCCAGTAAATTCAAAAGTCCATTATTTACTTCTGTTGCTTGCCCCAATTTACAGAATCCTCAGAAAGACAACTGTGTGAGAGGTAAAGCAATTATCAGTTTTTAGCACGAAGATGAAGCAGAAGGCATTAAGTAGTGGGCTTGAATTGGGGTTTATTTTAATGTAGAGTTTATTGGATAATTGAAAATCACAGGAGACCGGGATGAAGAGCACAAAGCCTCACATACTTTCAAAAACGCATTTAGCTTAAACTGAGTTTAAGCTGTGGGGCCTCTGACATTGAATTTGCTCGAGTAAGCAAATTAGTCTAGACTGTCCCTAATGTGATGATAGAGAGCGATACAGTCAGTCAACTGCTGTAATGAATTTCCAACTTTACAGCGGAACTACAAAAAGTCAACTTCAGCCGAACCTACAACGTGAGAAGCAAGAAGAGAGAGAGAGAGAGAGAGTAAGAGTAAGCAAGTAAGAGAGACGGGGGAGAGGAAAACAGCTCCTGTGACGTCAGACGCGTAAAGTGAGTCCAGTCGATCCAAGATGGCGGAGGTGAGCGGGCTGAGGAGCAGAAATCACTTCGAGTCCAGCCGGAGCAGCCGAGTCGCCGACGAAGGTACAAGTCGACTTAAATAGTGTTGTGCCGCCGGGGTACATATGGATATAGGCCGGGCGACGGCAGCCGGCCGGATTGAACAACTTTTTTGAGTTGTTTTTCTCGGCGAAGTGGCGGAAACTCGTTCCCGTTAGCCAGCCATCTGTTGTCAGTCGAGAGCGCCGCTGCCTGGCTGGCGGTCGCTTCTCTACTAGTTTTAAAAAATATATATTGCTATTAAACTCGGCTGCGAAGCGATTTCCTCATCCATAAAATACACGTAGAACTTTATGTGTATGCTTCACCATCGGTTTAACTGCTTTAATTTCAAATTGTGGTGTGGCTGAGTGGGTCCGTACGGCACCGGTGTGCCCCCAGCAGCTCCGGGGGGGTCGGGGTGGGGGTCGACACTTTCACCTGGCAGCCGGACCCGCTAGAGACTCGGCCACCGGTCACCAGCGGGTCGCTCGATGCTCTGCCCGTTCGCCCCGCACGCTCATGGAACGGCCACCGTCTGCCGCCCGCTTGAACTTTGAAACAGTCCGCCTTTCACGCTCGTTTCCTGTCGCGGCGCCAGAGCTCAGCCATGCTGTACACAAGAACCACGTTTTAATCTCCTGAAGCCGATTCTCCTGATTCGGATGTTTTATTTTCGTGCCCAAGTTTGTCCGCAGACGTAACATTGGCGCAGCATTTGTTATCTAGGAGCAACAAAGCCGATTGTGTTGTTGACATTTGAAAAGTAATTTTCCTACGATTGTGTTGATAAAGTTCAATTCAATCTTCTTTTTTTTTTTATCAGTAGTCGTTCGATTTTGTTGTGTACACAGCACTTGTAATTGTAATAAATTATCAATTGATCGATAATTAGGGTCTGACTTTTGCATGATGGGGCAAGGTGTTGTTCCAGTGTACTCTTGCACATCTCAGTTTGCTAAAGGTAATTTAATTTTAACCTTGTTCCTCCCGCATACTCTATGTTTGTTGTTGCTCTACAAAAAAAAAAGAAAAACAAACCTTCAAAAGCTGGCAAGGCTCATTGGCTGGAACAACATGGTCAGGTTGTCCTTATCTCCATAACCCTGTGTTTACACTACCATCCAAGCTGGCCCTACACTAGACAGACTTTCATAATCTGCAGCTTTTCTCAGGCTGCACTTTGTCCTTGCAGATATTTCCCATTGGCCGTTGAGTCGCTCTTGAACGTTTGAGACTCTCCTCCCCTCCCCTTCACCATTGACTCTTGTCCAGCTGGGCCGTGTCTGTTGGCACCAGCAGCATCCAGGCCAGTCAGTGCACCTGCATCTTAATGGGCGGCAGGAGCCTTTCTGCCCTCTGGGAACTGTTGCTGGGTTTCCATCACCCTTAGAATTGCACAAAACCTAAATATCGCAATATAAAACTGGTCATAGAAACGCCTAAAATTGGAAAAATCTCTCAAATATGGCTAAAAGGGTTTTGACGCTCTTGTGAGGTGTTTTTTCAGATGTGTCGGTTTAGAGGTATATCGCAAAAGTGTCATGGAAACGCTTTTGTCGCATTTACACGTCAGCGGACGTGACGTACGGGGTCATGTGACCAGTTTGCTTCAACTGAAAATGGTGCGTATTGTGCATTTCTCCAGCACCAATAAAAACATCTTAGTCAAACCCTGTTGGAGTACAATTGGATCTGACTAATTTTACAGTTGGCGTGTCCGTCTTGCGTGACTCATCTCGGCAATGTGAAAGGTGCTCATTCCCACGCTAGATCTCCTCCAGAAGCCAGGGAGATTAAGTCTCTATTCTTTCAGTGTGGGCCAGCCTGCCAGGTTCATGTGGACCATTTTTCAGATTTAGTGCAGGAGTCCAGGGAGTAGAGCGCTGATCTGGGACACAGTGCCGATGAGATATAGGCTAGACACACTTTTAGCCAGTGAGATTTGAGGATAAGCTCTCATTTAAAATAAATTCATCATAGTTTTTTTATTTTATTTTCATACTTTATACTTGATATAAACTTGCCTCCTCCTGTGTTGTTGCGCAGGCAGCAGAAGACATAGGGTGTTAAACAACTGCCCAGTGCCATAAGATAAGCATCAATGCTGCTAATTTTAGTTCTGCCCTCATTTTCTACACGCTGAGGAGTTGAACATTGCATTAGCCAGTTTATCACCAGCGCTAGAGGTGCCTGTCAGCATGTTTTTCCCGGTTCCCCTATTTCGCATTTTTATCCCTGCTCATTTTGTCCCCCGTCACACACACATTCTCCCCGAGACGGCCGTACGGATTCCTGGCGGTCCAGGCAGAATGGCGTCTTTGTCCGGGTCCCCTGCACGCTGTGGTGTCCGTGCCACCACATCCAGGCCGAGTGCTGCATGGGAAATTGTGCGGAACCTGCGCTGCCGCAGATTAAAGAAATGTGCAGGGCTAATTTGGGTGCAGAGCAAATTTGCTGAGTTTAGCTGCAGCACAAACACAAATATAACAAAACTGTCATATACATACATATACAACTGGTATCGCCACGTATTCTACAAGTACAAGTAGAGTAGTCAACTCTGGAATCGATATCTGATACTGGGATCGTAGGTGCATCCCTACTAAAAACTACAAATCTTCTGAAGAAGGACAAGCATATTTAGCCTTCTGTTTACTGCCTGGGGCCTCTGTAGTAGATTACAATGATATATAAAAGGCTGTAAAACAGTCATTACACAGTACTGAGAAAACGCTTTGTGCAAATGAGGGCATGCTAGTCAAGCTGTAATCAGAGTGATTTGTTGGGTCCCGTCCGTTTGCCTAAATTTGTCTGTGGTGAGAGGCGGCGGCGGCGGCGGCAGGTCAGTGGTTGAATGTCTCATCACTGGAGTATTTGAATGAGAAATGCTCCACGCCTGCAGTTTTACCTGTTCAGCGCTGGTGCACTGCCAAGGTATCGGAGACTTTCACAGATACTTCAGTGCCTGCCTGTACAAATGCACCATAGACGTCAGCAACATTCTTGCTGTAATTGTCGCGTGTGCTGAGTTGGTGTTGATGGTAAAATGCGTTTAGTGGACAATGAGGCTCTTTGCACCGCAGATGTATCAGAGCAAAAACAGACTGAAAAACAGTTTCTTCCCAAGAGCCAGTGTAAAAAATGTTCAATTAATTGTGACTCATTTAATTGAATCTATTAAATTCTTAATTGACGATTAATCGGTAATCCATTAACATCCCTAATAGAGAGTTTTTGCACTTTTTTAAAACAGTATTTTTCTCTTTAAAATTGTCTGAGCTTTTCAATTTCGTTATACATTGCATGATGACAATAAAGGCCATTCTGGTTCTGGTTCTGACACATCCTGTCTGTAACCCAGCCTGGCCAGACCTGGGACACCAACCCACTTCTTGTTACGTTACTGTTGTCTGCACATTGTTTTCTCTCTGCACTCACCTGTATTGTCCCATGTCATCCATCTGGGATGCCGTCACCTAACAGTGTAATACTATACACCCCACTTTTTTTTTTTGTTTTAGGGTCAAGTGTAGTGGAAGATGTGCCGATTTCTCTCAAGAAGACGACGCCTCCCTTAGCCCCGCCAGAGGACTTTGGGGACGACTTGCTGCTGGGAAACACGGCGGCGTCAAACCCGGACAACAATGCCAGCCTCACCTCCACACCGGAGGAGGAGACCGTGGAAGAAACGGTAAAACATTTCTCTCTTTTCCTGTTGCGTGTTTTGTGTATTTGACCACTATTTCATCCGGCTCTAACAGGTTTATGTTTTTTGGTTTTTTTTTGAACTGATGCGTTCAGACCCCGTTAGAGGAAGAGAAGGCCCGGCCCGTCCAGATCGTCCTGGCCAATGAGGACGAGCACAGTTTTGAGCTGGACGCTGCGGCGCTGGAGAAGATCCTGCTGCAGGAGCACGTCAAGGACCTCAACGTGGTGGTGGTGTCCGTGGCCGGGGCCTTCCGCAAGGGCAAGTCCTTCCTGCTGGACTTCATGCTGCGCTACATGCACAGTCAGGTGAGGCCAACCAGGGTTGCCCTTCATATCCCATAATAATTGAACACCCATCTTTGGTCTCGCAAGTCTTCAGTTAAGTCAGTTAAGCCCAGAATTGCACATAAGGTTAACAGTTGCCAAATTATTATTTTATAGTGTTTATAGGTCATATTTCTCGCACCTGCGCCCACAAAGCACATGCGCACATTCCTGAGCAACAGCTGTGCGTCTTGCTGCGACTTGAGACTCAACATGTGGTCCTGAAGACCCTCCAGTGGCAGCTGGGCACACGCAAATGTCCCGGGTCACTTTCCACACGCACATTTCCTCCTTTGTGCCGACACACACTCGATTACACGCACGCACGCAAAAGGGAAGACGGCGAGGAAGGCCGGAATTCAACTCGCAGCTGTCCGTCGGCATGGACTGCTGTGTTGCAGCCGGTCCAATCAGATATGTTCAGAAATGTGACCGGGTTGTCGCGACGCTTTGTCTTGCAAATGAAGCAATTTGATTTTGCGGCTCTTGTTTCCTGTCTGTGGTAAAGATTAGAGATGCAACGATACCGGGGTTGAGTACTCTACTGGTACAACATGCCGATACAACAACACCAATACCAGTTGTATGCATTTGTATGTATATAATAATTTTGTGGAATGAATTGATGATTTGCATCCCTAAATCAAAGTAATTCTATAATGTGTAATGGCCTTGTCAACAACTCAGTACCGGTAAGTACCAAAATGCCAGGTACTACTTACCTGTAAAAAAAAGTGTATTGGTGCTATCAGTGCATCCCCAGTAACAATGGTCTCTTCACTTTGAAGAGCGGAATGGCGATGACGGTGAAACTAAACGTGGTTGTTGACCTGTTTTGCGGCAGGGCGAGACTTGGATGGGCGGAGACGACGAGCCCCTGACGGGCTTCACCTGGAGGGGCGGCTGCGAGCGGGAGACCACGGGGATCCAGATCTGGAGCGACGTCTTTGTGGTGGACAAGCCCGACGGCAGCAAGGTGGGCGCTCGGTCCACCAATCGCCTCTCATTGTTTCTTTCACGGCCGCGTTTCCTCGCTGCAGCAGTTGATGAGCGAGGTGCATCTTCCTCCCTGGCCACAGGTCGCTGTGCTGCTGGTGGACACCCAGGGGGCCTTTGACAGCCAGTCCACCATCAAGGACTGTGCCACCGTGTTCGCCCTCAGCACCATGACCAGCTCTGTGCAGGTTATTATTACCATTATTTATCTTCCTTGTATTTCATCTTGTTTTTCGCTCCTTCTCTTATCTTATTAATGACAGAAGGGAAGGATAAATAAGGTCAGGTTTCAGCCTAACCCTAACAGTTTTGCTGCTGTTGTCCTTCACTTTCAGGTGTACAATCTCTCCCAGAACATCCAAGAGGATGACCTGCAGCATCTGCAGGTTGGTGACTTTATTTTCTGTTGTTTTTTTTGCTTTGTTTTTTTTTTTGTTGCAGGAAATGGCAGCACAAAAATCCCCCATCAGTAATTCCTCAACTGATCTGACTGTGATTTCTCTCATGCGAAGCTTTTCACGGAATACGGCCGACTGGCGATGGAGGAAATCTACCTGAAGCCTTTCCAGGTAGAGTTTGGCTGTTGACGGCTGTGTGAACTTGTCTGAATCTGTATTTTCTCATAGTCTTCATTGAGTTAACGCCAACTGATAATAGGTTATGAGACAAATTCAGTGACAACAGTGATTATACAGCTGGGATAATCTAGCCACATTTTCAGAGTCTCGGCTTTAAAGGTCCAGCGTGTAAAATATGGCTTGACTTATGATTTTTATATTGGTAAAAGCTGAACATGCAGCCCATAAATACATCTGACAGTGAATTAAATATGAAATGTGCTGTCAGGCAGGCTTCCTTAAATACTGGGCCTCCTTAAAAATTTTACACACTGGAGCTTTAATTGTTCAGTCCTTGTGTTTCAGTCGCTGATGTTCCTGATCCGCGACTGGAGTTACCCCTACGAACACAACTACGGCCTGCAAGGAGGCAACAACTTCCTGGAGAAACGACTGCAGGTGGAAATTCTGCTTTTCTTCCCCGCGATTCTTCACACGTTGTCGGCGCCGCCGCCGCAGCTCGCCTTCGCTCTCACTTCACTTTTTTTCATTCCGAAAGCGCAGGCGTGCTCAACGTCACCGTCTGTCAAAAAGTCGACGTGTGCAAATTTGCTCGGCGGTTGGTTGCGTTTACTGCGTTCCCGTTTTAATCGAGTGACGCTCGTCCGCCCGGCGACAGGTGAAGCAGAACCAGCACGAGGAGCTGCAGAACGTGAGGAAGCACATCCACTCCTGCTTCTCCAACATTGGCTGCTTCCTGCTGCCACACCCGGGCCTCAAGGTGTCCACCAACCCCTACTTTGACGGCAGGCTGAAAGGTGAGAACGTTCAAAGATTCAAGCTTTATATTTTAGATGATCCAGAATAGCCACCCTTCATAGAATATATATATATATATATATAGAACATAACATATTTAGGTATTTAACATTTTTTTCTTTTGCCACATTAATCCACATATCTTGGTCGTCTATTTGATGTCTTCAGTGTGTATCTACAGTGTAGAAAGTAGGAAAGATAAAGAAGAAACAGGGGCGTCCAAACTGGACTGGTAGTGTGTGTATGAATGTAAAAATATCCGCCGAGCAGGACGCTCACGGCAGGGTGTGTTGGTTTGTGTGTCTCACTCAGACATCGACGGCGATTTCAAGAGGGAGCTGGCCGAGCTGGTGCCCCTCCTCCTGGCCCCCCACCGGCTGGTGGAGAAGGAGATCGGCGGCAGCAAAGTCACCTGCAGAGACCTGCTGGAGTACTTCAAGGTTCTGTGTTCCCATCTGTTTTGACCTTGTTTCTGTAACGGGTCTTTGAGAACTTCAAAAAGCGCTCCATAGATGAAATGTATCCTCATCCTCATCATCATCATCATCATCATCATCATCATCATTATTATTATTATTATAGGCCTACATCAAGATCTACCAAGGTGAGGAGCTGCCTCACCCAAAGTCCATGCTGCAGGTGAGCCACAGTGTCAACACCAGGACCAGGTCACGCTGGGACCGGGCTGTTTCCTCCTCCCATCCTTCCAGGATCAGCCTTTGCTTTGCTGAGTCTCTCTTTCTTTCTCTCTCCTCTTGTTTGGCCAGGCGACAGCAGAAGCCAACAACCTGACTGCTGTGGCAGGAGCCAAAGACTTGTACGGCAAGAACATGGAGACGGTAAGATTCCCTTTTTGTGTCAGTCAAGTTAATCTGTGGCGTTCAGCTCCTGCCCAACAAATAGAAACAAAAATATACAGTCAGCATTTAAAGAACACAATATCTTTTTAACTATCACTTTAAATATTTCAAGTAATCAAACTGCTTTTATAGCACAATTTTAGCTTAAATAGTATGAACCTAAATCAGTTGCTTCAAAATGACAGAAATGTTTTAGCAGTAGGAAAGAAGACTCAAAAAGGGCTTTGGTGAAATCAAATAATCCAAGCAGGGCACTTCATACTGCTTAAGTCTCCTCCGTCAAATACACACTGCTGTGTTTCGGAAATAGATATATGGATAAATAATAAATACATATATATATATATATACACATACATACATACATACATACGTGCATATACTGTATATGTATACCTGTGTATACCTATACCAGCTGTGCGGCGGCGACAAGCCCTACATCGCCCCGGCCGACCTGGAGCGCTGCCACGAGGAGTTCCGCGAGCACTCGGTGCGCCACTTCCGCTCGGTGAAGAAGATGGGCGGCGAGGAGTTCTGCCAGCGCTACCAGAGCCAGCTGGAGGCGGAGCTGGACGAGGCCTACGGCAGCTTCTCCCGCCACAACGACGGCAAGAACATCTTCTACGCCGCCCGCACGCCCGCCACGCTCTTCGCCGTCATGTTCGTCACCTACGTGGTGTCCGGCGTGACGGGCTTTGTGGGCCTCAGCACGCTGGCGGCGCTCGCCAACCTGGTGATGGGCGCGACGCTGCTGTCGCTCTGCGCCTGGGCCTACGTCAAATACTCCGGGGAGTTCCGGGAGGTGGGGATGTTGATAGACCAGGTGGCCGAGACCCTGTGGGAACAGGTAGGTGGTCTGATTTATGATTTTTATATGGCCAAAAGCTTGATGTACATCTAGGGTTGTTAACAATTCATCAATTATTGATTAATTGTCGATTAAGAATTTAATCGGTTAAATTAGTTGCAATTAATTGAACATTTTTCACACGGGTAGTTAATATGATTATAACAGTGTCGTGGCAGGAAAGAGCAATTCACCTGTAGATGCTGAGATAGTCATAATATACCAAGAACAAGTTGTTTACCAGGGATGATGTGATTATTGCATGTTTTTCATTACAAAAAAAATACAAATGTAAAAATATATTAATATTTGAAATGTAAAATCATGTTTTCAAACATAGTTTCTTCTTTTTTTTGTAGTTGTAATTTGATATAACAAAGAAAACAAGTCATATTATTAATACTAATCAATGTATTGCCATGTGTTGTCTGCTGGTTCACTCTCACTTTGCATAGATTGTCCACTAGAGGGGGCTCTCTGACTGTCTTGACGACATGTGGCGTCGAGTCGCTCTGAATTTTCTTTGACGCGTTTTTTTTTTTTTTTCTTCTTCCTGCAGGTTTTGAAGCCGCTGAGCGAAAACTACATGGAAGACAACGTGAGGCAGACGGTGGTCAACTCCATCAAGGCCAGTCTAACGGAACAGGTGTCACAGCGCGCCAAGTTAAAGACTCACTGAAGCTCCTCCTCCTCATCCTCTTCCTTCTCCTCCCCTCGTCATCGTCTTCATCAGAGTCCTGCCCACTCGCTTCGTGTTTGAGCTCCTTCAACTGCGGAACTAGTTCCACACCAAAGCTGCTCCACCCCTTCTCCACCTCCTGCCCCTGCCCTTCCCGAACAACCACCACACCACCGGGATCGGCTGGATCTGCGCTCTGCACCGCCCCCCAGTGCCTGACAGGTGGATCGTGCCAATGCTGCAATCGATGCATTTTTGCAATCTAGAGCCAAGTGTAGGGCTGGTAGGACTGTCCTCACTTCAGGAAGGAGCCGTCATTCAGGGAAAACTGACACCGCCGCCACGGGCAGCTGTTACCAACCATGGATGCAATCTCAAGAAAAAAAAAATTACATTTCCGCTGTGGAACGTTAAAGCGGCCGGACACTTCCGAGCTTTGAGGTTTTCTGAGAGCACAAGCGCACCTAAATAACTCGGAGAGAAAACAGAAAGGACCAGGAGGAGATCATGGTGCTCATCTTCTTTCATCCAAATCAGGAAGCTTCCTGTTCTCCTCCTTTTCTTCCTCATCCTGCTCCTCCACCACCTTCTTCTTCTTCTTTTTCTTCTTCTTTTCCTCCTCCTCCTCCTCCTCCGCCACCTCTCCCTCCTTCTTCTGTGTTACTTTGACATCACGTGGCTGGAACATCAAGTGCAACACTACTCGGCTGACGTTTGACCTGCGCCGACAGGTTCTGTCTGTTGCTGCGTTGTAGTGTTTAGCAAAGAGCTTTGCCGAGCCCCGCCCTCTGTCGCCATGGAGCCAATCACGCCTCTCGCTTTTGAACCCTTTTTCTCAATCGCTGCCTTTCGTCAGAGCTGCATTATTCTCCTTGTCGTAAACTTGTACAGAGCTGCAGGTCCATCGGTGTAGTTTTCTACATCTGGACCGTTGGAAGACGCAGTTTCAGCACTAATTCGAATACTGACATGTTGGGTAAGAAATATTTCAATTTTCTTCCCAAGAGTCAGATATTGATTGGTACCTGACATAGCCGTCGTAGCTGTTTAAATCATACACTGTATTCTGTAATATTCAAAACTGACTCCATGAGTGCTTCCAGAGCCAAATTGGCATGTTGGTACAAATCTGACAGGTTAAATAAGTGGAATCTTCTCATCCAACTGTGAAAATGATATCTCCCAGTCTTGTCACCTTTGATTCATTGAGCATCTCTCTCATCATGCGCCTCAGTCAGTGACTCTACTATCAGAGTGACTTCATTGAATTCACTCAACCTGCCCTGAGAGTATTTCTCACTATTTGTTACTGTTGGAGTTCCCTCTTCTTCTTTTTTTTTTTTAACGATTCCATCCATGATTTCACACCTCAAGCGCCAGTCTTTTTACTTTGTGTGTGTTCTCAAGAATGATAAAAAAAACATGTGTCTCAAATAAAAGTATTTAAATAAGCGCGTTTGCATTTGATAGTGTGGAGTCGTAGTGGCTCTTGTGTTGATTTGCTTCAGGATAAGTCGCTGCTGTAGGATTCACATCTAGTTTTCTGATGTTAAGAGAAACGTGGGAGGATCCGACCGTGACGAGTGGGTTGGAGACGATGTGTCGGCCTTTTAAAGATATCTGGTAATTTATTTTTGAATAAAACGTTTACCTTATGATTAAATCAAGTCATTGGCTCTGGTTTCGTCTCTTCTTTTTCCGTCTGTCTCACTGGATTTTTTTGTCTTCTCGTAGTTTATTCACCAAACCTTTCCATTCCATTTCCATCGAACATTTTGTACATTTGCTCCGTTTACAAAATGGTAAAATCACCTCAAGCCACTTTACAATTTTTTTTTGTTAAATTTTTGCTGTTCACATAAAATGTCTTATGCAATATTCTTCAAAATGTGCATCGAAGAGATGGAATGGAAAGTCACTGCTTGCAATTTCGGTCCACTAGATGGCAACAAATCACAACTGTCGTCGATGAGACCAATATTTTCCCAAGAGCAGCATCAGCATCGGGGCTGATTGATGAGAGGTTAATTCTGTGAGCACCGTACATTTATTTAGAGAATAAAAAATAAAATAAAAAATCTGCTGCCAGCTAATTAGGATTACCAGTTTTTCATAATTATCAACAGGGACGGTCAGAGGCCCTTAAAAGAAATAAGATTAAGAGCTGTGAGACTCTTACAGTCTCAAGCAGCTATCGTCCACGGCGGCTCAGTCGGACGGTTGTGAATGTAAACTGTGGCAACGCAGCAGCAGGTTCGAATCCTCCCCACAAGCAAGTGAAGCCAGGTTTCTAAAAATAGTTTTATTTTTTCTCCCAAAAGATCATGATGCTGCATTTGCTTAAATACATCTTGTTTCAACCAAAACCTATACCGAGGAGCTGACCTACAATGTGCTTCTACACTAACAGGCTGGAGGACGCACACAGTTGGTCTGAGTGTCAATACTACTGTGTAAGAGTGGCAGTTTACTTTTATTTATTTTAATCTCCAGACCTTATTCATGACAACCAAACAATATAACCTGAAGACAACAATAGCGTTGAAAAGCAAAAGACTACACAACTGTTGATATAAAACTACCTAGAAAATGACAATTGAGAAAACGTCACAATGAATGTCAATAAAAGTTGCGTTGTACCTTTTAGTGGCATTAAAAATACATCATGGCAATAAAATATGTCTCACGTGAAGACTCAACAGCACAAACAGAAAATGTAAAAAAACAAAGCAACAAATACCAAACAAAGGGCTAAAAAAATAAATGAACAACAATGTTTTTCTGTGTGAAACAACTGGAGAGATGAACACTAATGAGCCCCTCAGTGGTAGCTGAGGGGCTCAGAACCTCGTCTTACGCAATTTTGTGTCTACATTCTTTCAGAAGGTGCCGCACGGCTTTCCCACGTCACTTTCGTGTTTATTTGGCATAAAAAGAATCAAAAGTATCAACAGTTCAGAGGCACGCCACATTCTCATGTTCTAGCATCGAATAAAAATAATATGTGTCAGTCTTGCAGTCTTGTCGTTTCTTGCCTTGTTTAAAAAAAATGAACCAATATTCTATTTACAAGCTATTGTCACTGCGATTGTTTCAAAGAGTAGTAATGATGGAGGCTGTAACACATTTGATCTTTTTCATCGTTTCAGTGAGTTTGGTGCAGAAGAACACCGTGAATGAGAATCTTGTTTGTTTTTTATTAGCGTCATGAGTCCAGCGTGGGATTGAAGAATCACTAGCGTTGCAGAACTGGTACCAATTTGATCTTTGTCTCGTCACATTCCTGGTTATGATCGTTTGCAAAGTTTAACTCTGTACTTTTAAATAGTTTGACAGCAAAAACAAACAAACAAAAAAACAAACAGAAAAAAGACAGTCCAGGAAACTCTGCGTTTGCAGTCAGTTTCCGTGGTGACGGGTGGAGAAGACCGAGGTGCTCTGGTCTTCTGGCCTGCTGCGGGGTCTCCAGGTGGAGGAGGAGGTGGGCGGCGCTGCATTGGTCCAATGGTCTACATCTGCTGCCCGCTGTTTCTTATTTGTGTTGTTTTTTCAGACCAGGACCCTGAAGGCAAAGGACAAGGCGGCGCCCAGCGCCAAGCCCAGCGACAGGAAGAAGGCCATGATGGCGCCCGCCGTCTCCGCCTCGTGCGGCGCCACCTTCCTGCACGCAGACACACATACACACACCGGCTTGAGTGGGGGAAGGGAAATAACTCACTACAGGTGCGTTAAAACGCTTAATTATAATCACTTTAGACTTAATGTAAAATGTTTATTTTATTTCTTTATTTCTTTTTAATTCCTATCATTTTTTCATCTTCTCTTTGCACTGTATATGCTGCTGTAATGACGCAAATCTCCCCAGTGAAGGATAAATGAAGGAATTCTATTCTAATCTATTCTAGAGTAGTAGTTACCTGTGTGTAGTGATCACTAAACAAGGTCTAATTATATAGTTAGCGCTGGCAATGACAACCTTAAGCCTTCTTAGCCCAGGGGTGGGAAAACTACGGCCCGGGGGCCATGTGAGGCCCGTTAAGCTTTTTAATCCGGCCCGCCGATACTTGAAGAAATTATGTTAATAGTCAGTAAGTCATAAAATGGCTGAATTTCATCACTTTTTTCAGTGTTTTACGAGTCATTTCAATAAAGAGCTAAATACAGTGGGGCTTCAAAGACACTGATTTTGATGTAACTTTGCTTTTGTTCATTTTCAATTGACATTAAAGCAACATGTTTTCCACATATCCCAGGATATATTTTGAGGTGGGTCACCAAAACACTCCATCCATCTGCTGCTGTTCACTAAACGAGGTATAATTAAGTGGTTTACTACAGGGAGATAAGACTTGTTGCCTCATGCTGTGCTGTGGTGTGTGTGTGTGTGTGTGTGTGTGTGTGTGTGTGTGTGTGTTGCACACGTGACGACACTCACTTGGGCCCGAAGCACATGCAGAGGCTGGCCAGGTAGCCGTTGGAGAAGGAGAAGAGGATCATGAAGATGATGTACCAGGCGTCGTGGTTGAAGAGCACCGGCATGAAGGAGCGCGGCTGCACGTTGCACAGCATGAAGAGCGGCACGAAGACGATCCGCAGCGCCACCAGCAGGGGGAGCCACACGCTGTCCTTACCCGGCTGCAGACATACGGGACAGGCAGATCAAGAAGGAACAGATTAAAAAAAAAAGTGTTTCCACCCAACAGCAATAACCAGAAATACACAATCCCAGACACAACACAAGGAGCCAGTAACAGGATTGTGCAATTGTGTGTGCGGGGGTTAGGGTTTAAAGAGGACGTGCGGATCAAACGGTGGACAGAAAGAATGTCGGACGTTTTGCCGAAAAACTTCAACTCAAAACTGTGGTGGGTTTTTCATAAAAAAGGTTTAAAACAGAAATCGAGAAAAAGGCCATCAGAGTTGAGGGCGACCTCATGACCCTCCCGTGATGACAGAGCGGCTCACATGACCGCGGAGCAGCTGACTGCTCGAGTCTGCTCTGGCGCTGCGTTCAAGTGCGCGTGAAGGCCGAAATCATCTGCAATCTTTTTTCTTTTTTTTTCCCTGCGCGAAACCAAATCCATTCGCTTCATTCGCATTCCTCCGCTTTGGCTTTGTTCTCCGTGTACGAATAGAAGCAAGACACGCTGGACTGCAGCTGGTGAGCAGCAGCAGCAGCAGCAGCAGCAGCAGCAGCAGCAGCAGCACAAGAGACTCAAGGGCTCCAATTGTGTCAGAGGGCCTGAGTTTGGAATTCTTTCAATTTGTTTCCCAGAGGAGACGTACAACCGTCTCAGCGGGCCGACACGACACGACAGCACGCCACAGTTCCCTCCCTCACAGATAATGAAGGTGTGTCTGTCCTGCAGGTCTGAGTTGGCGGCAAACTGAGAAATTCGCCGTTGCTTGACGTCTCTTCCGTGTTTTGCCAGAACAAACAGGCCGAAACATTCACTGCTGTTTCGTTGAAAGCAAGTTTTTCCATTCCTTTCTTTCACCCGGAGGGAATCACAGCCAGTCAGTCACAGGATTCCAAGGAATCACTTTAGTTTCGGACCATATTGTTCTCGATAAAACCACGAGACAAAAGAGTTTTTACGCAGCGAAGCTTCCTCTGTTTGTGACTCACCCACATACAGACGGCGGTGAGACTCCTGCCGGCCCAGTCCATCAGGTTGAAGAGCAGGAAGCAGGCCACCGGGATGAAGTAGGTGTCTGCAGGTGGACAGAAGAGGAAGAAAACTCAACACTCTGGAGTCTAATGTGTTCCACGTCATCGTGCTGCCTCAGTGTGACGCAACCAGACCCAACGTATGAGCGACAACAACTGCAGCTCATTTTCCAGAGGGATTACAAACCCCTGCCGAGGCCTTTCAGGGATTTCATCTTCCACCGCTGTAAACCCGCTTGTATTTCTTTTTGGTAAACACTTAAATTGTGTATACGAGGTCAAACAACTCGGGGGCGGTTCGGCCAGTGAGACACTTCAACCCAGTGTGCAGAGGGCGTTCAGACAGTTGAGTCATCTTCCTCTGGAAGCGAGAGAGACTTGGAAACAAATATTCCAAAAAGCGCATTTCGTTCTGGCGTCCTCGAATAAACCAACGAAGAAGAATGTGGACGAGGTATCCCGGTTTGTGTGCGCAGGCCACCGTAGTTCACTGGCAAACTCAGGAGAGGGAGGGTGAGCAAATGAGCACTGCAATCTAAAAAGTAACCACTTAATGTTGCTGTTTCTTATCTTCAAATATTACAGACTGGATGTTAAACCCTTTAGCCCACATCCTGTGCCAAGACTAATTATTGGTGTTTGGGCTGCATGCACGCTGATGCAACCGGTGATGCCTTCAGCTGCTGCTGCAGTGACACGTTTGCAACACAAACCACAAACACAAACCGAGTCTTTTATCATGTCAAACCTGTGTGGTGTCATTTTGGTTGTTGGCTGACAGGTGTGTGTGTGTGTGTGTGTGTGTGTGTGTGTGTGCTCACTCACTCCAGCCTCCTCCGTTGGCCACCGTGCTCTTGACGTCGACGGTGACGGCGGGGAAGGTCCCGATGGTGACGGTGAAGATGAAGCACACCGACAGAGCCATGACCCAGATCTGAGGACGGAGCAGCGGAGCGGCTGGTGATCACACCATCACTATCACCTGGCTGCCTGCATCACCTCGCTGGCCCGGGTCCAGCCGCCACCGCCGCCACTGGTGGTCTCACCTGTTTGAAGATGGCGAACACGGACACTTCGGCTTTGGCCTCGTCCTCCGTCAGGTTCGCCGCCGGCCGCTTCTCCGCTGACTCCTCTGGCGAGAACAAGAGGGGGAAAAAAATCAACATCATCATCAAGATTGTGTGGTTTTGATGCTCTAAAATGTGACAGGGGCGGCCAGAGCAGCAGCAGCAGATGGAGGGAGTGTTTTGGTGACCCACCTCATAGGAGAAAAAAAAAATACATCATGGGATATGTGGAAAACATTTAATGTCAATGGAAAATGTGTGTCTTTGAAGCCCAACGGTATTTGGCTCTTTATTGAAATGACTCAGAAAAGTGGTGAAATACAGTTATTTCATGACTGACTGACTATTAACATCACTTCCAGCGGGTCGGATGACTTGCAAAGTGACATTGCTCACTAGAGATTGCGCAAACGGCAAAAAATTATTTTTGGCCCCCGGGCCGTAGTTTTCCCACCCCTGGGTTAGATGCTGCTGCTGGAGTGTAGATAGATCGATTGACGAATACTTTATTGATTTGCAAGCTGCTAGTGTTGGCTCCTCCTGCTCACTATCTGAATATTTGAGCGCCGGCCCTGTTAGACTGGACGCACCTTTTTTGAGCAGATCCATCTTGTTCTCCTCGTCAGCGGAGGGCCTGCAGCGATTCGTCTCCATGTAGAACTGGAAGAACTCCTGTTGGCCGCGACATGTTGCCACATTAACAAACACCACTGCGTTCCTCGATATTTGTCTTCCAAGCACAACACAGACTGAGGAGTTTGGCGCCAGCCGGCAGGACAAGTGAACGGTTGTGTGAATGTGTGGAGGAGCAGCAGCAGCAGCAGCAGGAGGGCCTCACCATCCTGGGGAGAAGCACGTAGCACATGACGGCCAGCAGGATGACCACGCAGGCTGTGATGAAGTAGCCGAACGCGCTGTCCTGCAGCGCCGAGCCAGCTGGGGGAAGAGACACAGCAGCACAGGAGACAGCGTCAGCCACTGTGTTTGTTCACAAGTCTCTTGGCCCTGTCACACGAGCTGCATTTCCATGAACCCTAGAATTGCGAAAACCTAAATACTGCAATAAAAAACTGGTAATGGAAACGCCTAAACTGCGGAAACCTGTGATAGAAAAGCTGCTGCAGCTGCTGTTGGTTGGAAGGTCCAGTGTGGAAGATTTGGCAACATGACGTGGTGAAGAAAACATGATGTCTGCCAGGAAAAACTCCCCCCCGGCCTCAAAATCCATCATGACTCTGAATTCACGCATCGACTTCACAGTCCGACCCCTAGACGACCTCTCACCCACCTCAGCATCGTCACTGGTCACAATACTCTGCATTACGTATCCTTTTTAATCTTATGTTGCGATCTTTCTATGCACAGGTTTGCACTGACAGAGATGTCCTGATCTCATTGTACATGTGTACTGTGCCAAAAAATGAATTCTATTCTATTCTATTCTATAGTCTTGTAGAGTCACTCTGTGGGCTACTGCAGGTATGCGGCAGAAACCTCTTGAACATTTGTCTTTGCACTGGTTATGTAATGAGAACCTATATCTTACATACGTCTACTACAGTCATCAAATAGGAGTGGCCCTTTGTGAGCTCCGGTGTGTGTCTGTGTGTGTTGTATTGTGTTGTTTGCGTGTCCCATACGTACAGGCCAGGGCGCAGATCATAGAGAAGGCTGCGAAGGTTCCGGCCAGCCCCTGTCCGCTCATGATGGGAGTGGTGTAGGAAGCGGGCAGGATCCCCGCCAGCCCAAACAGACTGCCCTGGAAAACGGCCCCGAAAGCTGCAGGGATGGAAATTTTGAGAATAAAGTTGAAATTTCAAGAATAAAGCAGACATTTCGAGAATTAAGATGACATTTCGTGAATACAATTTTAAATTTCCAGTCGGCCCTGAAAGCTGCAGGGATGAAAATTTCGAGAAGTAAGTTGAAATTTTGAGATTAAAGTGGAAATTTCAGGAATAATGTCACAAAATTCAATTCAAGTCAATAAAAGAAAATTTCAACTTAAAACTCAAAATGGAAAAATCTCCTTCCTGTAATATTTTTTTCTTCTTCTGGGCCTAATCCTCTTTGGTAGAGAAACCTCAGTGTCCCACATCAAGTAATAATAATAACTAACAGACCAAACCAGCAGAGATGATCGCAGTATAAACAGTGAGCTGGGTGGTGGGATGGGGGGGTCTAGTAGGGAAATGCTCCACTGATTTCAAACCAACAGGAGGCGCTGACAGTGAACGTTCTAACTCCTGACAACAACAGGGATTATCGCTCGCTGGTTCCCTTCGTTCGTTCGTCGACTCAATTTCAAGATCAACCTGATGCAGATCAGTGAGGCAGAGGAAGCCGCAGCCACGGTCCCTATGTGCCCACTGAGGATACTGCTGATGCTCGCTGCTGATTGGCTGAATCTCAAATAAAACAACAAGAAAAAAAAGCAAAAAACAAACAAGTAAAGCAGAGGAAGGACACTTTCCCACGGCTCAGAGCTCTTCCTCTCCGCAGAGCTGGTTGGATGAAGGACTGTTGTGACTCAGCCACATCCGCACTTTGATGGAATAATTGAATTATGTCCGGAGTCTTAAGAGCATCCGGTTGCGGGTCGGAAACGCGGTTGTTAACCACCGCAGTTAAGTTTGCATTGAAGTTGAGCAACTCACAGTTGATGATGATGATTTTTATCATGGTGACGGAGAAGAAGGGCAGCGGCGCCATGTCCACCTTGACAAAGATGGCCGTCACCAGGAAGACCACCAGGATGACCACCATGCTTCCGAGGATTCTTAACTTCTGAGGAATCCTGAGAGCGAGGAGAAGAAAGACAGGATACACCTCTATTAGGACGTCAAGTCGACAGCCTTTCAACAAATAGTCCCGTAATTCAATTCCCAGCATTGTCACGACAGCCTCATCCCGCAGAAAACAAACCCCAAAAACAATAAAACATTTACAGGAATAACTGTGGGAGGGAAGAGGGAGGGCGTCTGTAAATAAATTCTCCGTATGTGAGGGTGAACGGTGAGGAGGAGCAGGTTGAGAGGAGCCCCTGAGAGGGCAGAGCAGAGGAAGAGAAGGGGAAGAAAAGCACACGAATAGCATTCTAGGGTGTGTTTGTGAAAGACGAGTGAGCGCCACGGTCGAGGGGCGACCCTGATCTCCCTTCAAATCCATGTCTGATTAAAGCAAACAGGCCGGAGGCCAGAGGACGCAGGTTCACGTAACAGGATCTCACCCAGGGGTGAGAGGGTGAGAGGGAGGGCAGCACAATTAATCGCATTTCAGCATCACATTATCTGACTGTAGGCTTCGCATGACCGTAAAAAAACAACTATAATCGAAATGGTGTGATTGTCATGCTGCACTGCGTGCTGGCATGCGTGTGACCTGTTTAAAATTGCAATTATATATTTTACGCCGCAATTGTCCAAAGTAGGGATGCAAATCATCAGTTAATTCATTAATCGTTAGTTGAAACATTTATCCTGACTTTAATTTGACTTCTAATGGGTCACATTTCGACAATTATTATTATTATTTTATTTTTTTAAAAGTTGTTTAAAATTAACTAAATTTCTCTTTCTTGCCACTACGCTGTTATAATGATATTAACTACCCATGCAAAAAAATGTTCAATTAATTGCGATTAATTTAATTTAATCGATTAAATTCTTAATCAAAAATGAATCGATAATCGATTAACTGTTAACATTCCTACTTCTGGTGTATGAAGGAGTTGAGGCAGGTGAAGATGAGCAGCGGCACCATGGCGCACAACGTCATCACATTGTTGAACTTGGACTCCAGGACGTTCCTGCCGTCGCCGCCCACCGCCGTCTGATTGGCCGACGGGTCCTTCAGCCTGCTGGTGAAGTACTGCGGCACAGAGGAGGCAGAGGAGACGGTGTTTAGTTTGCCTGTCTGTTCAGGGAATACCCCTGATCAGCTGCTGAGAAAAACATGTAAACCTGTCGCAAACAGAGGGCTAATAATGTTCGGGGAATGTTGGAGCACCACAGCTCTGAAAGTTCTCCAACTTATTCCGGCCTCCAAAACAAGCTCTCCAAACCATTCTGGATTGAACCACAACAGAAACGCCCCCTACAGGTCGGTCCTAATGAACTGCGACGGGATAATGACATTCCAAGAAATTAACCCCTCCAGTCCCCTAAAGAATGGCCTGGGATTAGAGAGGCTCCTCGGCGGCCAGGGAAATCCACCTGGCTGAGGTCGGCTCAGTCGTCCTGAGTGAAACCAGGTGGCTTTGGGGCCAAACACAAACAAATAGTCTTTGTTTTCCCAAAGTGGAGCTCAGACCTTTCAATTAAGTCTTCAGCCAGCCAGCAGGCCACCAACCAGGCTGCTCTGTGCACGTCCATCTGCCCGCTACCCCGGGGCTTTAGCCCACTTTAGCTGCAAAGACGCTCACACGAGGAAACTTACCATGGTCGCCGTCATGAAGAAGTTCCATGGCAGGAGGGTCGCCAGGCCCATGATGAAGAAAATGATCCATACTGCATTGTATCTGGTGGAGCGTGTGGAGATAGAGGAAGTTCATAAAACAGATTTCTTTTTTTCCTCCACCAGGAGCTCAATAAAATGTGATTTCCGGCCAAATGAAACGCAGCTCGTCACTCACTTGTCCCGAGGAGCGTTGATGGCCGTCATGGTTCCTGTTACTGTTGGAGGCACGTGCTTGGCGGGTTAATCAGGGAGGCACTGGGTCTGAAATACACAGATAACAAACCAGCCACAGCACTTAAGAGACAGTCGTCTGCTGTGTTTTGTCGCCAACAGACAACTGACAACATGTCAACAGACAACATTTTTACTTGAAAACACTAAACATTTGCAACGTCAACATGAAAATACTGACAAACACGGTGGAGAGCAGACTTGTCCTTTTTTGTGGTCAGAACGGAGTTGAATGAAGCAGAAGAACACAAGTGATGACAAAAGCTTATCTGTTCAAATCTGACTGTAAATAGAGAAAATGAGAACAGCACATGTTCCTTTCTGGTGAAGTTTCAGAGAAAATTACTATCAGATCTTGGATGACATCTTCAATTGAAATAGCCAAAAGCTTACGCAAAAGGGAAGAAGATAAATGCAAAAAGCCTCCAGTTCTCCATTAACCCTCGACCTCTCTTTGCAAACATACCAGTGATTATTGAGCAGCTCGGCAGCCAGCAGTCTTCTCTCTGGTCAGATGCAGCGGCCCAAAGGGCAAAGCAGCTGTGCACGCTTCAATTTATACCACGCAGAGGTTTGTGTAGGTCGACACCCTCCAGGCCCGCTGGCCCCGCCCACCTCGCCTCGCCCTCCCCCGTCTTCTTTTTCCCTTTCTGACCCTCCCCATCACATTTTCACATTCCACGCGTGTGTGTTTCTGCCGTGCGTACGTCCAACTCCGGGACACTGCCAGCTTTATGTCAAATTTCAAGAATCCATTCCCACCGCAATTGGATGCAAGTGTTCGGAACTTCGGACCGCCGACAGACAGAACTGCACATTCTACCGAGACGTCCTCCGCGCAGAACAAAGCACAACGCAACCAAGACCAGACAGTCTTCCAAATAAATACCTGGATCAATACCAAGCCATCACCAGAGCTGTGAGCTCACTAGTCAGAGATCCAGTGAGTCAGAGACTGCATGAGGCGAAGATCTTACGAGCGGTGCATTTGCAAACAAACACACACACTGACGCTGCGCACACATCCCACCTGCAAGCGAAAAATTTAAAACCTATTAGCAATATTTGAGAGGTTTTTCAAAGTTTAGGTGTGATGATGATGATGATGATGATGATACCGCTGACACAAGCGACTTGATTTCCAGACGAACGCTCTAAATAAAGACAGAGTCGTGCACTGATACAGAGTCTTAGGCATCAGGAATCCATATCATCCTGGACTGAGCAAGCAGAGACAGAGTAACTGGAGTCACTGGGACACAGATCTGTAGGTCATGTGAGATGAGACACACACACACACAGACACACACAAACACGCGCACACACGGGGCTGCATTTGTCAAACAACAGGTCTATATGTGAGAGATTATACCAATGTTTACCACGAGACCAGCCATCCGCTGAGCCTCAGATGGGAAACATCAGCGTCCACTCCGACTTACCGCCAACAGCGTTATGCAAATATTGCAACATTGCAGCAGAAATGAAAAGGGATGCACTTATTTTGAAATTTGGAGAATTACTGGGGCTCATTTTGCTCAGGTTGAATTTTTACATCGAGGTTAAGCCAGAATGGTTGCTGTACGCTTACATGATGGAGAGATAGAGCAACCACGATTCTCAAGACAATGTTCTACTGATGTAGGAAAAACAAACTCCTACATCTTATGTTAATAAAAGACTCTTGAAAAAATTACAAACCGGGACCTGAAACTGCGCCTTTTAGAAGTTTGGAAGAATTTTCTCAACTTTTGTCCTCTTGAGTCCATACATGCGAGCGCTTAGGATGTGAAAAGCTGCTGGTTTTCATTCTGCTAATCTAATTATAGACCATTTACACAAATGGGAAACAACCTCATTGCAGTTAACAGCAATTTAGCGGCAGAGGGACCATGAACTCCAGAGGTTTACTGCGTGCACACGGTGAAAACAGGAGTCGAGACAGCCGGCTCGGTTCTGGCAGCTAATGAACTCTGCAAGGTCAAAGGTCGCTCTTCCGACTTCCAACTGGAACCCAGATAGCAACAACTCTTCGGGGAGAAATTCTACATACTTGGCATGAAGGAGACTCTTCACCGGATGCGACTGGCTGCTTAACTCAGACTTGCTCTCTCCAGGAGAGACGGAGCTGAGAAACATATCCAAAATATATTGTCATCCCAGTCCTGACATGCCATCATAGCGCTCAAGAAGGCAAGCGTGCAGAGTTAAAAGTTGGCAGAGGCGGAAGGAAATATGAAAGATGATATTGGGGAGGAAGTTAAAATGTTTTCTGAGCAACAAGTAGCCGTCGATGTATCTGCATAAGCAAAGGTTGCTTTTCCTGAATTCCAAAATCAATTCCACAGGAGGAACTTTGCAGGTGCAACAGTCTGACTTAAAAGACAGACAATGGCAGGTGAGTAGCTTTCTCCTGGGCTGACTGGCTGGATGAGCATGACTCAAACAAGCTGACCTATGGTACTAGTTCGCCCACTGACTGCAACATTTTCACTAGCTGCCAAGTGTAATGAAACACATTTCCAAAGAAGGGCGTTGGCATCCGCAGCAGGTACGAGCCTGAACGTTACTGGGGGCACAATGTGGATTTCCTGGAGTGCAAGGTCAAAAGTACAAAATAAAGACGACAGTTTTTTTTCTTTAAGAAACCACGATTAATCTCCGACGAGCTGTTCAAATTTATGTTTACGTGATTTATTTGTAATATCAACAGATACTTGAAGAGCTTTCAGTCCATAAATGGAGAAGCAGGCTTGTTCTGGGAGAAGAACCTATGATATGAGAGCATCCACGCACACAACATGTGTTCTATTCCTGTTCTGCTTCCATGCTCTCACTGCAACACTCTGGAGAGACCACATGTACCCCCTCACCTCCTGTTCGTTAGAAAAATAACAATAAAAAACTAAAAACTAAAAAAAAACTAACTGGTCCTTTTCTGTGTAAACATATTTGTTCCCCCAAAGATGCAACTTGATTTTTTCCTCCAGTGAGTTTGGCAACAGATTCCATGTTTTGATAAATATTGAGCAATTTATAATCACATGCAGATCGTGCTCTCTTTGGTAGGAGGCCAACTCACAGTGAGCAGATCACCCAGGCACGCACGCGCACACACACACACACACACACACACACACACAGATGTATGAACAGAGGTCTGTTTTAATACAACTGATGGAAGAGTAGTAAGTGGCTCAATTTCTAACACATTTATAAGAGTTTATTTCAGGGCTGCAGCCTTTGGAACTGGAACGGTCCATGTTGTCAACAATAGTCGAATAAAAATAATCTTAAAAATGTGGATTTGGGTTCACTTTGACTTGAGCTTTGTGCTAAAACTTTTCATCCCTTAACAAAACAAACATGACCTCATTATCGACACCTCTACGTTTCCTGCTTCATCTGCTTCATACGAAGTGAACGACAAGCTGCGTTCGAAAACTCATTTTTCTCCCTCAACCTCTCAGCACCGAGGGGATGAACCCCCACAGGGAGGCGTGCTTTGGTAAAAGATCGGGATGTAATCAGGAAGGAGCAAAGTGGAGCCACGAGACAGGAAAAAGACTCTGGAGAGCAGCAATCAGGGGCTGTTTTAGAAATTAGACACTCATCCGTCACTCTCTTCTCCCTGTCCAGGGAGCTCTTTCCAGCTAACTATGTACCGCACTCATCAGCCAAATTAAAACACACTTTCAGGCACTCCTCTCTGCTGCGGCGCTAGGAACGTCAACATGCTCTTAAAATGTCTGGTGGGAATAAATTTAATTCAAATATGTAGATTTCTTTCATAATAACAATAAAACTCTTGTTTTTTTGTTTTTTTCCAAATGCATTATTTTTATATATTATATCCTATCATGTTATAATTATTAAGCGTCCCCAATTCAGGAAAATAAAGACCAACCCCTCTCATATTTCTGCCACGTTTGTTGTTGTTTGATGGGATATGTTGCTGCTGGGTTAGTGACAATTGGTTGATCACTACTTTTTCAGCAATGCATCGTGGGACATTTCAGAAACTACCAAGATAATAACTAGTCAGAGGGAAACTCTCATCAGCCACTTCAGCCTCAACCCGCCACAAACACATAATTTCCCGCTCAGTGGTGAGTGGCAGTGCCACTCATCACACCGACTAAAGCCACCAGCCAATCACTAATGGGTTTAAAACTAGTGAGGTATGACTGGCATGAGGAGGAGGGGGGTTTCCCTCGACTTCCTCTGATGAACAATCTAGTCCAAGCATGGGCAAACTACGGCCCAGGGGCCATATGCAGCCCATTAAAGCTTTTTAATGTGTCCCATCAAAATTGGAGAAATGATATTAATAGTAAATAATAGCAAGCCATAAAATAGTATTTTTTTCAGTGTTTTAAGAGTCATTTCCAATATTGCTCATCTTCCAATTGACATTAAAGCATGTTTTCTACATATTCCATGACATATTTTTTCCTCCTTTGAGGTGGGTCACCAAAACACTCCATCCATCTGCTCCTGCTCCGGCCCCCTCCTCTGTCAAATTTTAGAACTCATTCTGGCCGACCATTCAAAAAGTTTGTCCACCCCTGATCTAGTCAGTTAAACCTTGCCTCACTAGTGAGCGTTGCCGACAAGCCACAGCCCGTAAGTGGCTTTAGAGGAGGCTTCCACCAACAGATGTGTGGGGAAAACAGATGCAGCTTGTGGGCCAGCTCTCTCCCCAGGAGGAGGACAAAAGACTCCTTCTCCTGGGCTGCCTTCAGGATCCAGAATAGGACGACACATGTGCCACTATGTTAAGTGTCACTCACACACACACACACACACACACACACACACACACACACACACACACACAGTTGCAAAGTGACAGTTTTAGTTCACACCACCTCAATTACTATTTACTTATCTACAAATAATGAACCGATTCACAAAGGGTGGTAAAATGTTCGAACGTAATTTCCGATTACTCACAATGAGGACATCCTTTATCCTCCACGTGTTATCACGCACGTTGCTTCTATAAAAAAATTAAAGTGACTTAAATAAATAAAGTTGGATAAAGGCTGGATAGACGTGTTCGACGTACAGGGTAATATTTAATCGACACAATTTGAGCGCGTCTTCACCTTTAAGAAAGAAAGAAAGAAAGAAATAAGACAGGAAGTGATTATTTCGCGGTAAAAATATAAAATCATTAATCATTAACATCATTCGGTCGTCTCTCCTATATATATATATATATATATACACACATAAACAGAGTTTCTCCACCGCTATGTGAACACTGAAGAGTGTTCTATATTATAACATATTAAATACATATGGAGGCGGGCATTATGTCCCAGCGGGCAAACACTGGCGCGCATACACGCGGTAAATTTCGAAAACACGCCGTCCACGCTCCGCGCAAAACTGGTGGAACTCGTGGAATATGAAATACAGAAAAACAAGTCGACTCGCTTGAAAAACGGCCAGAATTGCGAATGTAAAAACAAAAACAAAAAAACAAAGCGCGAAGAAAGAGAATTGTTCTGCCGGCCGATCCGAACTACCTCCGTCACCGCTCGGTTTAAAAGTGAAGTGAGTCCATCGCGACAAACAAAACACACAAAAGTTGTGTGCTGATTGACTTTAATTCAACACAAAACGGAGGTCTTACCTTACCGCCTCTCTGGCGCTTAAAAACAGAACTGTGAAGGAACCGCAACTGCCCGCCTTTGGTGCCTTCACGACGCAACGGAAAAATGAGTTGCGCATTGACCACCCTCTGCCCCCAAAAAAAAAAAAGAAACAAAGTCAACAACAATGACGAGCTTTGATCAAACGCACGTGCGCTTTCACGGGCGTCGGTAGCAAAGTCGGTATTAAAGGAGAAGAGAAGGAAACGGAACCGCCGTTCCAACGAAGCTAGGTTCGAACGAGCCTCAACGCAAGATGAGCGGTGTGAGAGACATTGATGCAGCATCTCTCTCCACACACACACACACACACACACACACACTATGGTTGTCAAAAACACTTATGTCCTACATTTTGCAGCACTCACATACCTTTACACGTACATACATGGCAATTTAATATCAAATGCAATGTATTTTTCAAAAAAAGCAAGACATCGATTTACATAAAAGCCAGGGTCAAGCACTGTCATAATAGAGCCAAACACACAACACAGCAGAGAGAGGGTACACTGCACACTACACTACAGAGAGGCTGGGATCAGATGGAATCATTCGTGTAGGTGAATGGCCGAGACGAAACATCAATACAAGCCCTGAACGCGTTGGAGGGAGCGATGAGTAAACAGGCGAGACCTGTGAATCCTCCGTCCTTGGCACCATTTAAGGCAGAACCTCAGCTATTTTTTTTTTTTATTTTTTTGCCAAAACAAAAACAGAACAGTGAATGTATTTGCAGAGCAGACTTGCAAAGCAAACCAAAACAAGTTGTGGAGCAGAGAGGCAGCTGGTGAACCAAAAAACCTTCTAGCTTTCACGAGGATGTGGCAAAACTCTTCATGTGAGAGTTTTTTCCAGTGTGGGCAAAGCTTTTTCTGTATGTGTCATTTGTGAAAAGTGTCTTTTTCAAAGAGAAATGTGCAGACGCCCTGGCCCTGATGTAATCCTGCCTGAAAGTGCCGCAGTCCTCTCCTCCATTTTCTGACACGAGAGGATGTTTTCCCGTGTGCCTGAGAAATCTGGCACCAACGTATAATTTCGTCAGAACACATGCGAGCTGTCTGTGCCGCTGCCATGCCAAAGGGCTTGTTTACGGTCTCTCTCTCCTTTCTTTTTTTGCTCCATGTGGTCTCCGCCGATTGCTCGTTCGGTCGTTCATAGGTTACCCACACCCCGTCTCGTTCCGCTCTAAAAAAAGCCCCGCCGTGGTTATATGGACGCAGACCATGTGGAGGAGCACGCCTGGCTGCCTTCACTTCCAAACACAAAACCAAGCCAGGAGTGTCGTTGAACTGAGGGACGACTGAAGCTCATCACACACAGGCCACAGAAATATCTTCACTTTCTGTTCTTGATAAGAACATCCAGTCTTTTCTCTAATAAGTGAAGGATTCTAATCCTTTACTTATTAGGGTAATGCCAAAGCAAACCCAACGCTGCTGTCATGCATCTACTGGAAATAGTGACTTTTTTTTAAAGGCACATTTTCTCCTACTCCAAACTGCAAACACTGGGTCAGTTGAGACAGCAGTGGTAACAGTACAGACGGTACAAAAACAAAAACACACAAAAAGGGGGATTTTACCTTTAAAAAAAGAATAAGAGAAGAGACAATACGGTTTTAAGAAGCCACTTCTGTCTTCTAAAAAATATTGGCAGAAACAGTCTCGTGGGCGACATGAGACAACAAAAATGATTATACTGCAAAGTTACAAGGCAAAGTGAAACTGTTAACTGCCAGCTGCCTTTAACCGTTGCGATTGTAGCTCACCAGGTGCATTTGCGTGCCCGAGTGTTGGTATAACCTCTAAGGGGCCATTTTACTTTGGCTCACAAAAGCTGGAGAGCACACCCAACAAGCCTGATAAGAAACCAGTTCACCCCAAAAGAACCTGGATGAACTGTTGTTGGTCTCTCTGTACGACAAAATGTTATGTCACCAGCTTCTGTTGTTCTTGCCGAGCCCTGACAATTCACTCGTGCCGTTTTTAGAACACAAAAGTTTACAACAACAGTTTATGAGCAAATAAACACTAGACATATGTCTAATTTGAGAATATCCTGTGGGGTCCGTGGCATACGAGGGGGAACTTGGGGAGAGGAGCAGGGTATGCCATGAAAGGGCTGGAAGTGACTCTGACCCCATACTGAGATTTAAGAGGACAAAGGTAGGAAATGGAATTCCAGTGGATGGCCTCTACAACCCCTGGAGGACTTCAGGAGATGCAGAGAGAGCGAAGTAAATCCCTCTTTGGATTAAGAATGTCAAATCCTGGCTCCGTTTTTTGGGGGATTACGGTTCGGGTCGAAGCGACAAAGACAGACAGACAAAGGAAAAACTCCTCGGGGGAGGTCCAAGAGGGCCAAGCCCTCATCTGCACCTCAGTAGCCACTTTGAAATTCCCAACAGTGTGTGAGTGGCCTGCGAGGGTCAGCGCGAAATCCCTGTCACAATGGCTGAGCTGCAAACTGACCGCTGCAAAGGCAGCACATTCCTCTCAATCCAGGGGTGCATTCATGGCCAAGAGTTAAACCCAAGAGCACAAAAAGATACGGCCAACTTCAGGGAGTTTGTTTATCGAGTTCACTCAGTTCTCCTTCTCGGCCTTTACAATCCCAATTTATCAACAGATTGGACAAGCGCAGGGTTTAGATTTTGGCCCCATCTCGTCCAAAAAATGCAGACATCCCTGCAAACACAGTTTGGATTTATAAGCCTATAATTCACAGGTGATACTGTTATCATATCATAAACATCAGGAGCATCTTAAACTCCGTATCGTTTTCTATATTTCCTCATCTTGTTATGCATTTGCGCTGGGATTTGAAGCAATAAAGGAGGCAAGTCACTAGCTATTGCAAATTACATTAAGGTGTGAAGGTACCAGCCCGGAACATCACATGTTCTGTTCAGCAGGAGGGTGCGAGCGAGCATTCCTTGAGCTGCGTCTTAGTTTCTGCAAACCCGTTGCACCAGGCTTGGATTCAATCACCTCGCTGACTGTTGTTCTTGGGAAGGGTTGGTGTTAAAGGTTAAATAAACACTAGGAAACACTGTCGCCAAACATTTTAAAGTTAATTTGACTTAAATGGTGTTGTTCTGAGAGGCTCTGAGACTCATAAGTTGTTTAATTTTGATAATAATGATTACTCAATATATTGTTTTTTATCTTTTATTTAATTTAATCATTTGTCCACAGAAAATGTTTTGTCTTGTTGATATTAACTGCACAAACGTTGATGATTGTATTGAATGTACATGTATTTCATGGAACATCAACTGACAGCAATAAAAAAGTTGATCGCAAAAATAAGTTAAAGTTGTTGATTTGTTTTCTTTTATTTGTCATTTTGAGAGTCTTTTGCTGTTTGCGTGTGTCAATCATGAGTTTCATTGCCAGGTTTTACTGTTTTAGTTTTGGATGTGCAATCAGTGAACCAATCAGAATGGCTCTGGGTGTTTGCAATTTCAAAACTTACGTCAACTGTGAAATCAACTCAGGACATCTGAATTCGCCCGCTGACAGACTCGGCTCTGGAAAAGTGGAGTTCGTCAAACTTGTGCTGACGTACTAACGATTATTTTTCTCTGTCACCCCTATAACATAATCTCCATCTGTCCTCACCCTGGCTGCTGGCCGGCTCTCGGATCTTATCAGAGGCCATCAGCCATCCCGGAGTTCACCTGCAGAGAAAAATAATCAAAAGTAGCTCGGCCCAAGTGTTTCTCTTTCACTAGGGTACACAGCAATTACTGCGTTTTCTCTTGCGTGAATACGTCCCTTCAACATCCCGTCTGCTCGTTTAAAACGCATTATTCTCTGAGTCGTGTCAGAGAGTGGCGACTGTAATCTGTGGGGCTGAACATTAAACTTTGACTTCTCGCAAACCAGCTCCTCCTGTTTTTCAGACTTGCTGGACGATGGAAACTATCTGTTCGGATCATCACACAACAATGAGCTAATTAGTCTTGTTATTTTTAGAGGCTCATCAGAACGAAACAGACCCAAGTCCTGAGGACATATTTATGCTGGTCTAGTTCCTCAGAGGCGCTGACATTTTAAGAAGCTGCTACCAGATCCCTCAGCAGCATAAACCACGGGGCAACGTGACACTGGCGTGATTGAACTCCACGCATCTGCCCACAACCGTCCTGACAACTGTGTTGCTGTCACCAACACAGCATGAAGCTGCGTGTGAGAGAAGCTCACATTCTTCCAACCTCTCTTAAAGTGAGTGCCCATACCAGTCAGACATTTGACTGAAATATCCCTGGAAATTCTCAAGTGCACAGTCACAAATTGAATCCATTCTTACTTACTTATTTACTTAGACCTTTGTATTCCTTTTGGAACATAGGCCATAGATGAAATATTTCCAACCGCGCCTTTCTAAAGCCATTTTCTCCAGCTGGGTCCACATCAGTGGTTCTTCATTTCTTGCTCTTCATTTCTACTCCAGGTGTTTTTGGGTTTTTGGGCCTCTTTTGCCCTGTGGGTTCCATGTTAAAGCCTGTTTGGTGATTGCTTCTTTGTTTCTTCTGAGTGTATGACCAGTTCAGGTCCATTTCCTCCTCCTCAGCTAGATCTCCATGATTGTTTGGTTGGGTGCGTTCCCACCGGTCAAAGTTGTTAATTCTATTTGGCTAGAAGATCCCGAGGATGCGTCTCTGGCACCGGTTGGTGAAGGTTTGCAGTTTCTTTTGGTGATATGTCATTGGTGGTCCTCCAGGTTTCTGATCCATATAACAATATGGTCTTAACATTGGAGCTGAAGACCCCCAACTTGGTACTAAGTGAGATATGTTTTGTTTTCCAGATAGTATTCAACATGTTGAAATCTGCCCTTGTTTTTCCAATTCTGGCCTTTGTGTCCATCCATTCTGCGGTCGTTGATGTGACTTGCTGAATAAACTGCCATCAGTTTATAAAATAGGCTGCGGTCTAAAGACTTTGCCTTCCCTTAAGAAAAATTTAAAGCGTTTAGTAAGGTTTCTGTGCGTGACATCACACACATAACCTCAACACATTTATTCATTATATTAATAAATAAGATATGACTACTGATTTCACAGTGTGGAGTGACGACTTGCACCACAACCCTCCCAGATACACTTTTATGTCTGGGCTGTTTTGGCTTGTCTCGCCAATTAAGGGGGCGGTGCCACAGCTGCTGTTGTTGTTTCTAGGATCAACAAATCCTCAAAAGAAGAGGCTTTTTCATACATTTAGCCCAAAACGAGCCTTAGGAAACAACGAGAATTAACTGTCTGGAAACTGTCAGCCAGCAGACAATGTGTCATCATGGACTGCAGCAGCAGTGTCTGTCAGGCACAGTTGGTTTCTGCAGACTTGACTCATATGGGGAATGCAGGCATTCTTCTTCCAACAGTGACTGAAGTGCTTCAGAGTCAATCTGTCATCACCCATCAATTGTCTTTAAAGAGTCTTCTTTGTGGAGGGGAACAGACAGCAGTCGGCATGTCTTTTCCACAGTGCCAACAACAACAACACAACATCAGAAGGAGAAATAACACACAGCAGGGAGGAGACTTTTTACGTTTACGTCTCAAAGTGAAAAAAGATCTCTGCAGAACCACGGTGTCACCACAAAGTACAAAAACAAGAGTGTTTTACAAGGAGCTCAAGCTGCCGCTGCAGACTATGAGCTCCAACTAGCCTTCTCAACTGCAGACGTGGCTATTTTCACTGGTTTAAGCAGCTCTTTACTCAACAATGCACTGACCGTTTCCTCTTGGATGCTTTGGGGAAGAATAACAAATGTGCAAATCTGATTCATTCACAACATTATGACGCGAGTTGAGTGTTGTAAATGGCAAAGACATGTTTGAGATTGTTCATCTTTGGCCAACAAAATAAGACTGTGACACAGTGTTCATGCAGAGCCAGGAAGACACAGTAACTCAGTATTCAATGTGCTATTCTAAGTCCATCACAAAATGTGTTGAAAAGCATTAGTTGTGTTTACTTACAGATGGCTGCAGAGCGACGGGGAGAGCAAAATCCAGCTGCTTCCAACTAAACTGAGCTATGGCAGGAATTATTTTGTGAGCAAACAAACTTGGGGATTATCTTAATTTTGGAACGCTTTTTGCGGACCTCAAAATTTCAGCAGCGCTCTCTGTGTTTCATCTCCCTCCCCCTGCTGACTGGGTCAGTTCATGTTGTGACAAAACAAGAGAATGCTAACAAGGTGAAGGAAAAAAAAGATTAAACTGCTCAAATAAAAGATTAACAAGCATTTTTCCGGTGAATAAACTGGTGTCTACTGTTACTGTAGCTCTTTGAGACTGCTGAACAATGCATCGCCCTGAGGCTACAGTCAACTGTGAAGGGCATTCTGCTTATTCTGACGTAACAAGCTAAAGACCTTGGTGCAATATATGATAAAATAACGACTACGATTGCTCGTCTGTTTGGCTGCACTGATAGATCAGTATCTGTAACCTTGAGGGCCTCGGCTTGTTACAAATGAAAAGAAAAGAAGAAGACAATGGCACTGTTGAAGATCCAATCTCGTCCTCATGGCTTCACCTGACTGCATCATGTTACCCTCCCCACATGCTTAAATGTTTATATCCCTAAACCAAAGCGTTCTAACTTTGGTTTAGTCACAAGACACAAGGTCGGTGGGAGATCAGGTGATGGGGCGGAGAAATAAAAGGGAAAGCACATCACGGTTAATAATAAAACAGAGTTAAACACTGGTAACAAGGTTGGTCTTACTTCAAAGTACAATAGCTGGATGTCAAAATGGAAATGCTGCCAATTTTGTTGTAATTAGAGGGAATGAGGGTACTACTACTACTACCCAAATCCAGACTGTGACACAAATCTGTGACAGAAACACGTAATTGGGTTTTTTTGCAAGAAGGAACAAACTGACCTGAAAGAAAAAGCAGGATCGTACCACACCATTTGGATGCATTTCAGGATGTGTTTGGGCAGTTTCAGTGTTTGGTGCTGAGGTTGTAATCTATTCTGCGCAACTGTTGTGAGAAAGTTCTGAAAAAACCAAAAAAAACCAAAAAAAACATTATGACCTTGACTCAAAAATAAAGCTGGCTTTATTGGAGCTTGCTCGATGGAGTTTGTGGGAAAAGAGACACAACACAGAACTCACAGACAAAACAAAAAAAACAGTGTTCTCAACAGGTCTTAAAATGTCATAGTATAGCGCCACAGGCAATAGCATCTTTTTCCCTGGATGAATGGGTGGAAGGGAAGGGAGGAAGAAGGCAGTGCACGTATCTACTCTGGAAACTGCTGAAGAAGATCACAAGGAAGGAGCTACTGAGTTCTTAACAACAGCAGCTGCTGATGAAGACTGGCAGCAGTTTTTTCTGAACAGGATACCAGCACTTTTACATGTAGAGAACAACATAGAACTGCAACAAAGGCTTTAATAACTAGCTTTTAATTGCATTCACGAGTGGCTTTGGCAAGTTTTCCACTAAACCCAACACTGTATTGCCATTAAGCATGGGGCAGTGATGTCTACTTGTTGTTGCAACAAACAAGCAACTTGTCATGAAGGCATTATTACAAGTTTCCTCGCCGTTTGCCAGATGGATCTGCAAGCTAAATGTAAAACACTTGGGGAGAGTCTTCACAGAGTTTGGCACGTACACTCGGGGAGAGAAAATCACTCCCCAATATTTCCCAACACCAACTTGTAAGTTGAATCATAATTAAGCCATTCATCATGAAAACAAAAATGTCTGAAAATATCAAGGAATGCCTTAACTCCCTGGCCTGTCCGAGCTTGTGGACGTGCCGTGTCAGTTTCACCTCTGCTAAGCAAAAAATCCACCCACTTAAATCAACCGTGTTACATATACAAAAGCCAAGTCTTAATCCTCCTGTAGATATCAGCCATGAATGAATGCTGCAGCGCTGCCAAGAGCATCTCGGCCTCCTGAACTTTCTCCTCTTTTCTCACCACACGCCGCTCACTGTATGTAAAAACCAACAGCAACACAAAGACCCCCCGCTGTGAGACCAGCGGCGTTCCCAAAGCCCTGGGACTCCTGACAAGCAAGGGGCTTCCAGTGTTATTCCGCGCACTACGGCAACATTGCAACAAGCACACCGTGTATTTACATGATGCAGGGCCCCCCGAGGTTTACTCAGCCTGACGGGGTACAAGTCTCAGAGCTCTTTCATGTTGTCCCCCGCTGTGTGTGTGTGAGTGAGTGTGCGCGTGTGTATGTGCGTGTGTGCGTTTGTGCGTGTGTGTGAAAACCATCTTCTCACACTGTCACCTGCTGTGATTCCTCAACTCTGACGGAGCAAACGTCTCAACCTCTGGCCCACAGCGGCCCGAAGCCAGGGGCTACTTTTGAACTTCAGCTATAACAACACAATATTCTCAGTGCGGGTCAAAGGCAGCTATCAGTCATCGCACAGCGACGGCAAGCACTTCGCAGGATGCAGTATCACATTTAAAGGTCCAATGTCATGCAGAAATTCCATTGACCGGTGTCCTCTGATAATATGACGCCACTAAATCCTGCCAGTAAGTCCATCCATCCTTTGCTGGCTTCGTGCACCAAAACAAGCAGCGCTGTGAATCAGCACTTTGTGATGTCACAAAGGGCATTGAAAGCTCTCCTCCAATTAGCGCGAGCGCCCCAAGAAAGGTTTTGGTTCCACCGTCTGAGATCTCCTGTTTATTTCTTTTCGTTCTTCCGTACATGTGGAGGGTCCGACCGAGCAATGCTTTTAGCAGGAAGCTAACTCTTTGTTTTTTTTGCAGGAGGTTGTCAACAAAGGGCTGAATGAAATCTTCCACAGAGATCTAGTCTGTATCAGTACGGCACAATTTTTACATTGAAAAAATCTCATGGCACACCACCAACCAAAAATATTATTTAAAAAAAATACACTTTTTAGCTTAATAATGACAATATAGTCTATTAATTTATTTATAGTCCATCAGTGTGAAACATGGGAAACCTGTTTAGAGCAGAATAAGAATGCCTAAATTTAACCCACGTTGGGAAAATTTGCATAGTTATAGCAGCATGTACCGTGCAAAAGGGGAATTAAAAAGAAATAAGTGAATACAATAAAAATACAAATGATTTACATACCTATAGATGATGACAGAGGACAAAGCTGATATCCTGGGAGGAAAACAGGCTTAAATTCCTTTGAAATCACAGTCACTCTACAATGGACTGTTATTCTTTTTAGACCTATGAAGTGAAATTGGATCATTTTTCACAGCACACCTGTCATTATCTCACGGTGCACTCGAGTGCCGCGGCACACTGGTTGAAAAACACTGGTCTGTACTGCCATATTAATCATGCCAGGCTGCTCTGTTATTGGAGATCTGGCAGCGGGACAACACTGGTGTCCTCTGCCACTTTGTGACCTTGTCGAGCTGCAGCTGCACCGCCAGCTCCGCACAACAAACAGGCACATAAACCGGCCCACCTGGCGGAAAATAACAACATCATGCACCAGCAGTCGGCCGTCCTTTCCCTCCTCTGCCTGTTGGGCTCAAGCCTAAGTATTTTTTCGATGCTGGTCGCCGTTGTTTTTTTAACGACCCCAGCTCTGATGCACGCAGACTTACCCGTCCGCAGCCCGCCGCCTGCTGTGCAGGATGCCCTCACGTGTGAGCAGCGTGTCGCTCCGCAGGCAACGGCGCTCATGCGCTTGCTCCGCCGTTTTTTTTGTCCCTGGCTCAATCCGCAGCAGCAGGATCCGGTTCAGTGCGACGCACTCGTGCAGCTGGCACAGGGAGAGAGAAAATGAGAGGGGCTGCAGGGGTGGGGTGGGGGTGGTTGGATGACAGAGGACAGATCAGGGGGTGCCTTTGATTGGTCCAAATTCCAACAAATAGCAGGTCGGCCGGCTAATTTGAGATTTTACAAATGCACGGCCGGGTTATAATCCCTTTAAAGCGTGTGGCTCGGGCCACAGACTGGGTCAGGAGGGAGAGAAGGTGGCATGTGCAACAAACTGGGTCTCCTCCAGCAAAGCTGGAACGCTGACGCAATAGAGGCCGACTGTGACCTCCAGGCACCGCCGGCAGCTTTTCACTCAGAGCAAATGGAAAAATGTCAATGCAACTTTAAAAAGTCACATCTTGAGGCAAACGCCAGGCGAAACACATTTTCCATTGTTTACTACCACACTAGGCACATGCAAGTGTGGTGCTTTAAATGTGGTTGGGTCTTTGGAGGTCCATCCTGATTTTTCCCCCCCGGTTTGTTTTGGAGCATCGCATGTGACGCAAAAAAACTGAAAATAGGCTTAAAATGAAAGAAAAGATGATGGGTCAATACAGACCCCAATCTTCCTGATATCACGTGTTGCTCAGCCCTGGCATGGAAATAAAGGACTTACAGTTAAGTGAAGCCCTGGTGATGAAACTAACTTTAAACTATGGTGCACGTTAAATATGCCTGTGCTTGAGTGGATCAAGAAATGCATTTTTGGGTGCATGCAACTCACCGTGGGGGGTTGGGTGGTTGGTGGCTGCAAAGAGTCGAGCAGTGAAGGCATCCTGAGCCCCAAGTGAATCAGCACTATGCGTCTAAATATAACACCCAAAGGTTGAATCACATATCAGTTGCTGTTAGATGACACTAAGAGCGAACAAAAGTAAAACAAAAGTCAATTTTCACATTTGTAATGTAAAAACTGTATGTCTTTTGTAATATATTAATTTTTGAGAATGAAAATGCAAAGAATTCTGCTGCTGAATGAAATCAATTAATCCATACATCTTCCATAACCACTTCCACCTCCATTCAGGGCTGGGAGGGTCTGCTGGAGTCCATCCCAGCTGTCATAGGCCCATGCAGACACAGGGACAACATGCAAACTAGCACACAGAAAGACCCCAGGCCTGGGCCTTTTCTGAATGAAATCATGTGAGGATAATCAAATGATCAGAGTGGCAATGAGTGGCTAATTATTTTGCAGAAAACGAGTTCCAGCAAAGAGGCGTGTTCTCTTTAATAGAACATCAAACACACAGAGAGAAAATGAAAGAAAGGTGATATTTTCCCAGCCGTGCATCTTATTTTCATCAACGCTTCCAGCTGAGCAGCGCTGTTCAAATAACCAATGTGTGCAGAACTGTGAGACTGTGTTGGAAACCTTTACAAGTGCAGCAGAAGCAGCAGCGTCACTCATTCTCACAGCTTTTAATAGCAGCGCGCGAAAGGTCTTGCCTCCAATTTATACATAGCGGGATTAGCAACAGCAAGTAAGCCAAACGGCAAAAGTATCATCTGGACTTCCTCAAAGTTTGTGTTTGTTTTCCATTCTCAATTAAACAGACTGCCAACGACATTTTCACCGAGGCAACTAAAACACAGTGCTGCAAGGAATAGATGTAATTCAAAAGACGAGTATTAAATACACTATTTTTGGTAATAGGGTGAACTGATCTGAGCTCCAGTTGCTGAACTTTGCGTGCGTCTCTTCAGGACCACTCCTACACTAAACAGATGTGCACAAGTATGAAGAGAGAAAAAAAAAACCCACAACCTGTGGCCTGATCTCATACATCTGTGGGTTTTTATACTGGAGGATGTTTGGCGAATGCTTGCAAGTCCCCATCTTCCCTCCTCAACAAGCCGTCTCTGGGATGACCCCTTCAGACCCCTCCTTCCTGACCTCCTTCCAAGAGTCCCCTCCACTCTCCCTGTCCACTCCAGGCGCCAGGCTCCATTCCCCCCTTGCTCGCATACATTCCCTGTGCCGTGCCGAGTCGGTACTGAGGAGTAACTCGGTGACCCGGTTACACAACTGGGTGCCGGTGAAATTCTTTGCAACGGATTGTGGGTGCCAAATGTCACCTTTCATCAGCCCTTTTTCACACACACACAGACGGGTGTATGTGTGTGTCGGGGGGTTCGCAAACCCCGTCTTCTGTGTAAATCTGTGACACAGTCTGACCCACATTAGGGAAATCCACCACAGTTCCCTCAAGTACGTTTAGCAGAACTTCAATTCACAGAAGCTTAACACCCCCCACGCCCACCACGTGCCAATTTTCTCATTAAAAAGGAAGTTTCTGAAATAACTATACCATAAACTGGACAGTGTGCAGTGAACTACTTGCAATTTTTCCTTCATGATTTATGACTGCTGAGGGTGCAGATTGGACTGATTGATTCTCCAATAAGGCTAAATGTGTGGGGTACAGTTCCCAGGGATCTGGTGGTGTTGACTGGTGAAGCGCTTTTGGAGGTGGGGGTGAGGTAGGGGTGGGAGGTGTTGTGTAACCAGATTAGAGTAGTTTGTTTAAGTCGTGAGGGTCACTGGGGCCCGATTAGCTCCTTGGCGCTACAAACTCAAAATCCTTGGTCGACTGAAGCAGCTCCCAAAACGCTGAGATTTGTGCATTAGATCCCCATTGTAATGGCTTTTTTTTTTTTTACTTTAAGCTTTGGCAGTCTTTTTGTGATTAAAGCCAAAAATAAAGTGAAACCGTGACATAATAACAAGGAATTATCAGTTACAAACTAACTTTGTAAAAAAAAACATTTACAGCAAATAATAAGGCTAAATCAAGGTAACAAACAACAAACCTTTTTAATTTAACCTCAGGGGTACTGCAATTCTGTAGTGCCACCTACTGGTGGACCTGTTTACTTTCAAGTCAAACAGCACTCTTCTGATGGGTTTTTCTTCCACAAAAATAAAATAAAAACATCCATACTTCATTTAGGTCTTCTCACCAGTGTTGCGCATAAATACTGACTTCTGTCAGCAGGCCAGCTCCTCGTTTCTTCCATCAGTACAAGAGTCTTTGCAGGACTGGAACCAATAAAGCACTTCTATGTGTCTATGCAACAAACAATTAGAGGCACACATAGCTCCGATACTCATCAGCCTAATGAAGGGTTCAATAAAGGGTTATTGCATATGCCAATTTGTTCTTTTGAATAGCCTTGTTCTCTTCTGACTGTATCTCTTGTGACATACAATATTTTAACAATTAAATTGAACTCTTTTGCTGTCAGCACTGGTATGATTCTGAGAAAGACTCTCGTTTAAAATACTGAATAATTTGCAGCACTTGTGCCAGGATCCAGAGACTCTACACGGCTTGAAAACTGAACATCACGGCCGGTGAGTATAAAGGTGGTCTTTCAGGTGTGTGCTCTGCATAAAGTCCTTGCCGCAGACGTGGCACCGATAGGGCCTCTCTCCTGTGTGGCTTCTCAGGTGCTTCCTCAGGTGTCCACTATGGGTGAAAGTCCTGCGACAGTAGGAGCAGCAGAAAGGCTTCTCGCCCGTGTGAATCCTCAAGTGAATCTTCAGATCCCCTTTGCGGCTGCACTCTTTTCCGCAGACGTGACAGCGATGCTTCACCCTGGTGTGGATGGCCATGTGTTTGGTCAGAGAGGCCGCGCTGCCGTAGTGTTTACCACACACTTGACAACACTTGCTTTCACTGTTTGTGGACAAAGGTTGTGAACTTGGTTTTGGGTCATCCTCTTCAATCATTTGCTGGCAGGCAAAAAAATTGGTCTCTGATGGTTCGAGGACGTGTTCATTTTCTCCATCTTCTTGATGCTGTGGCCAGATGTCATGGCTTTCCTCCTCTTTAATATCCAGAGGCTCTGGGTCTGTGTGGCAGATGCTTGGTTCAAGCTCACAGTGGACGGGCTCAGAAAGAGTTTCCTCTTTGCAGACGGAGGGCTGAGACAAGTCTGGAAAATAATACATGATTCAAAGATTTTTTGTTTTGCATATTAGTGTTTTAGGTTGTTGTTGTTGTTGTTGTTGTTGTTGTTGTTTTTAATCCAAGCAATGACTGCAAACAGGTCAACGTTCTGGACAACTATAGCAACATGCTGGTGTAGTACAACCACCTCTTTATACGTAGACCAGATGATTTTGTGAATGCAACCTTATAAAGGCCCATTCATCTAACGTTTAAAGGGTTCTACTGGGATGAAACACAAAAGCGAATCTGTGTTTTCTTGGATCCATAAAGGTGACAATGCTGATGGAGCATAGATTTTTGACATGAATAATATTGTCATTCTCACGACTTGTAGGGCTCAACAAGAACAGTACTTTATATTTATAACGTAAAATATAAAGTAATAAATAAGCATGATTGCGTTACACAGTAAATAGAGGTAAAAAGCTACAGTGAGAAGTATGGTGAGATGTATTCCACTATCATTCACGCTAATTTAATTTTATTTTCGTCTAGTTTGAAGCTTCCGAGAATTAGACATACAGACCCGTCTTGTGGCTTGACACATGCTCCTGCAACAGTCCTTTCAGCCGTTCGATCTCCTGCTGGAAACCCGACGCCTCTTCTTCGTATTTGACGATTGCGCTCTCGAAAACGTCAAGGATTTCTTCCACAGCGGCCGTTAGTTTCTCACTGACAGCAGCCCTCAACAACAGCCTGCTGCACATTCTGACTATGGCGTGAACGTAAATACTAGCGAGCGGCCGGCCGTTAGGAGCGCCACTTGTGTTTTGACAGGACGTTAAGGAAGTGAAAGTAAGTCACACAAACAGCGAAGAAGAAGTGTTGGTGGTTGTTAACTCTCTGCCGCCGCCTGTTGGACAGCAAATGGTGTGGCACCTTCACGTACGGATGAACTGCACAGTATTCAAAATGCTCGAATGCATAATTATGATTTAAATGCTGTGGAAACTACGTTTTGCCCAACTAGGTCACCTACATGAAGGTGATGTAATGAGTAAGTGTGATTCTCTATGGATTCTCAAGCCGTTGTGTTATATTGAGGGTAATATGAGGCGTTTTAAATTTGGGTGGACTGAATATGACGTCACTGATGGCCTCGGTGCAAAATGCACGGCCCGCCACTGCTCAGGATCCAAATTTTTCCCCTTGTAATGAAGTTGTGATCCAAGTTTATTCCATAGCACTCAAATTTATTCCACACAAATAAAAACGCTGGCCCACTTTCTTTTACGTCTAGCCAATACATTAATGAAATTATTGAAATGAGCTGTGTCCAGCAAAATAAAAGCCCAATATTTTTTCTATAAATATATTTTAAAACAAACTGAAAGAGAAATCCGCTGAAATAACTGTCAGCAGGAATCCTCTGTGTGACTTATTGTCAAGTCTGTGACCAAAGTCATTCGTTGTTTCATTTTCTCCCTATTTTGTCTACCTTTGTGCAGGAACAAACTGAAACATTCCAACATAACTTTAATCTCTCTATCTCTCCACACACACACACTGTATCTGTTTGCAAAATGAGAAATGCAATTTATTAAAATAAAGTAAAATATGGAAGTGGAAGTTACACCTCATAACCAAATATTGAAATGGGTGGATATCACAGGGTTCTATGTGGTTATTAATATTAGACCACAGTAAATATTTACTTCTCAAATTTAATTAGTGGGCAGCAACGGGATACTCCTGATTTTGCTTTTTTAATACTTTTACGCCGAGATCATTAGGCATCCTCACTTTAAGTCGATGGGTGCTTAGTTACTGTAGCTTGGGGTTTAGTTAAATTAATAAAATATCAGTTAATGATGTCAAAAATGAATCATGCTGTGTTGATTAAAGTTTTTTTTTTTTTTTTTTTTTTACGATAATTACGTCGCATGAGGGGAAATTGAAAAGCGACGTGGCAGACAAGTTAAATACAACCGCATATGCCCATGTGACAGCAAACGATTTATGATACGGTACATTAAAAAAAACAAACCGCATTACATAATGCAAATTACTGAAGAAACCAAACATTCAGACTAGAGATTATGGGGCCGTTATGCTGCCTTTGCTAACTTTTCTGGAGACATCAAAGTCAAAGGAACGCTCCAAGCCTTACCCCCCCCCCCAGCCCTCTATGAATTTATTAAACATCTTGAAGTCAAACACGGTCCAAACAAGGTTCCCTCCTTCACTGCGTTTCCTTGCACCTAAACACGCCTTCAGAATGATGGGTGTGTCTTCTGAAATGGAAATAACAAACTAAGATGACTCACTTCCCGCTCAATTTTAAACAACAACACTGTAGTGACAAGCGAATCACATTTTTTTTCAATCAATGACCTTATTTTATTTATTTTTTTATTTACTCACATGACTGACACATTAGGTCACGTCTTTGCAGTCTGTCATGCTTTCTCCGACAACACGTGTGTTTGGCGTTCACACCTCCGCTGGCTCTGCGCATGAGCGGGGCGTGTTACTTCCTGGATTTTAAAGGTTCTGCCGTGAAGCGGAGGGAGAGAGGCAGCCTGCTCATCCCTCTGCGATCTTTGGTGCAGCAACAGCAACAGCAGCCAGCCAGCCGGTCAGCAGCAGCAGCAGCAGCATCACGGTGTGCGGGGGGTAAAGAATAAGAAGGCGCTCCAGCGTTGTCAGCTCAGCCACCGTACCCGAGCAGACATGTCAGAAAGTGGGTGTCAGGAAGCGAACGACAACAGGGGCAACCCGGAGCAGCGGCCGCCCAGACCGGCGGTCGGCAACAAAGTGACCGTGGTGCTGGGCGCTCAGTGGGGCGACGAAGGCAAAGGGAAAGTTGTGGACCTGCTGGCACAAGACGCGGATATTGTTTGCAGATGTCAGGTTGGTTGGGTTGTTCGGTTGGTTGGGTTGGTTGTTGCGGCGTCACTGCGCGCTTGTGAACGCGTCCCGGAAATGGAGCGCACCGTTTGAAGTGTGTGTGTGTGTGTGTGTGTGTGTGTGTGTGTGTGTGTGTGTGTGTGTGTGTGTGTGTGTGTGTGTGTGTGTGTGTGTGTGTGTGTGTGAGCACTAGCTAACCGACATACCAGCCGACGTGCCGTTCTCTTCACTATTATCGCTAATGTCACCTTGACTTCCTGCTAGCCAGCCAGTCACAACCCGCCACAGGGCCACCGCTAACCGCCGTCAAATGTTTGTTGGATGGATGGATGGATGGATGGAAGTGTCTCCTGTCGCGTGCACATGACCCGCGAGGATGTGAAGGTGCTTCGCGCCGTGGCGCGCGAGCGCCGCCGACGCCAAAGTGGCCGTTTACACGTTTAATACGGTGCCTTAATCACATTGCTGTTCTACTGTATTATGTCTTTGTTATTTATATAAAAACGAACGAGAATTGTCTGGAGATGAATGAGCTTTCATAACATTAGCTCTGCTTGGCAAAAACAGACTAGCCACAGTTTTAGGGGAGACAAGAAGGGAGAAGAAACTAGTGTTTAATAATAACACTACTGGATATATGTAATACGTATAACACTGGTATAAAGGAGAACAGCGCAAGGTGTATTAGAAGTTTAAAGGTTCTCATGAGTCAACTTGCTGCCGTTGACGTCGTTATTAGCACGCTAATTACGCTGCCTGGTTAAAGAGTTGGATGAAAATGTGCTTGCATTCTTTTCATTACAATCCTCTACGTTTTCAATCACGATAACATTGGGGTTTTTTCTTTTCTTTTCTTTTAAGTGTCAACACGGTAACCCCCTTCGTCAATATTGTATCAAATGCATGTTAAAATGTCTCATTTCTTGGTTGACTTTTGCGGAGCAATAAGAAGCAACGTTTACACGTTTAACACAGCACTTTAATCCTATTGCTGTTCTACTGTGTCGTTGTCGTCGTTACAGTTTGAGGGGAGACAAAAAGAAGAGAAGAAACTAGTGTTTAATTAATAACACTAGTGTGGATTAAATGTTCTCACGAATCAACTTGTTGCCCTTGACGTCTTAAACTGTGCTAATTGTTTATTGTTTAAAATACAAACAATCAGCACGCTAAATACGCTGCCTGGTTGAAGACTTGGGGTGAAAATGTACTTTCATTCTTTTCATTACAATCCTCTAAGTTTTCAATCATACTAACATTGATTTTTTTTTTTTTTTTTTAAAAGTGTCAACATGGAAACCCCCTTCGTCAATATTGAATTTATGTTAAATGTTCCATTGAAAGGTTGCCCGTTATGCACCCTATCGCCTTTGATCAGCCGTTTCAAAGATTAGGTGCAGTTTCACACAACAGTGTCCTGTATGTCGAAGATAATCATACTAAGCTGTCCTTATCATATGTATTAACTCTGTGGAGTTCGGCAGATTTACACTTACTACTTGGTACTCTGTAAGCGCAAGTTACTATTTTCAGAACCTGAATAACTCTTAAAAATAAACCACTTTACGGCAGCGGGCCTGGACCCCTGTCCTGAACGCACATTTTTATGCATGTGCGTCTCTTGGGAGGCTTCGCGCGTGTGCACGTGTGTGTGGGGTGAAGTGCCGCCGCACTGATCTTTTTATAAAATGAGCTTTGCCAGCAGACTTGCCCGGTGTTCCTTACAGGCCGCTCCAGACCTCTAATGATCCTCGAAATCTCACTCGGGGTGAAGTAAGTGAGTATGAAGAAACGGGTGTGTTGCTCCATGAGGAGGTGATGCGGGCAAAACACATACCAGAGTAATGGCAGGATAGAAATGACTGCGAAATATCATACGTATTGTGTTTGATCCAATAAATGCCGCTACATTTCCTCATTAGCCTTGTGTGATGATTCACTTCCCTTATTTGTGTAGCGTAAGCTTAAGGGATAATTATGGGAGAGGAGATTATGATCCAGCATGACTAATGCTATTTAATCAACAGAAGGCGGGATTTTATTTTTTTCGTTTCCGAATTACTCTGTATTACAAATACACTTCAAAATAGAAACCTGAAAATATAAGTGGACAATGGCCTTGTATGGCTTTGCAAAGCTTTTGTTTTAGGAACCACCTGTTTGAAATTATTTTGGGAAGCCCACTACCTTGAAAGGTTCTCATTAAAACCAGAAACCTTCCTCTCCGAAATACAGTTGTCTATCCTATGTACCAATTTTAGTGTCTTGGGACATTGTTTTTTCCCCCCGTTTTTGAACATATATATAAATAATTTCATGATTAATTGTACCCCGTAGCCATGACTGCAGAAAGAAGCGGGTATTGAAATGGATGGATGGATGACTAATTGCAGTCGAGGCCGTCAGATCAGTGCACTATTTCAGCCAAACTTCATAGATTCATCAATTAAAGCCCCACCTTGAGCCATTTCATAATAAGGGTGTGAATCCCCACCCCGCTGGGCTGCTGTGCTGAGTCAGCCGGAGCCCGCGGGAGGCCTTGTGTACAGAGAGAACAGCTGTATAGAAACCAGAGTTATGCTTGTTGACGGGTAGGATGGATTGTAAACGTATCTAAAAACACACCCACCACCCTCCCCCGACCCCCCTCCTGCCCCCGAGTTCCCCTTCCACCTTCAGGGAACTGCCGTGGCCAGGAATAACATCATGTGGTCGAAGCACATGCTGTGCTTGATTTATACCCACAAGGCTGCTGCGCTATGAACACATCCTGGTCACAGGATACTGAGTGAAATTGGCATGCAGAGACATGCAGAGAGGATCCGTCTGAATGCATTTTGCCTTATCGAATGTTTTGAAGCAAAAAAATACCTTTCAGTCCCCCCTCCCGAGAAGTTTCTCATCTGCTTTGGCTCTTGTCGTCTGGTTATCATCTTATTTTGGTGTCTGTTTGTTTGCATATGGGCTGCACAGAATAATGTGTTACTAGGTTACATAAAAAAGAGGCAAAAGGCCATAGTGTTTAGTTGCTTTCAAAGGCTTGTTTCACTTTTTGTCTGACGTTATGTAAAACACATTATGTATTATTAGAATAACTTTTTACGGCACTGTTTGCCGTACTATAGCATGAGACAAGCAGGCGACAGCAACACTGTGTGTGTGTGTGTATATATATATATATATGTGTGTGTGTGTGTGTGTGTGTGTGTGTGTGTGTGTGTATATATATATATATATGTGTGTGTGTGTGTGTGTGTGTAGCATTATTTTTTGGATCAAACACAATACATATGATATTCACAGTAATTTCTATCCTGCCATTACTCTGGTATGTGTTTTACCCGACACACCCCTTCCTTCATATATAGTATATGTATATATGTCACTAAAATGAAAACAAAAAAAGTTAGGGAAACGTTTTGAAACCTTTTCTCTAATTTCCTGTAGTCTCTGACCGCTGCCACGCAACCAAATACCAACAGGCCTTTTGTGATGTGCGACGCGTGTTGCTACTTGCACAGATATTTGGCCTCGCTCACAGCGACGCTAAACAAACCTGGCGAGCCTTCCATTAATCTTGCGCTCCTCCACGTGCTTTTTGTGTGTTTGCCTGCAGGGCGGCAACAACGCGGGCCACACAGTGGTGGTGGACTCGGTGGAGTACGACTTCCACCTGCTGCCCAGCGGGATCATCAACCCCACGGCCACCGCCTTCATCGGTGGGTACCGCACACGCAACGCCGAACGACTCGGACTCGCACTCGCCTCTGCCAAGTCTGATCTGTCCTACCTTTGCACATTGATCGGGACCCCTTTTAACATCAGCGCCTTCATTTTGACAACTGCGCCTGCGATCGTTGCCAGACTTGCGCACTGCACCGCACCGCACCGCGTCCATTCGTCTGCAGTGACTTCATTAGCTAATGGCGTCTTACTCTTGTCTGGCTTCCAGTCCAGTCTGGCCCTCCAGCAGCACCACTGCGTCGAAGAATGTATGAACTGACAGGACGTCAATGCAACGCACTAAACAGCATTTATGTTCTTAAAGGTCCAGTGTGTAATATTTGGCTTGAGTTCTGATTTTCATATTGGTAAAAGCTTAGTGTGCTGCCCATAAATACATATATAAAAGTGTATACTGGCAGTACGATAAAAGTCATTTGCTTTTCCTTCCCTTAGAGCGGTTCTCATATATAAGAATATACATAGAGCGATAATGGTCTTAGTCCTCGTCATCTTGCGCTGACATTTTTTAAGGAAGCCAATCTGACAGTGAACTAAAGGCCCAACGCGCTGTCAGGTGGGCTTACTAAATACCGGGCTGCCTTAAAAATTTTACGCACTGGACCTTTAAATGCTGTTCCAGTGGTATGACAGGTGTATTTAAAGTTGATATTTACATTGAACTTTATACTTCAGAGCTTTTTTTTAATAATTAAAATCTTTTATATGTAAATGGTTCTTTTTTTTGTTTGAATAAAATATATCTGCCCCACATTTTGGAAAGTATGTGCAGCACACAGTTCTGGAAATCAACTCTTTGTGACTTCACAGAGGGGCACTGATACTTCTCTCACCTCACTGCCCCTGGAACTAAATGGTTGAACATTACCGCAGACCTGTTTAAACACTATTTCCTTCAAAATGTGCTTCTATTTCAAACAAGCGTCTTTCTTTTATATTATTTTGCAGGCAACGGCGTCGTGATCCACCTTCCAGGACTGTTCGAAGAGGCCGAAAAGAATGACCGCAAAGGAAACGGTGAGTGCTGCGCTGCTGCTCTGAGCACGTGCATTATCAATAATGGGCGGCAGCGGATGAAACGTGTTGAGCTTTCAACGTGCGCACACTCACGACTGGCCTGGATGTGTTCAGGTCTGAAGGGCTGGGACAAGAGGCTGATCATCTCCGACAGAGCACATATCGGTAAGTCCTCTCCTGGCGCCCCCTGGAGGTTGTTTGTGTCGGGGTATCGGGGGGGGGTCGATTGTGTTTGCGTGTTTGTGCGAAGAAATGTGGTGTGAGGTGTGTGAGAGTGTGTGTCCCCTCTCTCCCTCCTCTGCAGTGTTTGACTTCCACCAAGCGGTTGATGGGGTTCAGGAACAGCAGAGGCAGGAGCAAGCAGGCAAGAAGTAAGAATACTGTCGCTTTGACAACGGCTGCCCCACACACACAAACACTCACAGCACAAGCACTGATCTCGGAGCTTTTAAAAAGCGTGTGCCAAATCAAGTGGAACTTGAAAATCAACCCGCCTGCCGTGTCACAAAGTGCACCAATAGTTCTTCTAAATGTGCTCTCCTGCTGCCTGGAACCTCCTCGCTGCTGCCTCACTGTTTTAATTCCCAATCCCCGAAACTAGGCAAAAACACACCATTTTCTGATGGTCTGTCACCACCACCATCGTTTCTCAGCTTAGCCCGGGGGTGGGCAAGAGGAAGGGGCCGGAGCAGCTGCAGATGGATGGAGTGTTTTGGTGACCCACCTCATAGGAGAAAAAAATATATTATGGGATATGTAGAAAACATGTGGTTCAAAATATGTGTTTGAAGTCCCACAGTATTTAGCTTTGTATTGAAAAGACTCTTAAAACACTGAAAAGGTAATAAAATACATCTATTTTATGACCTGCTGGCTATTAATATAATTTCTTCAAGATTGGCAGGCTGTAAACTGCACATGCCTGGCCTGGCCAGGCATGACTAGTCAGTCATTTTAATGTGCTCAGAAACACACAAGTTCTCTACGCTGGCAAATCAACTCCTGAGCTCTGAATACCAAACAGCTGCTGTGTGCGCATGTGGCTGTGAGTGTATGTGAAGATGAGTCTTCACCAGGGTCCCTTAAAGGCACAGTCATTAAAGACTCTCAGCAGATTGCGTGACAGTCTGCTGGATTTCCAGCATTTCTCGGCGTCCTGTGAGCTCCTCTGCCTGGAGGTTGCAGCCGCACGGCAGCCGCACCGTCGGATTAGAAGAGTTTTGTGTGGTTAGACTTAAACCCAAACTTTGAATTCTTTAAACACACAGAGGAGAGACCTCGAGCTCTGTGAATGTCATGTCAAAGTGACAACAACCACAACAACCGGGCCATATTGGGAGTTGCATTATTTGGTGCTGCAAAAGAAAAAAATATTACTTAAGTAGCCGTAGAAACTTCTGGACCACCTGATTTGGAAAACTACGGAAACTGTCACGTTTTTACGTGATAATCATCACGTTATTTTGTGAAAGTTTTACCTTATGATGTGAAAATTATCACGTGAAACTATTCTATTGGTGAGCCCTATTTTTCTCCAGTGTGGCAGCACACTATGGAAGCCCATCAACTCGAGTGGATTTAAAAGGAACCCACAATAGGACAGAATTTCAAAGGAGTTTTTGGGGTTGCAGAAATCTAAAATTAAAAACATTTGGAAGTTTCATTTTTTCAACTTCACAGACTGATCTCTTTGTAATTTAGCCTCAAGCCCTCTTGTCCTTTCATGACCTGGCATTCAGATACTGTTTCCTCGCTCATAAAGGACGTGATTCTACTTCAGGGCTTGCAAAGTTTACTGTGGCGAGCGATGCTTTTTTTTTTTTAAAGCCTGATTTCCAGGAGGCCCACGTTGAGCACTTCATGTAAATGGTTAACTGGTTTAACGTGTCAGCTGAGCAGCGAACGCTGACACTCTGTCTTAAGGGTGAAGGCAGTAAAAACATTTCAATAAAGCCGAAGTTGCTTTTGTGCATTTGGCCCTCAAAGCACTAAAACTTGTTTGCTGCTTCCTGATGAACAGTACAAGTTCAACTGTTTCAAGTCATAGCGGGGACCTGTGTGATGATTATGATTTCTACCTTCCTACTTTGGTGTATTTTCAGTAGAATACTGAATAAAAAATGGAATGGTGACTGAACAGATAGCTTTACTCACATTGTCACCACTCTCAATGTGTTTGTAATGGGAAAAAGGACAGTAGAATAAAAATAATGTAATAATTGATATTCAATGATTCCTATTTTTAATAATATTTTATAATAATTTCCCCCCCCCCATCCTGTTCTTCTGTCGTCTGTTGTTGACCAACCAGCCTCGGGACAACAAAGAAGGGGATTGGCCCAGTGTACTCGGCGAAGGCGGCGCGCAGCGGTCTCCGGATATGTGACCTGTTGGCCGACTTCAACCAGTTCTCTGAAAGGTCAGTTTGAATAGTTAGTCCTTGCCTGTGACTGATGCAGTTGTTTAAAAACCCTGTAGCCTCTTTCTCATGGTTAAAATCTTCAAAAAAAGTTTGTAACAGAGGTTCATGTCTTTGACCGAGAACTTTAGGGGGCATTTCTTTGAAATATGTCAAATATTAAAAACTGAAAAATGCCACGCATAACGTTTTTGGATGACCCCGGGTGCAAATTGTGATGGAAGTCAAAGCAGTCTCTCCTCTCTGTCCTTCTGCTGTCGTCACAAAGCGACAAAATCCACACGGCTGGTTGTTTCCACCACCGTGTGTTTATCTCCTCGCAGGTTCCGGGTGTAGAGTTGTGTTATGTCATCAAAGTTGGTGGCTCGAATGACTCCTACAGGAAACTGATCAAGGCTGATGGTTTGCCGTTCCAGGTATAAAATGTTGGCCCAGCAGTACAAGGCCATGTACCCAACCCTGGAGACCGACGTCGAGGGAGAGCTGCTGAAATTAAAGGTGACGCGCCGCTTTAAGGAAGAAGAAGAACAAAGAAGCTCTCATCTTCACCACTTAACGTTCTGCGTTCCATCTCAGAACTACGCGGAGAAGATCAAGCCCATGGTGAGGGATGGCGTGCACTACATGTACGAGGCCCTTCACGGTTCGCCCAAGAAGATCCTGGTAGAAGGAGCCAACGCAGCCTTACTGGACATAGACTTTGGTCAGTGTGTGTCTGAGTGCACGTGGACTTTTGGGAGATGTGATAAAATCGAAAACGTTGTCATAAAACGCTCCTGAATCTTACACACTGGGCCTTTAACTGCACTGTGTGTATATTTAGTGATTCTCTTGACAATAACCCCCAGTTTCTTTGTGCTTGTGCATTTTTTGCCCTTTCTATATCGCTAAGCGCTGTCGAGTGCATTTCTGATGGCCCACCGGTGTTGCCCTCAACACACTTAAAGCTTTGTGATGCTTTTTACGATAGCCTGCTTGGAGCTCAGACTAGACGTGACGGTAAGTGCGCTAACTGCTAACCAGCCGAGTGACGCAGCACGCTCACGGTTGGAAGGCCCCCCCCCCAGACGGCACCTGGACTGTGCATGAGCACAACGGCATTCTGTCTGTCACCAGCAGCCTGTCTTGCTGTCGTTAGGCTCACAAACCCAACGCGATTTCACGAGAAAAGTGAAAGCATGACTGTTCCTTTCTTTTTTTTTCTTTTGTCCTGTCACACACAGAGTTATCTCACTAATCGTTTAGATGTTGGTGTGGGTCACTGCAGTGCAGCACAGTGTTAATTATTCAGAGAATTATCTGCAACCAGCGTAGCAAAGTTAACATTACACAAAGGTAATGGAATTTATTAACAAAACTCAGTGCTGGCGTGTCCTGCGCGGAGGTCGCCGTCTCCGTCTGACTTTATCTTGGCTACAGTTAAAGACACAGTATTGTCACATTCCAAGTTTTATCTTTCTGTTCTGCTGTTGTGTTGACTGTGGAAGCATTCATGGCCACACACTACTGCTCGTGGACCCACATCAAATCTTTGGTTGCACAACAGAATCCTGGCGCACTTGGACGCTTCGCATGTGGGCGGCGGGCGGCGGCGGGCCTTTCAGCCGCCCTCCCGTCTTCACCTTCATTTTTAGTCACTCAATAGGAGACGTGCACCGTCTCAGTGGAGACGCCACGTTGTCTGTCCGTCCGTCCGTCTTTGTCCTTTCCTTCCGCCACAAGTGCGCTTCGCGGAAATTAGCTTCAAATCAATCGTGGTGGAAAAGTTTACTGTGGCTTAATCCAATATGCACACTTAACTAACGGTCGTGTTTGGTTAGTTCCAAACCATGATACAGAAGCAGAAGGATATTGTGTAATGCGAGAAAGAAACTGTCAGTCAGGAACCTAGTAGACCTGTTTGGACGGAGGTGGTGGTGCTGCGTCCTCACGCACTCAATCCTGACAAGCGTTCAAAGTTTTTCCTTTTAAATGTGTTTGACAGGCTCCAAGCTAAAGGTTTCCACCCTAACAGCTAAACAAGTTAGACAAAACACAGGCTGGAAAAGCAGCCGCGAGTTTCGCTTGCTGTCAAACAGTGAAACAGATGAGATTCCATCTTTTCAGACGGCTGAAAGAGCGATGAGGCTACTGAGCCTCAGGCTAAAACAGCAGGGTTTCAGTAGCTGAGGTTTTTTTTTCCCATGCAGTTGTAAAATTAATAATTTCTTGATTTAGTCTGCGATCAGAAGGTAAATAAAATAGAGTTCTCAGGTCAGAGATAACCAGCCCATATAATATTGACATACATGCTCAAACAGCTCTGATTGGCCACTGAGATTTTTATTTATTTTTCTATCTAGAGAAAATGTCACATACCGTTTGTATGTTGAGTTTGGAGAGTGAAACATTGAAACGTCAACAGTTCTCAGGTTCTAACTTGTGAGAGAAATGTTTCTGGTCTGCAGTTTGTACCTACAGCTGTCGGCCTCAGCTTCATGGACCTTCACTGTCTTATGTGATGTTAAACTGTGAGGGCTGCGCTCCATTTCAGCATGGAATCTTCAGACGGGGCCAAACAAAGTTTTGTATTCATCACGATGAAGGAGGAAATTGTTGCAATTTGACTCCTAATCACTGTTGATGCCGCCACAGGAAGGGCTGTTGCTGGATTTTAAGCACCCAAAAACTGACTGACTGACTGCAAAAGTTCAACCAAAGTCTGATTCATATGTTCACATATGTAAGTTTTTATATATATATTTTTTTTCATTTCGTGTCATGGCAGGAACATACCCGTTTGTGACGTCATCCAACTGCACAGTGGGTGGCGTGTGCACCGGACTGGGCATGCCCCCTCAGAATGTCGGCGAGGTGTACGGGGTGGTCAAGGCCTACACCACCAGAGTCGGCATCGGCGCCTTCCCGTCAGAGCAGAAGAATGTAAGAGAACGAGCTAAGCAACTTGCACCGCTTTGCAATCCAACAACAAAAAACCCCAGAAAAAACAGCCCGGCTCTGGTATGCGTCCTGGCTCCCGGCAGAAGGAGGTTACCTTCTTTGTCCAACAGCACCACCCAGTGGAGGCTGTGCTTCCCTGCTGCAAGGAAGAAGACGCGGTGCACTCGACTTGTCGGTCAGAGAGTGTCTGTGTGAACCCCTGCGCAGTGCTGAGAGTGAAGTGAAATTTAGGAAACCGCCTCTCGAGACACCGAAGACGAAACGGCGTCACCCACCTTGTGCAGGCTGAGACTGATGCATGTCTGTGCTCACCTTGTTGTCTCCAGGACATCGGAGACCTTCTTCAGACTCGGGGGAAGGAGGTGGGTGTGACCACAGGCAGAAAGAGGCGATGTGGTTGGCTGGATCTGGTGCTCATCAAATATGCACACATGATTAATGGATTCACAGCGTGAGTTCAGTGTGTACACGGGAATTGTGTTGATGCGTGTTTTCCAGTGTTTTCTTTTGCTGTGTGAAGGGAGGTTTCTGGTCAGTTTGTGTAACTCTATGTTAATTGAGAAGATTCAATGAACTGTATTTCTTTGATCACACTGCAGAACTGTCAGTAGTTAGTAGTATTTTCTTCTTTACATTAATCCTATAAAGCTTTTTTTTTTCGAATGCATTTCCTTTTTTATTGATTTGCAAGATTCACCGTCTGTGTGTGCAGGCGTCTAACTCCATGTTCCACCCTTGTCTTTCCAGTATAGCTCTCACCAAACTGGACATACTTGACGTTTTCTCTGAAATCAAAGTGGGGATAGCGTACAAAGTGGACAACCAAACTATACCTCACTTCCCAGGTGAGCTGCTGAGTGTTGATTTTCCAGCAAATCGTAAAAGAAAAATCTTGATTCACGACCTGACTGGATAGACTGTTACTGAATCGATCATTTTGTGCTCAGAATGCCTTGTAGCTTTAGGTATTCATTCTTGTCAGACAAGGACTGTCTGACTGACTTATCTCGTAAAACCAATTGTGTCATTGTGTACTTGTGTTGCTCCTCACCTTCCATGGCACCGTTGCCAGCCAATCAGGAGGTTCTGCAGCGCGTGGAGGTGGTGTATGAGACGCTGCCGGGCTGGAACAGCGACACGTCAGCTGCCAGAAGCTTTGAGGAGCTGCCCGACAACGCCCAGAAATACGTTCACTTCATTGAGGAGCACGTCGGAGTGCCTCGTAATGCTGCACACACACACACACACACACACACACACACACACACACACACACACACACACACACAAACTCAATTCAAAGGAAATTAATTGAATTATGTCATTAGTGCAGCAAAACAAAATGTGATTTTCAGGAGAATTACATATGCCTTTTTAAATGTTTTTTACTTTGATGGTTTTCCCTGTGAATGTAGTGAATGTAAACCAGTGTCTGCTTGTTTGTCTCCGCAGTGAAGTGGATCGGTGTGGGAAAGTCCCGGGAGTCCATGATCCAGCTGTTTTAGACTGGCGGAGGAGACACGGGAAGGATGCACAGCAGCGTCTCAACCGTCCCAACACACTCTTAACTACACACACAAACACCCTAACACACAACATAGCTACCTACCTTGTGTGATCTCTCAGAGAGAATCATGATCCGTTTTCAAAGCTTTATCACTGTATCATCAGAGACCAGTCTGCTCTGGATCTGTCCTGACCTCCTGCCCTGACCTGCGATGTAGGCCAGAAGCTACATCCAGATTTTAAACCCTTTTTAAATGTCCTGTAATTCTACGGCAGTCGGGTCCTTTCACTTCACTTTATATTGTAGCCACATACTAACGTGCCGCAACATCATTTTCATGGACTTCATGTGCTCATGCAAACACACAGACGAGGAATACAGTCCGAAGGAGGCGTTCACAGCTTTAGATCAAACTAGGATCGTGTGTCTTTTTATTGTTCATCTATGCTGTGTTTTCCATGCGCTGTGCCAGTCTGGTGTAAGTCAGTTTGGAAATTTGAATCTTGGCACTTTAGATGCTGTGGACTTTATCTGCTCTGTGTTTTGTTCTGCCAGGCTTTCAGCACATCCTGGTGTGATAAAGGGATCCTTTAATATTTGTAACCTTTTGGGTGTTTTTTTTTCTTTCTTTCTTTCTTTCTTGTGTGTCTGTCTTGACTGTCATTCATCAAATGACTGAAGTAAAGACTTCACAATTTGCCTGTCTGCCAACCAAATAATTGCTCTTCAGGCTGATAAACTGGCAAAGCCTATTTTGTGAGTTTTCCATCATAATAATACAAGACAAGCCCAAAAAAAATGCCAATATAAACATATAAGCCAGTAAGAAGTTTTCTCTGGTGTCATGTGACAAGATGTGTTCCCAATACCCTCAAATGGCACCTACACTGGTGTAAGTCATGGGCACTTACTGGAACTGGAATACCAAACATGTTTAGATTATCCCCAAAAAATTCTGTCAGGCAAGTTAATAAAATACTACGTCTTACTTGGAGGTACAGATTGCAAGTTAGAGTCGCCAGAAATGCCGGTTTTCATCATGGACACTAGAGGGAGACATTTGACAATAAATAACGTTAATACCTTAATGACCCCAAAACATAATTTTCTTCGCACAATTAAAGGTTTTTTATAACGAATGGGTTTACGTGACAGCCTATGCTACATCATTCATAGCCCGATATATTGCAAAGTTCTATGTGATAAATACGTTTTATTTATCGAAGACGCAAACACTTATGAAGAATAAATAATATTCCCCACAGGATAAGCAGCTGAAATAATGTTCCAATATTTGAGTGACATTTTCGCTCATGAATATATTTTTAATATGTACGTACATTATCATGATCATTTTAATAATAAAGCTGTGGTTGAGTCTTCCAGTGGCACTGTAAAGGCTTTTGTTTAACAGCATATGTTACTGATTCAGTAATATTAAGTGTAAGGAAGGGTGGGCTCTTCAAGTGTAGTATAACTTTAAAACTGAGCCCGACCTCGTTTTTGCGCTGTGTCAAAAAGACCCCACCTTTAATGCAATATTTCCCATTCAGACAATGGGTAATTTTCGTAAGCACCGCAAACGGTTTTCAAATTGCTAGCTTCAGTGTTTAGAAATAGGATATAAATATAAAACTGTCCGATATATCCTCATAGACTCCAACTCAACTTCAACATTTACGTTAGACTTACCTTGAAAACACATCCGCCCTCGATTGATAAAGTCCTTCAAATACCCAAAAGTCTCCCCCCCCCCAACAAGTTGCTTTATTTTGTTAATTTATTACTTTATTAAAGATAGTTGGTTGCGTTCTACAAGTAGTGCTAGGCTCATATCACTGCGGTTTTTCAGTGCTAGCAAGCGAACCCAAACATGTCGGCTCACGAAGGTTTTTAACGTTGGTGAAACCGGAAGACGTATTACTACTACGTTGACATGCGCCCTAAAAAGTAGTTAGTTCGTTGTTTGAATGTTAATAAACTGACAATGAAATGACGGAGTCCTTGGGCATGAGAAGAACTTTATCAATCAAGCTTTAAACAGACGTGTTTTTGAAGTTATTCCATCGTGAAGTTTGATGTTTCGGTGTGGAAAGGGGCATTGTATTAAAATCAGTCAGTGATGTTCATAATGAGCCCAAGTAGACACACAAAAAAAACCATGGCAAAAATTGTTTGAAAGTGAAATATCTCTTTAAGTAAGTACTTCAGGTCCACGTAACCCTCTGCCTCTGTCGCCACCACATCACCACAACCTCACCTGCAACTCATTTCCCTGCCTTCTCCCAGCTTCCTCCCACTATTTGAATAGATCTGAATCTCCTGCAATGAGCACACACTCCCTCGCTCGCTCTCTCTCTCTCTCTCTCTCTCTCACACACACACACACACACACACACACACACACACACACAGGCTGCTCTCATCCAGATGCACTCTGCTTTTTGTCTCTACCAAATTGGACTTCTCTCTGTCCTGCGCAGCTGTCAGGTGAAGAGGTTTTGCCCTGTTGAATTAACTGTGTCACCTTGCACACACACACACACACACACATGCACACAGTGGCCTCTGGCATGAAGCCGGGCCTCTCTCTGAATTGGTGTCTATCTTGATGAGATGCTGGATGGCAAAGAGCATCGCTGCCTCTCTATCTGGGTCGTGGCTTCACTGGTTTTGCTTCCCTCCTCTTTACCCTGCGCCATTAAGGCCCTCTCCTCCCCTCAACCCTCCAACCCAACCCCAGCCACCCCCTGTCAAACCCTCTGTCCTCTCTGCACAACTCCTTCCCCCTCCTCCTCGTCCTCCTCGCCCTCATTTGAATCCCACAGCGAGGCCTCTTTGTCCATTGGCTGCTGTTGCATTGTGCTGCAGAGGGAAGCAGAGTAAATGGGCAAGCAAATGAGTTCTTGTCCCTCAGCCCGCCAGCTGTAATGTTACAACACACACACATGCACATAAAGGTGTTGCCATTAACGACGTTCCAGCTAATCATTTTCATCTTTTGGCCATGACCTCTGACCTGCAGGAGCAATAGGTGTTTTTTTTTACTAGCCCAAGTTTACTATGGGGTTTAGAGCAGCATAGATAGATAAGAAAATATGATATATATGATGGAAATATTTTTTTCCCATAAATAAAATTGTGTCATAAGAGAACCAGGAGATCAGCCCATTGTAATGTCACAGAGAGAATTGATCCCTCTACCAGGTTAGCGACAGCAGAGTTTTTGAGTGTAAGGCTGCTCCACTGGAGTCCGAGATGAAGAATAAAAGGTCTAAAAATGGGCCCATCCAGTCGCTCCTCTGCCTGTTGAGACTGTTGGAATGGACACATACAGTAGACGTGTTCCAGTTAAAGGAACAGCTCAACATTCTTTTGAAAATGAGCTCCCCGCTCCGTCCCTCTGACAGATAGGTGAGAACATTGAGTGACATAAACCTCTCACTCCGATGTTCATTCCTGCAACCACCAGTTATAATTCCGCATTGTCAATGAAGAAGAGAAGAACACTGATTTAATGACTTTGCTCTTATCACAGCGCTTATCTTACATCCGTGTGACTTCAGTGCAAAGGCCACTTCGGGCTCACGCTTGTATTATAGTTGGGATTGCACTGTCTAACAATTATCTTCAAATACATACGAAAGAAATATACATTTTAGCCTCAGAAATCCTGCGATTGGCTTGAGATCTTTGCATTGTCAACAACAACAAAAAAAAAATTCAAGATCACACTGTCCTTCCAATCAGTCACCAGCCTTGTTAAAAGACCCCAGCGCCTCCTACCCGTAGTTTCAACTCTCCCACCACCTCCCAGAGGGCCGAGCCTGCCTCTGTGTAACTGCGCTGGGAGCTCAGCCCTCGGCTGACCCAACACTCTAACCCCTGTGTGGAATGCGCGGCTGTAAAACGCCCGTAAAAAGCTGTTGTTTTATTTCAGAGTGTCTCTCCTTCACCTGCTCTGATTCCTCCTGCGTGCAGCCCCTCCCCTGTTTTCCCCTCCTCCCTGCCTCCCTCACTCCCTCCCCCCTTCACTCGCTGAACTGTGGTCGCTCTGTAAAACAGGCCGCACGCAGCAGATGTGTGACGGCCGACACCGTTAACAGCTGTCGGCTCTTATATCAGCTCCTGTTCAACACTAACCCCCCCGAACACACACACACACACACACACACACACACACACACACACCCCAACCTGCAGGATGAATGCAGCAACGCAATGAGCAGTTGTCGTGCATTCACGCGCACACACACGCGCACACATCAAGGGTGAGACGTACATGTGTTGTTGGTTTGTTTGCTTTTCAGGAAAAGAGCAGGATCGCGCTCTTAGATCGGAGGAACAAAGACACTTGTATAGCAGAGTAACACACCAGATGAAGGCAGTGCGATGACAATGACTTTGGTTAGGCTGAATCCTTACAAAAGAAGGGCTAAGCCGGAAAGTAGCTAAACAAAGAGAAAAAAAATAGACAGACCCAAGTTTTTGTAAACAGCATTTTTCATCCACCATATAATTTCCATAAAAGTAGAGCGTTAGAACGCTTTTTATACTGTATGAGCAAATGCTTGTTGTTTAAGAGTCTGCACACCAAATTACGAAAAGCTGATAATGACTAAAATGCAATGGGGCCTATATTTCTGTATTTCCGAACCTGGACATCAACTTATGTATACCAGATTCACACAACTGATTATCCAAAAACATCTATTGACCTGCAGAAAACAGCATATTTTGCCCTCTGTTGACAGCCTTCCGCATAAATACAAGGTTTTTTAGCCGTCTGCTAGAAAAGATTGTTTGTTGGACTTCATTCACGTTTGGAAAGGGACAGGAAGGAGGTGTGTCAGAGGGCGGAGCCAACACCTGGCAGGGCGTATTGACACTAAGATGGGAGAGGTATCGTGTGACATCAAAAAGAAGGGATTTTACCTTTCAGTGTTTCATGTCACACACAATTTATAAAGAGTGGAGCAAGAAAGAAAGAGGTAAAAGGAAAACTTTTCTCATTTCTGGTCGGTTCATCGATATTGGTAAAGTTAATTTAGAATAATATGGGTTGAGAATTATAAAAATGCAAACTGAAAGAAAGAGTGAAATGATTAAAAGGAGTCAGAGTGAGATGCAGAATGAACAGAGAGGCTGTGGCCAAAACACTTTGACGATTTGGGGCAGTTTGCTGATCGCTTTGCACATCAACACCTGGCTCCCACTCTCTCAGATACCAGCCAGCTACCACCAGCACCACCACCACTCCCAGCCCTGGAGCCGGCCTCGTCCTTTCTTCCTGCTGCCCGTCCCTCCGTCCGTCCCCTCCTCTTCCTCCAGCAGCGTCTGGCCGAGCTCCAGGGCCGCGCCCATCCCTGGCAGCGCCGTCCCTCGCCTGTCGCCTCTGCTGCCAGCCCGGCCCGGCCCGGCCCGGCCAGGCCCGGCACCCCACTTACCCTGAGCCCAGTCTGCCTGCGAGGGACCAGCCCTCTCGGCCCCAGCCCTCTCTGCCCCAGCCACGGCTCCCTGGCGGCGCAGCAGCCCCTGACGGGCGCTGTGGCCCCTGGCCCTGGACTCATCACTGCTGCCCCACCCCCCACCCCCCACCCCACAGCCAGCTGCTGTGGCCTCGCTAGCCGTCCAGCACAGCATGAGAAGGCCAACAGCTGTTGATCAGTGGGCAGCCGGGGCCAACGCCTTCCCCCGTCCCCTCCCCTGACCTCCCACCCCTCACACACACACACACACACACACACACACACACACACACACACACACACACACACACACACTTGTATATGTATATATATATATATATATATATATATATGTATATATACACTCACACTCACAGATGCACGCGCACTCACTCCCCAGGGAGGCAACAGATGGGGGTCAGCCAGAGGAAAGGGGTGTGGTGGACCATTATAGAGGGCTGGGCTAGGTAGGTGTGATAGATAGAGAGACAGACAGACAGACAGACAGACAGACAGACAGACACAGATGTTTTCAACCAACATTATGAGGACATTTCTTTGGTCAAGGTTTGGGTTGGGCTGTACAATAGAATGCAATATTAATGGGAGTCAACGCAAAGACCCTCACAAAGACGGCAACAAATGTGAGCGCGCGTGTGTGCGTGTGTGCGTGTGTGCGTGCACGTGCCTTTGCCTTTGTGTGCGTGCGCACGTGTGTGTGTGTGTGTGTGTGATCTTTGAGCGGCTGCGGCTGGACATTTGCGAGACGCGTGTCTCCAGTGTGGACAGGTGTCGGCGTCAGCAGTGTCCAGACTCGTTCCAGCAGCTGTCCCCCTCCTCAACCACCACCACCACCACCCCACCCATCAACCAGCCCTACCACCCCCCCACACCCACACACACACACACACAGCCGCCCTCTCCGACAGATGTAGCCACACTACCGCCGCCCAGCTTTTTATGGGCCCGGCCTGTTTTGACTTTAAATATTTGCCCAGGAGGCGCTGGTCCTGCCCTTCAGAGGAAGGTGTGTGTGTGTGTGTGTGTGTGTGTTGGGGGTGGGGTGTTGTAGAAGAAGGGACACACTAACTTTTCCTCTTCCTATCACACACACACACACACACACACCTGTACCGCATGGGCAGAGGTTGGGAGCCGCCTCGTCCTGTTTTTTACCTCTGATGGACGACAGATGAAAGCAGCGACGTCTGCCGGGGGGGGGTGAAGACAAACTGTTGATCAGCCGCTCCGAGGATCAGCTGAGCAGACCAGAGCTGGCAGCCCATCAAAAGGGATGTTTAAAGAGTCCCGGCAAAATTCAACCTCATCATTTCTCCCCCAAACCCCCACTAATTATAAACGTCCATTTGCGCGGGCGGCAAACACGGCATCCATTATTAGACGGCGCCGAAGCGTTGGATGTTGCGAAGCGCGCAAGCAATGATTGTTTCCACCTACGGGGCATCTGTAATGATGAGGCCTCGGCGTCGGATCACCGACGTTTGCAGCTCAAGGCCTCCACAGTGTGTTTTGGCAACCTCGGAGCTCATTGTTGTGTTTGTAGGGCCTGAAAACAAACGGTGTGTGACTGAACGCTGCCTAACCTGCTGCTGCTGCTGCTGCTGCTGCTGGCGCCTGCAGACGGCATTCAGGGAGCGCTGCGGTGCTTCGAGCGACTTACACAGAAGATAGCGTTCCCGAAGCAGGTGGCGACTGAAATGAACGTAAGACTGTGAAATACCTTGAAATGACTGACTGCTAATTTCATTGTCTGGAGTATTAGTATTGTGTAGTAGAAACAGAAATGTAGACGTTGACAGAACTGTGTTTCTGTATGCTCATATTTGCGTGTCCATTTGATTTTCCACAGATCTTATTGAGAGAGGAGCGGGGGGGTAAAAGGTGGGGGGTTTCTGTTCTATGAGTGCTATATCGATATGTCTACGAATGTATGCTCATTAAAAGGAACTGAATTTGAGAGTAGGAGTGAGCAGGAAGCTGTTTATGTGGTGGCTTATGTGTGATTACAGCCAGTTCTGCTCTGCTAAATCTGCATCAAAGTTTGTTTTTCAACACAAAAGTGAGAGAAAAAGTGAGTGAAAAAAGAAATTGTGACAAAACAGACAAAAGCCAATACACATTAGTTTTTGTTAACCAAATTAAAGCCCCCATATTATCCAGTTTTTAGATCTTTATTTTTCAACCAGGATTTTCCTCATTTCCATGTGTTTGCACACACTTTCAGTCGAGCGGAGGAGGTAAAGTGAGTGTAAGGAGGGACTTTTCTCATCTCCGGGGATGAGCTAGAGACAACCGTGATTGTTAGAAAAACATTGGTACAGGGAATTTTGTGCATCTGAGGCCTTCAAGTAAACCTCAGTTCTTTTGAAGCCTCTGATTCTCTATGTTAATGTTTATTTCTGTGCATTTTTTTCCCCCACCATTTGTTTTCCTGAATGTCAGTCAGACTAGTGGAAGAGAGCCAGAACGCCGTGGACCATCTATTGTGCACTCGGAAAAATCAAAAGGGAATTTATGATTCCCTTTCATGGTTTGCAGGAGTGTTCCCTGATAATTCCTCCTGGGTTTAGTGCAACTGCACAGCAGGTGGATAAAAAAATAACTGAACAAAAGAAGAAGCGATGCATCGCCGCAACCGTTGTTAATATTTTTCATATCGGGCTTAAAAAAAACACTATGCATCAACAAAACACTAATCTCAAGGTGACACACTGGCTGTGAAGTGTCTGTTTGTCCCCCCCTCCCCCCAAAAAAAACCCTCGGTGGAGCGACTGAAGCGCCCGCTGGTGACACATCAGAGAGCGGAGGGAAGGAAGGGAGCGCCGAGAAGAATGTGGATATAAAAGAATGATGTACAGTCGGGGGGTTCGCAGCCGAAGAAAGATAATTAGAACAGCAGTGAAGGATTTTTCGCTGCTGATCCCAGAAAAAACACCTCCGCCAGCTGGGTTCAAAGTCCAGGGAGGGAGGGAGGGAGGAAGGGAGAGGGGGAAGACGGAGGAGGAGAGGGAAGAGAGGCCACAGGAAGGAAGGAAGGGACGAGGCTCTGGGATCCGGCAGAAGAAGAGTGGTGGAGCGCACCTTGTTGTGCCATCTGGGCCAGACACACACACACAAACACACGCACACACACACCCTGCCCGTTCTTCTTCTTCCTCTTCTTCTTCTACTTCTTCTTCTTCTTCTTCTAGCTCCTGCTCCCAGCCCATTAGGACGAGGGATTAAGGTGGTGGCAATTACAAGGCAGCGGCAACAGGAGCGAACCTGGCAATAGGTTTGACTGTCCGCGTCTGTGTGTGTGCGCATCTGTGTGTGTGTGTGTATGTGTGCGCGTGTGAGTATGTGTCCGAGAGGAGGAGAGGAGCGAAGGGGAAGGAGTAAAGAAGACGGGTGAGGTAGATGAGGGAGGCGGCGGCAAAGGAGGAGTAACAAATTAGTTGGGAAGTGAGAAGGAGATAATTAAAGAGAGAGAAAACAAAGGACACACACACCCATGCACACCAGCGCGTGTGCACACACACACACACACACACTCACACACAGAGATCAGCAAAAAAAGAAACTTTTCCAGGGCCGGGCCGACTCATCTTCAAAAAAACAAAACAGCCGAGTGAGCAAGTCGGTGCCAAACAGATGCTGGCACAATTGCTGCTGCGACGCACGCGCACACACACACACACACACACACACACACACACACACACACACACACACACACACACACACACACACACAGGCACGCGTGCGAACACACACAACCCAACATCCACTAGCGCCTCTACCCCACCCCGCCAGGAAAGGAGTGTGTGTGTGTGTGTGTGTGTGTGTGTGTGTGTGTGGCTATGGATGGCGCCCATATGGCCGCAGCTGATGGGGGTGATTGTCGGTATTGTTCACTTTGTCAGCGATCCTGGGGATGCAGGAGAGAGCTAATGATAATGCAGAGTGCAGATGTGCTCCGGAGCAGCCCAGTCGTTAAGCAACAACAGCTTGCCGCTTTGTGTGTGTGTGTGTGTGTGGTTTTTTTTTGGGGTTTTTTCTTGAGTGTGCGTGTATGCGCGTGGGGTTCCTGTCTGTGGTTGTGTGCTTGTGTGTGTGTGTGCATGTCTGTGTGTGTGTGTGTGTGAGTTACAGCCACAGCTGCTTGCCAGCCTGTCTGCCTTCTTCAGAAGACCTTCTGGAAAACCTACAACTTGACACACACACACACACACACACACACTCCCACACACACACACACGCGCACGGGTCCTACAGCTGTTCCCTCTGTGCTGATCTGTGCGTCTGTACGTCCAGAGCGCTTCCTGCGCTGCGTCACCGAGGCCTTGAGTCCCACATTTGTGTAGTTTTTTTTTGGACACGAGTGAAAGTTTGTTAGCGGTTTTGGATTCAATTCTCCAGATGTGTTACACATGAATCACACGGACTGAGGCCCAAATCTGAGAGTCATGTGAGAGACTAAGAGACTCCCCTTCACCAAAGTTTGGAAAATATGAATTTGATTTGAACTTCTTTGTTGCTACTGTGCTCGTCACCTCGTCGTCCTGGGCCTTGACCTGATTTGTCGATACCACAGTAACATGTGGAACCCTCACAAGTTTGTTTAACCGTCCGGGTTGGACTCACCTTTTTCTGCACGGTATAATTTCTACAGCTTCCTTCTTGTTACCTGACAGCTAACTAACCTTCATCAATTTATATCAAATTTTTACCTTTGTTTTCACATAGCATGCAAAGCTGTGCGCGGTTAGCATGCTAACGCAAAGTCCAGCTGGGATCTGACAGGTAGGACCTCATTTCCCCCTCCAAATATCTCTTCACAAGGCAAAACACGACTGAATCGCCGCTCATTTCTTTATTTTCACATTGCATGTGATTCCGCAGAAGTCTAGCGCGCTAATGTGCGCTAAATTAGCACTCGATGCAAAGTCCAGCCTGAGATCTGACAGGTAGGACCTCTTTTTCCCCTCCAAACATCCCTTCACAAGGCAAAACACGACTGGATCGCTGCTCAATTCGACTGTTTCATTTTGTTTGCAAAGGCGCTGGAGAGCACACAAGACCACGGAGAGGAGAGGAGAGGAGAGGAGGGGAGAGGAGGAGGAGGAGGAGGAGGAGGAGGAGGAAAAAAAACAACTATTATTTTTTTCCCGCTCTCCTCTCCTTGCTTCACCATGTCTTCCCCACCACCATACAGATGGTCCCAAGCTGCCTTCAATAATCCAAGGCACAGCCATGCCAGGACACCCCAGGCTACAGTCCTGATGCCACACGACGACACACACACACACACACACACACACACATAGAGAGGAGGAGGAGGAGGAGGAGGAGGAGGAGGTGCCAGTTCCCCAGGCAGGACCCCTGTCTTTCTGGCCCAGATTGGATGGGTTCTGGTTCAGCGTGGAGCCCGGACCAGCGGGGGCCTCGGGGCTCTACATGGGGCCTGCGGGCCCCCGACACCGGCCTCAAGTTGCTGGGAAAAAAACCAAAAAAACAACCAGAAACCAGAAAAAAATCCCTCTCGGTTCCTCTTTTGTTATCTTTTTAATGAATACTTGTGTGTCTGTGACGTGGCAGCGCGTTGTGGTTTTCACCTCTTCAGGTCGGAGGAGAGATGCGAGCGATCTAGGACGACGGCCGAGCGAAAAAATGAAGAATAAAGATCTAAGAGGTGATTTTTTTTTTTTTTGTAGGAAAGAAAGGTGGAGTAGAGAAAAACCAGTCGTGAGGGGAAAACGGCGGTGGGTGAGAGAGACGGCTGGCGTCGCCGGGGAGGGATTGGAAAGAGGAGAATGAGCAGAGCGATGGGCGGAGGGATGGAGGGATGGAGGGATGGATGGACAGAGGGATGGACGGAGGGACGGAGGGAGGCAGATAGAGGGAACAGGAGGGATGGCAGAGGAGGACGGCTTCGCGGAGGGAGGGATGGATGGAAGGGAGGCGGGCGGGCGGGCGGATGGATGGATGGATGGATGGGGGAGGAGGGAGGGGAGGAGGGATGGAAGGAGGAATGTGACAGATGGGTCGTGCCTGGCCAGAGCTGGGAGGGAGCGGAGAGGTTGGCATCACAGGGTGAGAGAACACACACACACACACACACACACACACACACACACATGCTTGGACACACACATACACACAGGCACACACACACACAAGCGTGTGTTCTGTGTTCACACACACACTCATATGTACACGCGCACACACACACACACACACACACACACACACACTGCCCTCAGTTCACTCCTCTGGTGTGCCTCCCCCTCTTCCTCCTTTTCATCCTCCTCTCCTTCCTCTTCCTCTTCCCTCTTCTCCTCCTCCTCCTCCTCTCCCTCCTCCCCTTCCTCCTCCTCCTCCAGGAGTGTTTTGGGTGTCGCCCCCGTGTGGTGGTGAGACCCCCGCCATATGACAAAGGGACAAATAGATGGCGCCGCAGACATACTGTCATTAACAATAATAATAATAATAATAATCTTCTCTCCCCTGCACACACTCGCTGGCAGCGTGAAAGAATCGTTCAATATGCCGCGTCTGATTCGCCGCCGCCGTCGTCTGAATCTTCTCCCGACTTGTGAAGAGAAAAAATATTTTTTGCTCGCGGGACGGCGAGCGAGCATTGAATTTTTTGCCACGTAGGACCGTTGTGGGATCTTCACAGGCGGCGGAGCAGCGCCGCACCATCGGTTATCCCCCTGAAGAGGAAACACTCACACACACACACACACATATAGATCGCCTGAAAAAAACTGCATGATTTAGCCCTCTGTTTACAACCTCCTGATAAATTGTCGGGCGCTCCGCCTCGTATTCTAGGCCAACGGGCATGAGGCGTTACTACCCAGAATGCCTTGCTGCAGGAGGGAAGATGCTTGCGAGGATGAACTTGACTTTTCCACCGCTGGCTGTGAGCATGTGTGTGTGAGCATGTGTGTGTGCGTGTGCGTGTGTGTGCGGGCATGTGCGTATGTGTGTGTGTGCGTGCATGTGTGTGTGTGTGTGTGTGTGTTTATACAGGTGTACAACACAGCGGGCAGGTGCAGCAGATGTCTGGCACACACACACACACACACACACACACACACAGTTGTACATCTCCACAGTGCTGGCAGGTTGAGTTAGCGTCACTGAAGGACCCTCCCTGTGTGACCCTCCCACACACACACACACACACACACACACACACACACACACACACATCCGGCTGTGATAAAGTGCTGAGTCGTGCACATGTGTCCCAGTGCCAGCGGTCTGCACCAACACCCTGTACACACCCTGGTGATGCCCCTTATATCACACACACACACACACACACACACACACACACACACACACACACACACAGCTGGTGGGATGAAGAGACTTCTCTCCTCCTTTATTGTTGCTTACACCTTCAATCCAATCAATCCACCCGTTCATCCCCGAACCGACTCCTCTGAAGACGAGTCAGAGTCCTTCCTGACTGGGAGAGCGAGAGAGAGAGAGAGAGAGAGAGAGAGAGAGAGAGAGAGAGAGAGAGAGAGAGAGAGAGAGAGAGAGAGAGAGAGAGAGAGAGAGAGAGAGAGAGAGAGAGAGAGAGAGAGAGAGAGAGAGAGAGAGAGAGAGAGAGCGAGAGAGAGAGAAACTCGCAGCTCTCCTTCACTTCTTTTTTCCCTCTCGTTCATCTTTGCCTGCTTTTTTTGTCAGGGTTTTTTGCGGCGCAACAATCACGTGGCAGCACAACAACTGTTAAATCCCATTGTAGGTCCGGGGCCTAATGACACACCAGCTGGAGGCCTGTGTGTGTGTGTGTGTGTGTGTGCCTGTGTGTGTGTGTGTGTGTGTACGACGACTGTGGCCCCACTGACTCAACTGCCTAAATATCTCGATGGTGCTGTTTCTGCGCTTCTTCCTCCTCACGAGCGTTGGGTGACACGGCCGCGTGCGAGTGTGTGTTTAGCGTGCGCACGTTGGTTCTGCGCGGTCGCATGAGGGCAGTAGGAGGAGGGAGGGGAGGGGGGTAGTGTGGGGGAGGTTAAGTTTTGCCCACCACCCCTCCCCTCGCACACACACGCACGCAGATATTCAAGTTCGAGGAGTTGCGTCGCCTTTTGTTTTCGGGGGAGGGTGAGTGGAGGGGGGTGGGGGGGTGGGGGGGGGGAGGGAAGCTTTGCAGCGGGGCGGCTGGATGGGATGGATGGTTTTGCTGGGACGCCCCCCGACCCTCCCCGACCCTCACCCAGCCACCAAAAAAAAAAAAAAAAAAATCCCCCCAGCGTTGTCGCCACCCCCTCCTCACTCCCCCAGCCAGTGCAGCAGTGCCACTGTATTGTCCTGCTTGTTGCTCTGCCTTCTGTCCTGCTGTGCCCAGGCTCTGACAAAAGGGGCTCCTTTTTAAATATGCAGACGATCCTCCGTCGCTCGCGCACGAACTTGCACGCACGCACACACGCACTTGCCCCTTGCTCCTCCCCTCCCTCCCTCTCTCTCTCTCTCTCTCTCTCTCGTCGTCTCTCCTCCACAGTTCTCAGAGGTGTTTGCTTCCTCGCAGACACATCAACAAGTCCCCCGAAGACTTCAAACTCCTGAACAACTCAGTGCTGCATCCTTCTGGAAAAGCCCTCCGCCCCCAAGCCCCTCTGCCACCCCACCCGCCGACCCCCCAAAAAAAAAAAAAAAAAAAGTTGAATTTGCGTCGTACAGCTGTGTGTTCAACACGTTGCGCTGTTGTGTTTTACGCACATGCAGACGAGACTCCTCAAACAAGAGCCGATCTCTCGCTGGCTTCCTGCTTGTACATCACACACCCGCACGCACTTGCACCAGCACAGTGGGAGTCTGGTTGATCTTGCGCTCCTCACTCGACACAACAGCTGCACCGAGTGCAATTTTTCTTGGAAGTTGCAACATCTTCCTCTTCTTCTCCTTCTCCTCCTCCTCCTCTTTCTTCTTTTCATCCTCTTCCTCCTCCTCCTCCTTCCTCCACCCCCTCCTTCTTTCTTCACCATCATCTTCACCTCTCCCTCCTCCCTTCCCTCCCTCCCTCCCTCAGTATATGGTGAGCTCGTCTCGGCAGCTTGGCAGAGGCCGCTGCCTCGTGGTAAAAAAAAAAAATAAAGGCCAAAAAAAAGGAAAAAAAAAAAGAAGGAGGGAGCGGTGGCAGAGTGCAGGGGCCCGGGCCCCCAGACAGGAGCCCAAGCTGGTCTCAGCCTCCCAACATGTTGAGCTGGCCTGCCTTGGGCACAGCCAAATGGTTCTGCAGCTGCCCCTTTGTCCCCCTTCCTTAAGTAAACAAAGGACAGAAACAAATTAATGACCTACATTCACAGGAAGGAAAAAAACGCGCACACACAGAGAGGGAAAAGAGAGAGAGAGAGAGAGAGAGAGAGAGAGAGAGGGAGCGGCAGAGGGAGAGAGCAGTTGTCTGTAAGCAGATGTTCACTTACAACAACGCTGCAGATTGCAATTAATGACGGCCACGCAGGCAAGCAGGCAGGACCAGGAGCAGGGCAGAGGAGGACAGAGGAGGACAGAGGAGGACAGAGGAGGACAGAGGGGCTTGTGGGGGATTTTCTGCAGCAGTCATCACCCTGGTGTCTGCTGTCTGTCTGCCGTGAGGTCGCAGGTATCAAGGCAAGATTCATAATCCCAAAAGCTGGTTAAACACCAAACTGGGATGTATTAGGAGTATTTATCTGAGAGCCATGTGTAACTTTTGAGGTGGCATTAGTCGGGGCAAAATCAATTGGAAAAAAGTGTATTTTTACAGATACAAATGAACTAACTAATTGACTAATTACACAAACAAATGAGTGGCTACAGTGGGGGTGTGCAAACTTTTAGACTGGTGGGGCCACAATGGGTTCTAAAATGTGACAGAGGGGGCCGGAGCAGCAGCAGATGGGGGGAGTGTTTTGGTGACCCAACTCATAGGAGGAAAAAATGTATCATGGGATGTGTAGAAAACATGTTGCTTTAACATTAACTGAAAATCAACGACAAAATGTATGTCTTTCAAGCCCCACTGTATTCAGCTCTTTTTTGAAATTACTCTTAAAACACTGACAAAGTTGATAAAATACAGCTATTTTATGACTGACTGACTATTAATATCATTCCTTGAAGTTCGGCGGGCCGGATTAAAAAGGTTAACGGGCCGCATGTGGCCCCCGGGCCGTAGTTTGCCCATGCTTGGGCTATAGTCTTTTTCTGATGATTTTCTCATGAAAAGGGTTCACTGTCATATCTGGATGAGGATTTTTTTTTTTTCCAATAAATATCACTGTTGGCCCCGCTGTGTGTGTTTGAGTTTGACACTCCTGCGAGTCTCAGTAAGTGGGCAAAGCCGGTTCCTCAAACCAATAATGGCCATTCTTCAGTAGTTCGTAAAGATTACGAGTGAGCTTATCGCGTGAGTGTGTGCATCAGGGGGGTTGGGTTGGGGGGGTCGGGGGGGGGGGGCTTACTGGAGAGGCCATCTGTGGCCTGATGATCGCTGCTGCTGCTCCTCCGCCGCGGCCTCACAGCGCCGGGGCTTTGAAGGCTTCTGGACGGGCCAGGTTTACCAAGCAGCAATACATTAGCTAAAGCTGATTTCTTTACTGGAAAATGTACTTGAGGAGCTTTGGATAGGTGGGGAGGGGCGCTGTGTGTGTGTGTGTGTGTGTGTGTGTGTGTGTTAAATCTCAGTGACAAGCTGCTGCATAGTTTTGCGCCTCGAACGCAGCCCACACCTTGCGCCAGATATAACGGGAGTCATGCACGCACACGCACACACACACACACACACACACACACACACACACACACACACACCTTCCACCCACACCACAAGTCATTGAGGAAGGAGCCTCCTGCAGACTGAGGCTTCGTCTTTCTAGAATTCATCTACGCTGATTCTACGATACGGTTGCCATTCGGACCACAGGGGATTTAAAAGGGGGATGTCAGCATTTACCTGAGCAGGAAAACTGCTTTTTCTTTGCAGATAAAAATAAAAAATAAGGCAGATTGTTACGTAAGAGCCGAGCCGCGAGCGCCGCCGGAGTGAGAGGGAAGAAAATGAAAAAACAAAGCAGACGCTCGTCACACGCTTGTTGAATTTCAAGATTCTTATAATTTATTGCAATTTGCACACAATTTAAAAATGTCAACAACAACACGCCAAAAAATTACAAAACTAAACACAATTAGAATTTACTCCCCTTGAGAGAAAAACAAAACAGGAGATCAACCAACTATGATTGTCGAAGCTAAAATGACTAAATCTGGAAAAAGAAAACGTTAAAAAAAGCAACGGAAATATTTTAATCTCAACAGGGAGTAAATATATCTGAATCAAAATCTGCTTGTTTTTTTTTTTTTGCGTTTTTGTTATTTTATTTTTTCAACCCCCACAGACAGTGATTGTCCTTTTTCAAAAACAAAAACTGAGTTCACAACCCGCCCTCCCCCACCCACCTGCTTTTTCCATAAACTGTCTTTGACATTTGAACATTTTATTTTTATACCTCAAAAAAACAAACAAAAAAAAAAAAAATAATAATAATAATAATGAAAATAAAAAGGAAAATTTCACCCCTTCTTCAAAAATTTCAAGTAGCTTAAGATGGAGATGTTTCACTGGGGGGAGGGGGGTGGTGTTGGTTTGTTTCACAGCCTCTCTGAGCGTTTCTGATGTCACTCCCCATTTGCTCCACCACACACACACACACACACACACACACACACACACACACACACACACACACACACACACACACTTTGCACAGAAAAAAAAAAAAAAAAAAAATCATCAGAATTATCATAAGAAAAAAAACCCAAAAAAACAGCCTGGACAAACAGCAGTTTAAGGCGGTCAAGTACAACCAGAGGAACAAAAATAATATATATAGATTTTAACAGCAGTAATTGAATAAAAAAAAAAAAAAAGCAGGATGGAGTGCGAATGTGACCAAGACGCTGCCAGTTCTTTTTTTTTTCAAGAAACTGAAAAAAAAAAAAAAAGATGCAGCGCAAAAAACTGCTGCACCTGCTGGCTGGCTCGCAACACCTTGCACATGAACGCGAGAGAGGACGAGAACTGGAACAAAGCTGGAGCCGCTCAATCTCAGCATCTCTACATCTGATGGGGTTTTTTTTTTTTTGGGGTGGGGGGGATTGTATGAACGCCAGAGCATCATTTTGCATTCTGAGAAGAAAAAAAAACCCCACGATACAGACAATGAGAAAAACCCAGACATTCACATACACAAAAACACCCAGCTAAGACATCACTGCCTGATAAATTTCCACAAATGTATACATCGTTTGAAACAACTGTTTCCCCAAATGCTCTACAGTATCAAACACGTCCACTGCGTCCCAAAAAAAAGTGTTATTATCATTAAATAAATGCAATAAAGGCATCTTTTTCAGGACCAAAAAAACAAAAAATAAAAAAAAACTCTTGATTTTGTGTCTTTTTTCCGCTTAAAAAGGTGCTTTTTTCAGTTTTCGAGCCAATTCCCGTCTCAGCGAGGATTGTGTTGGGCTATTTGCGCACGCACACACACAAACACACACACACACACACACACAACCTTGCATGTGAAGTTTAGGTGGGCTCATGGGCTTAGAATGAAAGTAGAAAAACTCACGGGTGGGGCAGGTGGAGGAAGGAGGGGGTGTTACGCCTGAGGAGAAGCAGGAAGTGCTCGGTGGACGACGCAGAGTTTTCAGCAGGTTAATTCGACCGGTAACAACCAAGCCAAACACACACACACACACACACACACACACACACGCACACGGAAAGATCAGTGCATATAGACACAGGCTTCATCGTAACGCTTCGACATCCAGCCAGGAAATCACATTCGGTAACATTCTTGTAGGAGCCCAGCGACGGAAAATGAACACGCTGTTTGAATCGTGTTTCAATGTTTCCACCTCCCAATGCGACAGAAAACCCCCCAAAACAAACAAAAAGAACCCGCAACTCAAAATGTTTTAAGACGAAAAAAAAAAAAAAAAAAAAAAAAAAAAAAGTTCATGCATTTTTTTCTCCCCCCATAGTGGCGAGAATAATATTCAGTTTTTCAACAGACCGCACCCTGGAGTAGTAGTAGTATTCACAAAGAAAAAGGAAAAAGGAAACAAAAAGCCTGTTGCCAAATATTTGATCACTTACAATGTGTACAGTAATACAGCAAATTCACATTTTTTTTCCATTTTAAAAATATACAAGTTGGACGTCATGCAACAACAGCAGGTCCCATTACAAAAAAGTAACAAAATAATAATATAATAATAATAATAATAATAATAATAATATTAATTTAAAAAAAAAACTTGTAGCGGATTAAAGTTCTAGAAACTATAGCAGAACAATATACAACAACCTTAAATTAAATACCTTTTGAACAAGAGATGTTTTTAAAGACTGCCAGCTACATTTAAGAAAAAAATCTATTCATAACAATAATAATAATAATAATTAATATTAGAATAATTTGTAAAGGTCTTTTCATTTTTAGAAAATACTTCAAATTGATTTGAGGTGAAATAAAAGGAGGCTGTGCATTGCATGAGTGCCATCGGTCCGTCCGTCCGTCAGTCCGTCAGCCAGATTTGTACCCTGAACGCACCACGCCAACAAATGAAAAAGCGACGCGCACAAAAAAAAAAAAAAAAATACACACTCGCGCACTCACGCACGTGCTAATAGGAGCATTTTCTCGGGTTTTTAGTGTGTGTCAGTTCTTCTTTCTTTCTTTCTGTCTTTTTCCAGAGTAGTGCAGAATCACACATGCACACACACAAACACGAGCGCAATAACACGCACATAATTTCTCCCAAACTCTGCGTGTGTGTCTGTCTGCTGCTTTAGTGAACGATTCCTTCTTTTTAATTCTCTCCAGTGTGTTTGACCTGAACTCCTGCAGCGCTTGTTGGTTTGTTTGTTTTTAGGTTGACTTTTCTCATTTAGGAGCGTGACGCTCTGATGTGTTTGAGTGTCTGAGATGAAAAAACAACAACCACGTTATAACGTGATCATTTTCACGTTAAAAGGTGAAACTATCGCGTTATTTCGTGATGGTTTTTTTTTTTTACATTATTTCGTGATCATTTTCACACTATGATGTTCAGGTTTCACGAAATAACGTGATAGTTTCACGTTATAACCTGAAAACGATCACGAAATAATGCAAAAATGTCACAAAATAACTTGATATTTTCACGTTACGATGTTTTAACTCTAGTGGGACAGCAATGCGCTTCCGTAATGCAATTCTCTCCGGGTCTCAGACACCAAAAAGAAAGAAAAGCAACCCGACAGAGGAATAAAATGAAAAAAAGAAAAGAAAAAAAAAAAAAAAAAGACCCCAAACAGCAAAAAGAAGAAATAGAAAACCAAAAGTCAGTAGTAACATTTTCATGTGCTATTAAAGTGCAATCGAACGAGATCTTTGCGACAAATAACGGGACTCCGCTCCAACCCACCCGCCCCCACGTTACCCCAACCTTCCCTCCAGATATGAACCCCCCCACCCCCACCCCAACCACCTCCCCAGCCCCCCCCACCAGCAGCGGCAGCGGCAGCGGCGGCGGGGCTACTTCCACAGGTCCTGCGAGCTGTCCTCCATGGCCCAGTCCCGGACGGCGGGCAGCGCCAGCGGCTCGCTCTTCACCGCCAGCGAGTTGACCAGCTCGCAGTGGAACTTGCGGATGTGGCGGTAGAGGTCGCCCGACTGCGTGAAGCGGCGCTCGCACCACTTGCACGCGTGCGGCTTCTCGCGCGTGTGCACCACGGCGTGGCGGCTCAGGTTGTGCGAGTACTGGAAGCTCTTGCCGCACGTGGCGCACGTGTAGGGCTTCTCGCCCGAATGCGTCCGCTCGTGCCGCTTCAGCGTGTACATGCAGGAGAAGGTCTTGCTGCAGATGGTGCAGGTGGGCACGTTGACGTCGCCGCCGCCTCCGCCCGCCGCCTTGCCGCCGCGCACGCCCTCCTGCTCCCGGAAGTGCGAGCTGAGGTGCAGCTGCAGGACGTGCGGCGCGGGAAGACCTTGCTGCACAGCGGGCACATGAAGATCTGGGTGTGGTGGTGCGGCGGCGGCAGCATGCCCGACACGTAGGGCAGCAGGGCGCCGTCGGGGCCGCCGCCGCCGCGCCGCCGCCGTCGCCCAGCAGCACGTCGTCGTCCTGGTCGTGGTGGTCGCCGCCGCCGGCCGCCGGGCGCCACCTGTGGTCGTGGCGCCCAGCTCCGAGGCCAGCGAGGCCTCGCGCAGCGCCGACAGGTGCGCCTCCAGGCCCAGCCTGCGCTGGGCCGACAGCGGGCCCACGCCCAGCACCGCCCCCTGGTGGCCCAGCAGCCCGTTGGCCACCTTGGCCAGGCCGCTGTGCTCCATGTCGAAGGCCCCGCCCACCGCCAGCCCCCACGCCCACCACCCCCACCACCTCCTCCTCCTCCTCGTCTGAAGCCGAGCCCTTCTCCACCTTCACCCGCACGCCCAGCGGGCTCTGCAGGCTGTCGGGCGTGGCCGCCCCGCTGAAGAACGCCACCTGCTGGTTCAGCTGCTGCTGCTGCTGGGCGGGTTTGACCGACAGGTCCAGGACGCAGTCGCTGGCGTTGTTGGCGGCGTCGTTGGACGGCCGCCTGCTGCTGCCCTCCCCCCCGGCCGCCGCGCGGGCGCGACCGGTGCGACCCGGCCGAGCAGCGGGACCTCAAGGAGCCGCTGGAGCTGCCGGGGCTGCCGGCGGCGACAGCAGCTTCGCCCTGTCGCCGAGGTGCGGGTGCGACGGCGGGCTGCTGCTGGCGGCGGGCGTGTCGGGCCGCTCGGACGACGGCAGCCGCAGCCACAGCGCCCCCTCCCCCTCCTCGTCGCCCTCCCCTCCCCGTCCCCACCTTGGCGTCCTCGTCCTCGTCGCTGGCCGCGCGCCCGGCGAGAGCCGCCCGACTGGCTGTCGGCCTTGTCGGAGCCGCTGGAGCCGCCGCCGCCGCCGCCGTCCTCCTTGAGCCGCGTCAGCCGCTTCTTGCACACCTTGACGATGTCGTACATGTGCAGGTAGCTGGCGGCCGCCAGCACGTCCTCCACGGGCAGCTCGCGGAACTGCAGCCGGCCCTCGTACATGAACTCCAGCAGCAGCGAGAAGGCCGGCGCCGTCACGATGTCGCTGTTGAGGTGCACCACGTCCCGCTTGTCCAGCTGGTCCTTGTAGAACAGGTGGAAGTACATGCTGCAGGAGGCCAGCACGGCGCGGTGCGCCCGGAACTGGGCGTCGCCCACCAGCACCGTGGAGTCGCACAGGAAGCCCTGGTGCCGCTGCTCGCTCAGACACTGGAGGAGATGCCTGCTGTGGTCGGGGAACTCCATCCTGCCGTCCTCATAACCTGCAGCCGCACACACACACGGGCAGAGGGTGGAAGGAAAATACATTATTACACTTGATGTTTCAGTATAAAATTGACTTTTGAAAAAATTGACTGATTTTATTTTATTTTGCAGCTGCAATTAATTGCAAAATCAAAAGACGTGATAGGATTTCGATTTTGAAGAATCGGAAGAGCTCAGATTTTAACACATTTTTCAACATAAAATCTCAGTTGACTCTGTTGACGGTGCAGCAGCGTCGACAGCTCCCCCCGACAAGACAAATTAAAATAGAGGCAGGGAAGCTGAACAGAGACCCAGAACAAACACGCGCGCACAGGTACGCAATGACGGAGAAGATAAACGGGAAAGGACAGCGAGCATGAAAATACACCACACTGCAAATAAGCAAAACACACGACGCATCAGGAGACGAGGAGTCGGCGAAGAAACGGGAAAATCTGGAATCTAGAACGAGGAACTATTTGAAATGGAAACGACAAAATAAAAATCCATCCGTCCATTTTCAACATCTGTTTCTGCACTGGCAGAATAAAAATACAAGATAAAAATACGGAAATTAAAGAAATGACACGCTTTTTATTATTTTCACTCTCTCACCGAGATTTTCTCTAAACAACTAAGATCCCGTCCGTGGTGGAATTCACCATCAAGGAAGCAGCAAAAGCAGCAGCGCACAACTTTCCCCACGCGATAAACCTGAAGGACGCAGATATTTCCAATTATTCTAAATTTGCAAAGAAAAAAATGAGGAAAAGAACGAAAAAAAATCAGAAATGTTAATTCATAAACCAATGTATATTATTCGACTGTGGCCGTATTGATGACTGGCTGTCTGTTTCTTCCAGCCAGCAGCGTGAAGGACTTCCTCTCAGGTGAGCCACCAGCCACCAGCGACTCGTCTCCTGCTTTTTCTCCTTCCTTCTCCAACTTCCTCCTCCTCCTCCCTGCTCTGCTCTGCTCTGCACTGCTGGACCGTCCGTCGCTTCTCCTACGCCGGTTATTTTTATTTATTAACCCACTTTGGCCTGGCCTGGCACGGAACCTTTTAGGTAACCGGCTTTCAGCCGCACACGCTGTCCTTCGCGTACGTGCACGGCCGCGCGCAAACAACACTAAGTGCCGGCCCACCTCCCGCGTCCACCTCCACAGGCTAAGTCGAGCGAGGGAGCAAGCGGGCGAGCGAGGGAGCGAGCGAAGTCGGCGTCCAATTGAAATAGCAGCGGTTAAAAAAAAAAAAAGAATAAAAAAGAAAGAAGGCAAGACGGCTTGCCCCTTCTTTAACCCGCAGTGTTAAGATGAGAGATTAAACCAGTTGGCGGCAATAAAAACCTGCAGTGGCGACTGAGAAGTGAAGAAAAATGGAAAAAAGGGACAAACGACTTGAAATTGAATAAATAAAAAAAAAGCAAATAATCAGATAAAAAACGTGAAGCAACGGTGGGGGAAAAAAAAAAAGTCCCACCTGTTAACCAAGTCGATTTGTCCCGCCT